>OZ018392.1:28235521-28537973 GCA_963969525.1 Ontholestes murinus | reverse complement strand
GAGGTTATGTATTCGTACGGGGTTTTTAAATTTCGCTGGTATATTATAATTTTTAGGGAAGCACATTTTATTTAGAATTTCCAAATTGTTTTCATTACATGCGTATCGTTCTGCGAGAAATCGAACCCTTTGTTTTATTAGAGTTATATTGGTGGATTCGTACAAAAGGGTGTTAGAAGGATTATAAAGAGGATTTTGAGGATGTCGGAGTTTGGTTATAATATGAAGCTTGTTTAGTTGTTGAAGTAAAACACTTAAATTTTTAAAACACTTTATTATTGCTTTTGTGAAAACGCAACAATTGTTTCGCCACACTGTAGCTTCTTCAGGCGAAGAAAAGCTTCTGGATGTGGACGAGGATTTCCGCCTTCCCAACATCATGGTACAAGAAGGATTTTAGTGGAAGAACATAATTTGTCATTGTGAACTCCGACCGTGCTTCTTTCGACCAAAATTTTATGTATTTTTTGTAATTAATTTGCTTTTAAATGTATTTTTCTAAGAAAGAATACCAAAGATGTAAATTATTAAAACAATAAAGTACGCCGTGTTGAGGATGTTAAAAAGTTACCAAATGAAATCAAAAGTATTACTATAGAAAATGGATTTAAAAGTTTTGTGAAATTTCAATTGTTTTTATGGTTATTTTGTTGAATTTAAAACTATAGTTTTGTTATAAACCCTTAGATATTTTTTTGTTAGAGGCTGTTCGCATTTTATCTGCTAGCATGATTCATTTTGCCTAAACTCATTGTATTTACCATCTCTGTTCATTACTCAGGTCTATGTTTTCTAATATGTAAGTTATATTAATTGTGATATTCTCTTATATTCAATAATTATTAAACAATAAATCAAAATAATGTTTCTTAATTGTTTTCTAAGATATTTTAACAAATTTATACTTTTAGCAATTTTCCATTATTTTTTAGATGATTGCCAATTGTTTTACATAATTTTAACTGTTATTTACATTATAATTTCTTTATGGTTTGTTAGTTGGTCTGTTAGTGTTGTACAATAAAATCAATATTAATTGTGTGTATTAATACTAGTATATTTAAAACACGTCTTTACGAATGTTATAAAAACTGAGCATACTCTCGACTAAACTCTTTTTTTGTTAATACTGCGTACGCTGGATCTAGCCCAACCAACCCAATATTAATCCTAACATACATTATCAAATAAGATATTAACCTACTCATGGCCCATTATAGCATGAAGTTTACTGACCTAGCGTTACTCTGACATATCTCAATAAAGCAGAAGGATCATTGTACAGTAGGGCAATATATACAGGGTGTCCCGTTATTGTGGGGGAAATGGCATTGATTCCTGGGGTCAAAATATTATGATTTAATACAACTTATATATATATCCAAAAATTTACGGTTAAGCCGGAATTTGTCTTCAAAGTTCCAGAAAAAATTGTTTGTTTTATATATAACAATTGAACGCTTTGTTCAATTTGAATGAAATTTATTAATAATAACTACTATAATATATTACATCATTTTAGTTCATCATCATTCATGATTAACAGGAAATATAAAAAATGTCCCTTGTATTGTTATGATTCCACTAGCGGTGCATACCTCTCATAAATTTCAGTCTCTTGGTGTGGTATTTTTTAAGCCACTAAGCAATTATTATACAGAGGAAAGAGAAAAGTGGATGCGTCAAAATCCAGGAAGATGCGTAACTACATTTCAGGTGTCGAGACTTTTGGAAAAGCATATTCTCGAGCAGCCACTGTTTGTACCGCCATAAACCGACTGGAATTTTTCCTTTGAATGCATCCTTTCTTGAAAGTTCAGAATTTGTAATAGGACACTCAGTATCTAAGGAACACTAAAGATGCCTGCAACAACTACTGTGCCTGAACAAATTGCGGATTCAAGGTATGAAGTTCATTTAGATCAAATATGTTCAAGTGCCAAATACGTTATCCACAAATTAAAAGAAAGAAACAAACCTACTCAATGTGCTAAAGAAATAACACCCTAAAGCTATCAATCAACCCTAAAATCAAGAAACAGAATATCACCAAAACAAAAGCAAAGAAAGAAGACCGAGAGTTAAAATAATTGCTATTATAAATTGTGTGAAAATGCTGTGAAAGAAGACATGATATGATGCCTTGTTTGTAAAGACTGGATTCATGAAGATTGTGCAGTTGTCAGCAAATCGTTGAAAAATCTTGAGTATTTATCTGGTCAAAATCAAAGAAAATATTCCGATTTATATAAATCCTTTATTACAGACATTGCAACTAGGTGAAATCACCATATTATATACAAATTTACAGTGGGCCAATGATAGCAACTTAGTGGCCCAATCAAGGTGCCAGTGTTTCAATGATGACAATTTAAAAAATTATGCTTATTAAATATTGTAAGAACTGTTGATTTGTTTATTTGTTAATTAGTATACTAATATTTCAACTTGGGGTCTATATAAATTACTTATTAAGAGTTCTTACATATTCTAGTTTGTGAGTTATCTGTATTGCTAATCAATTAAGTGGTCCAATGATCGCAACCACACCTTATGTTTTTAAGCAAGTTTCCGATTTTTGAACCAACCGCACCAAAAAATGTAAGTGGTTTAATCATATTGGCCGTTGTCTCTTGTTTTCTAGCGTATCAATAATTTTAATAATTTTACATTTTTTGTTTGAATGAATTTTTTAGTATAGCTATTTGTAACTGCAATTTGTTTAATGATTTTTAATTCATCATATAACTTAAGTTTTGATAGAGGTAGATTGAAAGCTCTGTGTATTATCGAATTAAACGTGGCCATTTTATATTTAATGGGGTTTAGTGATGAATTAGGGATTTCTAAATTTGTTTATGAGGGTTTTCAAAAGATGTTAAAAGTTAATTTATTGTTAGTTTTTGTGATAGAAAATTCTAGGCAGAACTTCTTGTAGTAGAGTTAGATCATTCAAACGATTTATTTAGCTTTAGCTCTTCTGTTTAACACAGAGTCTATACCAATACTGTTCATTATCGAGGTATAATAGCCAGATAGATGTTGGAAACCAATTTTAAATTCAAAGAAATTTATTTTGAACTTGTTGAATCTGGTTATTATTGGTCCATATAGGAGAGACATACTCAAGACGACACATAACTAAGGGTTAAGCTAAAGTAATTATTGTGTTTAATTTTAACATAACTAAGGAACAGTATAATATTTTCAAGCAATTAACATTGAGATTCTTGCCCAAATTCCAAACATAACCCCACGTTTGTAGAGCCTTCTTGTCTATGTGAAGACTGTGATTATTAAAAGAAAACTTACAATCAAAACAACTCCCATGATAAATGATTGCACCCTGGATAAATCAGTCGAGCCTATTGAATAAATGTAATTTATTATATCTTTACATCTTGGGATAGAAATCAAAAGACATTTGGACACATTAAGATATAAACGATTCCTGAAGCACCACTCGTTTAAATTTGAAAGGTCCTTTTGACTATTGATGCAATCATTGTAGGTTAGAATAATTTTAAATAATTTCAAATCTTCCGCATATAGATTAAAATCACAGTTATTAATAACATCCCTTATGTAATTAATGAAATCAAGACAATGGGACCACAATGAGACCCCTGAGGTGCCCCTGATATAACATTTATAGGCTTATATTAATAGTTATATATGTGGAAAATTTAAGTTCGATTTATAAGAAACGAGGAAAGGCAATCAATTGTATTATAGTTGATACTTGTTGAGTTACCCTCTTGATGGAACCAGATATATAATTTTGGTGAAGAAAAACACTTGTTATGTTCAATATTGTTACTTTTATTTTCAGTTTTCTGACACGTGTTTAGATCATACTCGTTCATTTTCAAAGGTTCAACTATTGTTTTTTAATTAGTTTAACCTTTGAAAATGATCGAGTATGATCGATACACGTGCCAGGAAACTGAAAATAAAAGTAACCATATGTGCCAGTGTTTTTCTACTCCAAAATTACAATTTTAAATCTGCAAAATCCGTCAATTTATTCAACAGCAAACAATGGTCTATTCTATCGAAAATTTTAGTGAAGTCGGTGTAAATTGTATCAATTATCGTTTATTATTCTGCTTTAATATAGAAATTTGATACGAAATTTTTATATTCAAGCAGATAGGTCACTGTAGATCGTTCATTAACAAAACCATGCATATTATTTGAAATTAACTGACGTGAATGTTGAATGCTAGTTGTTTGGTTATCAGTGCACCTAAAATATTTTGAATAACTGATTGTATTGCTATCCTTCTGTAGTTGTTCATTAAGTCTCCACGGCCTGATTTGTGTATTGGTATTATATAACTTGTGTTTTATTTAGTTGGAACAAATTTAGAAGTTAGTTATTTCGTGAATAACTTATTTATAAGGTTACAAAGTGGACAAATACAGTTTTGTCAAAAATAGCTGGAAATTTGATCAGGGCCATGGCTATGAGATGTTGTAGACTAATAATTGAGTTGAATACTTCTAGAACATTCACAGATAAATTGTAATCCTGCATCGTATTAGAGGCAAGCCTTATAAATAAATATTATAGTAAGGTATCTATGATAATACGTTTGTGAAAGGGATCATTTTTATTGTTTTTCAAGAGTTTGTGAAAGGCCTTTATGCGCTTTGTTAAACGAATATTGAGTTTACTAACATATCCCAGCTTGTGCAAATATCTTTTCAAGGTCGTTTGAGAAATATTTAATATTTCTGTAACCTCTCGAGTCGTGTAACGGTGGTTTGCTGAGATTAATGTCTCTATTTTATGGAAATTGCCGAAAGAGCATTTAGCAAACCAATTCTGGCACTGGAGTTCTATGAAGTAATGTGTATCGTACAAATCACAAAAATGTTTCCCTTTTCTGAAGCGATAATCCTCGGTTTGCTTTTCAATCTTTCGATCACTGCTTTACGACGACTACTAAATAGATTCATTTACTTTTCTCAATGAAAATAAAATGGTATTTAGGTTAGATAATTGGACTGAAGATAGTTGAATAAAAATACCAGTGTATACATTTATTAGTCAGAACCGAAATGATTTAAGACTCAACCCAACGATAACAAAAAAAAAGTCGCTTCATATTAAGATAATAATTTATGACATAAAATAATCAAAAATTAGATATATATATATATATATATATATATATATATATATATATATATATATATATATATATATACTATTTAAAGTTCTTAATGAAAAGTATCTCTATATTTTAGTATTTTTTTATAATACCAATAATGAGAATGTATTATGTAAATAAATTTAATGTATGAAAGGTATAATATATAAAGACCCTTATTAATTTACTAATACATAAAAATACATCTGCGTAATACAATGTATTTACAAAACATATTTTCATACAATCCGTCCATATTAAAATTACCAAGGCTTCTAATAATTAAAAATCGAACAGAAATCTGAATAATCACGAAATTAATTACTTTCGAGCCTGTATGAAAAACTCATCTGCCTGGAATACGTAGGCGTATGTGTATCCCGTTGATTCACTTTTATTTGCGCGCAAAAGTTTAATTAAACTTTTTTTTTGCTAAGGCTACCTTCATAAATGTATCGATAGATAAGTAACGCGGACTGGAATATTCAATAAAATTTCATATTTGCAGAGAGGGTGCCGGAAAAAACTGATATAGAGAAAAGGGATAATAAATTGCCTTTCTGGTGGAAAAATTGGCCCTCGGTTTTTTTTTTGGTCGTTACATATTATGATGCGTATAAGTATATATTTATGGGGTTCTTATAAATTGTGTTGGAAAAAATGGGGAGTATACGCGTTCCGTATCTAATCCTAATGGATTGTGAATTTGCATATGGATGGATTAAAATATGCGTTTCATGTTATTTCAATTCAATTAATGTTATATTTTTTATTACTAAATTTATATATTGATCATATCATTATTGTCGCATTTTTCAGGAAGAGGTATCATTTTAGTTTGTATTTATTTGTATGCTCCTATTTTCTAAATTAAGATAAGTTAAGGTACTGTCAAACTTTTAGAACAAAGCAATAAGAGGGTTGGCTTCTATATTTCAACTCTGGTTATCCGAAAACTGACAGCCCTAACATTGAGTTAAACTTTCAGTGAGTAAAATTATTAGAACGTTTTGATGTTCATGCACCACTAGAGTAAAATATTAATTTAATTATGCATTACAAATGTATAGCATACTTAAAACTAATTAAAATTAGCTTAGCCTACCCTTCCCCAATAGAGAAACATGGAAAATTGGCCTTGGCCTAGAAATGGAATTACAATGTTTTACAACTTTGCACGTGTGTATCAATGAACTTAATTCGACTTGTGGTGACAAAATAATATCAAAAGCTACTCTATTTTGGTAATATGCGGATTCAATCGTGGTCGTAGTTTGCTTAATCATGAATTTTGAGAAAGTCATCGAAAATCGGTTTCTAATTCTTCCCGGAAACAGTAATTTTGTGCTTGAACTAATATTTTAAGATTGCCATGTGACATATAGTGAGATTAAGGCATTCTTGTGCATTCAATATTGCATGAATATTTGACTGTCAAAAAATGTTTGTGTTATATAATGTAGTGACATCTTTTTATTCCCGTAAATCAAAAATAAATTTCGAGGTTTTATTTCAACACCTTAAGACGTGGTTGATAGAATTAGAATGAGAAAATTGTTTTCATAATTGGTTCGAGAAGACGGAAAATTATATTGATATTTTGGGAGATTGTTTTAAAAAACAATAAAACCATGTACAATTATTAATTTACTTTCTTGTTCTCTGTTTCCGAAGTGTAGCCATTTCTCCTATAAATTGTTTTGATGAATAATTTAATAATCTCGAGATGCATAAGTGTTAATTATATTATATTTACTTTACATACAATTTATAATATAGATTAATTATAAACTAATAATTTCCTTTGGTATTTAGAAGTCTTAAATATGTATAAAATTGTTTATCTAAATAGTAAATGAGGTATCAATAGAAGTTAAACAAGAAATTATATAATCTTTTTATAAATATGTTAAAATTTTTCCCTGTAGTTCTAAATGAATGTAATAATTACATAAATAAATTCTGGGACGTTCTCAAAAGCAGAACCCATCGTTTCGTAAACACATTAAGAATTAGGTCAGTGTGTCGTGCGGGCCATTTCAGCCCTTAATGCAATTTCAACCTTCGCTTCGCATTTCACGGGTGTACGAAATTCTGCAGGGTGTGTGAAAAGTAAATATCGGGTTATATCACACGCGGCTTATCGGAGGGTAATGAGCTGAAAGGGTATAAAAACGGCATTCCTGTCATATTTTTACATATTTTAACCCTCCGGAATGATTAATTTCGCGCTGCGTGAATTACGGCGGATGGCGTGTTATACTTGAAAAATGTCATCGGAGAGGAAATGTATTTGTAACGTTCAGCAGATTGTTTTATCGTCGCAATTTATCAAAATGTTGCCCTTAAATTATTATTAGGGTCGGAAACCCACGTCGACCTGTATCGGGGCGGTGAAAAGGTGGTTTTTCCTTGAAATAATTTTAACTTTTAATGTAAAAGTAATATAAATATTACAATACTTCAATATTACAGTTAGTTAAAGTGTAACAAATATAGTTATCAGTTTATTAAATTATCTATTCATCTATTTATATTTAATGACTTTTACTACAAACATATGTGATGTGTCATTAACTAAGTATTATTTATTTATATTTATTGACTTTTAATATGTTTCCATGTATAGTTATTTATTTTATTTTATGTGTACTTTTACTCGTTTTAAAATTTTTAGTTATAGATATTTTATTTTTTATATAAAAAAATGTTTGTATGTACATATCTAACATATCTAATAGTTGTTTCAAAGATCTTTACTTAGATGACCAGTTTTAGTCAATTATTTTTAAATGAACTTTTTTCATTATTGTCTATTCATTACTTTAGCCTTCGCGAAAATTTTTTTGTTTTTTGCTTAATTTGTTCTGTAATAGGAAACTTTATCAAATGTTAAATAAAACTTACTTTGTTAATATCACACACGGAATTTATTTCGTAACTATAGTTTCAACCTTACAAGGCGGTATTTATACAGGGTGGATTAGAAGCGGTGTACAGCAAACAGTTAATATAATTTACATAATTGCTTTAAAGATGGATGAATATATTAGGTCAGTCTGGTCGTTGATTAAGGGGTTTTCCGGATTACGCTTGGCTTTATAAATTTCCAGGGATTCTAGTAGGTCCAATTTCGGACCTTTTTCGGCGTAGTGTAAAATTTCTAAGGGATTATTATCTGGAACGTGATTATTTTCAATTAGATGATTAGCAAATGTGGAGTTGGTTTTTTTATTGTAAAAGGAGCTCAAGTGCTCTTTTAGGCGAATATCAAAATTTCTTCAAGACTGACCAATATAAACATCCTTACATGATCCACATTTAAGTCTATAGACACCAGATCTTTTCATTTTATTGGATTTTTGTTTTGCATTAAATAGAATTGATTTAAGTTTTCTATATGTTTTTAATATAACTTGTAAACCATGTTTCTCTAAAATTTTCTTAATCCTGTAAGTTGGTTTTCCAAAAAATGTTAAAGTAATAGTCTGTTTCTTCTCTCTAGTAGATGTCCCATAGTATAACAAGGATTTTAATTGGGTTTTCTGTTTTTTATAGTTTTATCTACCATATTGGTAGGATAACCATTAATAATTGCTAAGCGTTTATTAATATTTATTTCTTGGTTATAGGAAGAAGTAGATAAGGGCAAGGACAATGCACGATAAATCATTGAATTAAAAGCTGCTTCTTTATAAGTTAGAGGGTGCAAGGAATTTGATGGAATAAGGGAGTCTGTGAAGGTGGGTTTACTGTATATATTAAATTCTAATTTATTATTTTGTTTGGTTATTGAAAGGTCTAGGAAATTAAGGGTATTGTTGGACTCTATTTCTGCTGTGAATTTAATATTTGGATGGAGGGAATTAATGTAGTTAAGGAATGTTTGGATTTGTCGGTCGGTACCTTCAAAACAGGCTATTATGTCGTCGACGTATCTATACCAGAATCTAATATGTTTTTTCCCTAAGGGGATTGTAAAGGAGTTTTTGTGAAGTTTTCCATAAATATTTCGGCTGGTAATGGGCTAAGTGGAGAGCCCATTGCTAGACCTTCGGCTTGTTTAAAAAATTTATTTTTGTATGGAAAATAATTTTGTTCAGTGACATATTTAATAATTGTCTGAAAATCTGATTTAACCACGAGGTTAATATTATTTTGTTCAAATATGTTACTAATTATATACGTCGAACGAGACCAGTTTGAATTTATTAGGTAGGTGAAAGTCTTTTAGTTTTTCGGTTAGTGAAATTGAATTTTTAATGGAATTTGGGTCGGAAAAACTTGTTAATGATTTAAGTAGATGGTTGAGTTGTGTTTCCTTTAATGCAAATGAGTTTGAAATTTCACTGAAACGGGTTTCATAATTGAATTTTTGATGAATTTAGACAAATTCGCCATGTTTTAGATCATTCTGTAGAAGAGTTGTTGTAGATGTGCATTGCACTACGAAGCTCACTCCCACAGCTATTAATATACAATCATCCGCTAAATATAGGGCATACGTTAAGGGATTGATGAAATTTGGGTTGGGATTATATAGATCATGGCAATAGATATTGAAGCATAAGGAAGATAAGGTCGAGCCTTGAGAAACACTGCGGCTGGGATAAAATGTAGATGAAAGGCAGTTATTTATTTTAATTTGCAGGAATAGATTACTGAGAAATTGTAGATTTGAGTTAAATAAGTTGATGGGAGGTTTGGATATACTAATTTATGTATTAAGCCTTTGTGTTTGTGTAAATGGAAACCAGGAATTCTTTAAACAGTAAAAAGGTGCAACTTTGATGCCTATAGATAGGCACACTCAGAAAATAATAAGGTGTTGAGGAAATCAAAAAAAGTATGGAGAACGTTCTGTAGGAGTTACTGACTCCAACTCCAACAGCCATGTTCCACTAAGTTTTGTTCAAAGACCACTTCAACAGCATCGGGATAATAAAAAAATCTGATGGGAGTTATACAGAGGGACTTAAGGAAATACTCTGTGCTGCTAAAGACGCACTTCTCAGGCTCAATACCTGTGAACTCAAAAAAAAACACATCGCTTAATGCAGAGAAGGTTGTATATTCCTACCTACAAGAAAAAGCAAAAATTTGAATAGGCAATTGGTGACTTTAAACCATTCAGAGCACTAGGCCTAGATGCCATAATGCCTGCACTGTTGCAGCAGGAGCTAAATGTATATGCAAACAGTTCGCTGTACGCTATATTTTAATAGAATGCAACTAGGCTAGGGTGATATGTTTCCCGAAAGCGGCCATAATGCTACACATCCCTACCGCTCAATTGCCTCGTTTCGTATAGACAACGATAAATAAGCAGTTCTCTAGAGGATCCATCAACAGCGGTTTGTCTATAAACCTAGCAAATCCACGGTGATTGCACTTCATAACACCACAAGTTGATCATAATAAGATGGATCAAAGCGTTCTCGAAAACCTTAAAATCACCGCAGGTACAGGGAGGAAATCGAAAGCGCTAACCACCACCAAAGGGTGTCCAGAAGGCGGGATTCTATCGCTCCTGCTATGGTGTATCGTCGTACCCTAGATACCATAGTAAAATGATGTCTAGGATAGGCTTCAATTTTAACAATGCTCTAGTGGTACCTATCTCTAATTGTAGGAAGCTGGATATCAAAGCCGCCTAAGTAAAGGACAAGTACGCTATACAATCTAGTAAAATATTTAGGTTTACACTAGATAGGAAACTTTATTGGAAAGCGCACCTGAAACATTTCTAGAAAGCTTCAGTGGCACTATGAATATGCCACAGACTCTTTGGCAGATCATGAGAACTAAACCCCAAAATATAAGGCCCATTAATATATAGCGTGTTATAGGGACGAATATTAAAGGTACATACAAAATTGATTGAAAATTTAATTTTCGTTTATAAACACATTAAGTAACTAATATAATTTGACAATGACAACACATGTCATTATTAAAATATGTCTCATAAAAGACCAAAATATGCTTTATACAAGCATTAAAAATATAAAATCATACTACAGAAAGTGTTCTGGAGCAATATTAATGGTATAGATTCATGGGTTTGAGTGGAAGATCCTTTGATGAAGAGAACTCCGCCCGTTCTCCTTTCGAATAAAATTTTGAGTATATTTACATATTTTACATTTTAAATGTTGTGTTATTAAGTTAGAAAGGAGTACAAAGATGTTAGTAAATAAATAATAAATAACATGTTCCATTTATGAATACAAATGAAAAATTATATCATTCATATGAACATCCAAGGCCGCGCGGACACGAGCAGTTTTCGATGACGCGTTCACAAACATCTCGTGGGATGCCGTTAATAACCTTTTAATTGATGTATTCTTTGTGGTTTGTTCACGTACACTCTTGATTCCACAAATCCCCACAAAACAAGTCACAATTCTTAAGATCGCATGATCTGGAGACCAGGAAATTGTCTGGTTGCCAAGCAGAGATAATTTTTTGGGGAATCTTTTCATTCATCAGAGCAATCGTTTTATGGAATGTGTGGAATGTCGCACCATATTGTTGAAACCAAATATCGTTATTTTTATCCACCACTGCAAAAAATCAATCAGAAGAAAGCATGTTTCTGTAGCGGTCTCCTGTGTTTATTGGCGTACCAACTGAGTGGGTGCGCCTCATCTGTTATTAATTAATATTATTATTTTAGTTATTGTTCTCCGCTTGTCGAGTCAAGACCCATTGAGTTGATAAATTAGGTTGTTGGGCTCATCAGCGAACTGATTTTCTGTGGTTTACGGTTACATTATAACGCACGGCAGCAATTTTTTCTTGTGTTCGAACAGAACGCGGTCGTCCTGTTTTCTTAACATTTGCAACAGAAGCCTTGTTCTTTAATTTCGGAATCAACTTCGGAACTGAGGATCCGGTTAGAAAAGCTATAAGGCTCCAAATAAGAAGGATAACAAATATCAAAAAAGCACGACTGCCAAACATCATATGACAAAATTCGTCCTTACTTCCTGGCCAACCTATATATGTTTCAATATGGTGAGCCAAGACTAAACAAGCAACGGCAAAAAATAGCTTTGAACCCTTCAAAGAATGGTCTGTCTTGGAATCACGAGAGCAATGCACACCACCCTTTCTGTACAATATGGCAACCTTTGAACCAAACAGGATACTTACTACTTTTTGTAGAAATATATAAATGAATAGCTGCATAAAAATAGTCCTAGAACTGAATTAATGAGAGGAAATTGCTAATAGCTTCATAATTTGCATTAAGATAGTCAGGAATAACTTTCTCTTTTTGTTTAAAATAGGTAATATGCCAGAAATCAGAAAATTAATATCGGTTGGACTGTGATGAATTGAGAGTTTGATTAAAGGTTCATCTGATAAGCAGACATCAAACTCTATAGAATACGTAAGTACGTAATCTGAAAATATATTTTTCGAATTAGATACAGCAATAATGTGATTATAATTCATCAGATTGTAAGCAAAAAATAAATGTTCATTTCTCTCATTTACATGACCTTCTCAAATGCAAAGAAAGCTAACAACCTTCCATTTTGAATCATTCAACTTAGTCACAACAAAATTGCATTCGCTATGCTTTAGAGTTTTTCAACAACATAACTCTGTAATCTGGTATACTGATACATCTAAAATGGAAGCGAGTTTGGCATAGGTATATATAGGCCTAAATTCAGGCAAATAGTTTCTCTAGGCTGAAACAATATCCTTGGAAAGATTTGCTTACGTTTGTACAGAGAGAGGCAGGCTTTAAAGCATACAGTTACATTTAGATAATTACTTGAACTGTAAACAAGCCTGTCACGAGAAACTAGTGTCAAGATATAACATATGTTTTTTATGTTTTTATATGTTCATTTGCGCGCCATGCCAAGAACGGTTCGGTGGGGGTAGGTAGACGGCTTACTCCTGGCTATGCGGAACCCGGCACGTATATAGTGTAAAAATACAGAACAATATCATGATTCAAAATTTAAAAACCATACCCAAACAAATCTCTGAACCAATTGTCCAATGGCAATAAGCTCACACTAATGTGGGTACAAGGCAAGTATAATAGGTAACAAACAATTCGATGTACTTGCCGGGGAAAGAATTTTAACTATCTTGATAGGACCGAAGCCAACATGTTGGCTATCAAAGGCACATAACAAGGGCGTTGTCTCTCCTGCGCCTTATTAAATGTGAGATAAGACTGGTAACGTGTGTTCTTATAGGATATTACCCATTGAAGTACTATCTTTACAAGATATGTAAAGTGGACAACACCAATTGAAGACTAGCCCTAATCGACGGAGAAATAGCTATAACGATTGAGGCATGGTCTCCTAGGGAGTTAATTTACGTTACCAAGCAAGTTAAATTCCTGGGAACTTACTAGTAATAGGGTACTAGTACAAAAAGATCTAACCAGGTAGCAGTGCTGTAAGGCTGTCTATATCCAAACGATCCCATCTAATCTAAACAATATCTAAAAATTGTGGTGATGGTTTACAAGTTTTGTCAGCTGACAATTAGAAGTTAATATGACTAATCGCAGTATGGTTTTGCGTTTGGATTTAAAGCGAAATTGGTACTCTGGAAAGAAGTTATTTAGGACACGTCGCTCGTGTCGTCTAAGTTTTGTGGGAAAAAATCAAGATGTGAATGCAGAAAATGTATCTTGAGAGACATTTGAGCTACAATCTTATGATAATTTTGCAAAAAATGTCGATAACTTGCTTGTAATCCAATGATTTATGGTTACCGATAAGTTGTGAACAACAATTTGAAACGATGCCAATGCTGCTGCTTCATCAGGCGTTAAAATTTTTGTAAACTTTACATCAGCCATTAGTTTTAGAATATCAGGTCCAACAAATATTCCCTTTTTGATTTTTTCGTGTGACAGTTTTGGAAACGGGTGCTTTGACACTTAATAAGGCAACGTGTAATGTGAAGAGATGGCAATAAAACATCCTGTAGGTTCACAAGTGGTACAAAGGAATCGTTTTGCTGTCCTGGCTCATAATGGGTACGACTCGACCACACTATTCTCACATAATAATGATCAATTGCATGGCTGTCCCGCAGATACAAAAACAAATAGAAAAATTTCGTGAATTCAGTTTGCATCCCCACCAATAGACCAATAACCCGTAATGATTGTGTAAATCACAATTTGTGTATTTAATTTTGGCCAAAATTGTACGCATTTTATCGTAGCACTCCTTAGTTTGTACTGCACTTTCATTACTGCGCTCTCATTGAGCTTAGGGCATTTTTTGCACTTATACCTGGAAAAATTAGCAATGAATTACCCTCCGTACGTGGAACTGGCTTTGACATTGATGATACATCAGAAACTTCAATAGTTCTAGAATTAAAGTATGGGTTATGCTGAATGTAGTTTGCGAGTACACAAAAAAATATCTGGGGTGGTACTTAAAATCCGATACTTCGTTGTAGAAAATTAAATAATAAATTTAAAAATACGAAAACATTTTGTGATTCTACAACAGTGAGTCTTACTAAGACTACAATTAATTAATTAAAATTAATTTTGAAACAACTACTTCTCTGGCCAAAACCTCGACAGACATTGAATAAAACAAAATTAATTTGCGTGTTACGAATAGTACAAATATATAAGCAACACTAATTTGAATGAAATTATTTCTGTTGAATAATTAATTGGTTTTGTAGTCTTAGTAAGACTCACTGTTGTAGAATCACGAAATGTTTTCATATTTTTAAATTTATTATGCTATGAATGTTGAGATACATTTTTGTTTATATCTGTTAATATTTAAATATCCTATAATAATCGAATGATCGTAAAGAGAAGCCTTCTTAAAATAGTTTGATCGAGTCGGGAGTGGATTGGAAGGTACTAAAAGGAATGGTAAATTAATTAATGTCTTCGTTGAAAGTGTCGTTAATTTTTGGGGGATTTATTTTTGCAAAACTTACAGTGAGAGGTGTAATAGTAAGGTACCTCTAATCCTATTATTTGTTTAGTATATCCACTTTCTTCGGCACCTCTTCTCTGAGTACTTTGTCAAATGCCTTTTTTGTTTATAAATCCACTGTATATTTTCTTCTTCTTGATTTAACTAATAAATTTATTTTTTTAATTATGTGCTTCTTTCTCTTCTATATCAACTTTTTGTTAAATTTAATTCCTTATCCAATTTATATCTTAACTTTTTTGTCGTAAGTTTCTTGATTTTTTTAAATATTTTCTCTATTTCAATTCTTACAATTCTATTCAATCACTACTTATTACTACCTCATGTAACTCTTAGAAGTAGTTATTTTAGTCTTATTTTAACTTTATACTTTATGATTTTTGTTGTGATTTTCTCTATTTCAATTCTTATAATTCTATTCAATCACTACTTTCTTTTAATATTTCCAAATGTTGTTCATTTTAACAGTGTTCTTTCTGTTTCTTAAATTTTGAGATGATTCTTAGAATATTTTATTTTTTCTATCTCCAAATTCTTTGTATGTCCTCTTTTTTGTCTTAGTATTATAGTTATTTTAAACTTTCTCATTATTTTTTTAACATTTGTTCTCTGTGTCATATTTGTGATAGTAATGCAATTTTTTGTTTAATTTCTAGTATTATGTTTTTATCCCAGAATGATGTTTATCGTTTGTTTCTGCTTTTTTATAAGTTCCGCATACTTCTCATGTTTCATTTTTTAAATTATTTCTTTCAACTTTTTCCATATCTCTTTTACCTTTGATATTGATTTCTAATAAAGCTTCTTTGGCATTTCTTTGTGCTTTTCTATAAATTCTTCATTTTTCAGCTTAACAACATGAGGATTTCATGTTTTTATCCTATTGTACTTCTCATAATTCGGCTTTCTATGAAGGGTTTTCTTAGTTTTGGAACTACTAGGTAATGGTGACTCCTTTATTTCCTTCCTTTTTTAAGTCTTACATCTAACATCTGCTTCTCTGTTTACTTGTTTTCTTTCTGTACTAGCACAAAGTCTATTGTATTTTTTTTTATCTGTGTGGTTCTTCTCTTCCTATATTGGTGTACATTTTTGTGTCGATAAAAGTTGTTTGTAATTTATTTATTTATCTATCTATCTATTACAGAAATCTATTACTATGTTATATATCTTGTCTCTTCATTATATTTTCTCCAAAAAAAAAATAATAATTACATCAAATACAAAAAATAATAGTTTCATCTATCTTTAATATATAGTTATCAAAATAGATCATTCCATTATTATTTTGAGTATTTATAGTATAATTTTAAGTTAAATATAAGTCGAAAAATAAACGTATTTTTTTAAAGTTAAATAATTTTATTTATTTACAAATAAGATATAAAAATAAAGCTGACAAGTTAAAGTCGAGGAAATAAAATGTTTTCTCTCTAACCTTAACTCCGCCGAATTTGAATAGAAAACTACACATAAGAAATCTCCAGAGAGACAAGACAAGCGGGGTGTTTGAGTTATTCAACATCCGGGCGGCACAGTGAAGGGTGTGACCCTCAATATTATTAATGTCAACGATGTAATCTTTGAACCTCTTTCATAAAAACTATAGAGTTGTAAAATAGAATATTATTTCTTATTGTGTATTACATAGTAATAAAAAATTATATCGATATTGTTTCTGCTTTAGTCTAAGTTGTTTTAAAATATAACTTATTGAAAAAATACTACCGTCTGCTTAATATATGTATTGTTTCCTGTTGAACTAAATAAAAGTATTGTAAACGTGAACATTTCGACATTCAAGCTATGATAATTACATATATATATATATTATTTTATTTATACCTTCATAGGAGAATTAAATCAAACAGTTTATAAGTTAATAATTATTTACGTTAAAAGTTTTATTAAACTATAATATTATTACATATTTTTATATTCATTATATGGGCTTAAATTGCTCACACTACTAATAAAAACTTTTCAACTTATTCCGGCACCTTCACCATTTGTGTTATAATTTATGATCGCGGTTTATATATATTTACATACCCATGAATGATTTCATTATCTTCATCCAATCAAAATTAAATAATATTATGTTTAATTGTAAAAGCCGTTACTTTGTGATACATTCCGATTACAAAGTAGGTTAGGAATTAAATCACTTTTCTAGTATAACGAATTTTTGCTATTTATTGAAACAAGTTGCATCATATTCAAACATTATCAAACGAATAAGAACAAACCTAACCTGAAGAGTGAATTCCGCAAAGTGTATTTATTCCCAGCTTACTTAATTTAATAATTATAAATCGTAATAAAGCAAACATATGATTTTTAAAAGACACAAAGTAATTATTAATCTACATAAATGATATTTAAAAATTAGGATTTATTATTTTCATAACAATAAATACTTACATATAATTTTTTTGTTAAAAATTAACAAATATCAAATAGTAAGGGAACTAATATTTTAAATACTGTTTTTTCAAATTTTATAAGGTCCAAAAATAAATACATATTTTAGGTTTAAGTTCTGATAATAGTGTTTATAGTGTTTTCTTTTACTCCTTGCCAATGGTAAGCATAATAACTGAAATTTTGAAATTGTAAATTAAATTACAGTCGGTTTGAATATAGACTTCAATTGTTTTATTGAAATTAATAACACGTTTTCATAATAATTCCTCCAATTAAAGAGTTTACCAGTTAAAAATACACATCTACAAAAAATAATTCATTAGATGTAACTACATAATATTCACCACTCTTAATTTCATTAAGCCAAAAAGAAGTAAGGCCTTTTCATCTTCAAATTATAAATAATTACATAATCCGATGTAGGGCAGCTGAAATTTGATAATCCTCCGGGAAGCGAATTACCCGCCTGTAATTTGCTTTGTTAAACCTCCGTCCACCACAAAATTCTTCTCATTATAAGGACCGCCTTTGTTTTATAAAACTAGTGCTCTCATGGATATCCACTTATTCAGCAGTTCAGAGCTAAACGTGTTTAATTTAAGCACTGCACAATAACTCATATCTTTTTTTGCGTGATGGAAATCTCATTTATTTCTATTTCTTACATAAGATGGGACATATTTTTGTTTTATTACGAAGCGATGTAAATATTTTAGTCATATATGGATGGGAGTTTCGACGAATCCATCGAGCGTGAGAGAATACGACGGTATGCAATCGATTGACCACTGATGTAAGTAATAAACTCATTTAATAGCAGCTTATTTACAATCGTAAAAATAGATAATGACTCTTAAATTCGTAATATATACACAGCAAATTGAATAGACCTTCAAGATAAACACTATTATGTTTTGTTATTAAAATCGATAATAAATATGTCGCAATTCTTGATAGGAACTTGAGCTTCCTCACAATATAAAAGTTTTGGGGCTATTATTTCTTTAATAAGAATACTTGTTTCCACATTTGAGGCAGAAAATTCAATACAATAAGGATGTATCTAGAGAGTTAATAATTTATAGTAATTTGTGTCAATTTACAATCAATGAATAGGAATAATAAATAATGAATAACACTTATGTAAATAAAAATAATCAAGATTCTCTGGCGACGACCATTTATTCTATTCTCAAATAAGAAAGGACTGTTTTAATAAGATAATTAAAACACTTTAACTTTGTTTTTTGTAGTAAAACAAAGTTAAAGTGTTTTAATTACCTTATTAAAATGTACCACCAAGTTAACGCTGACAACATTCAAGAAGAACTTATATCACTCAGTGATATAAAAGATGAAATCAAAAGTTTGAATTGTTGTCTCCATATGGAGTACTTAGCTCTTCTTTCAATAATGTATCTAATTTATGCATGCTTCTACAATAAATGATATCATCGCTAATGATAATATGATATGATGGTTTCTTTTTTTTTGATTTCATGTTCCAGAGCATAACGGTACAATCATAGAGAAATTTAAAAAAATGCCGATACTTTTTGGTTGTTCATAAGTAGAATTTAGCCCAGTAAAAATTACTAAATTATGAAGAAAATAATATACCAAGACCACATAAATTGACATTTGCAAGTGGTTGAGATTGTGTAGATTGTTAAATACCAAAAATGTTAAGAAACTACATGCTCATACTGTTTAAGATGATTATGCTCTTCAATTTTACTGTGTCTACATTTAAAAAAATCATCTTGTGTTTAGCGCACATGTATGATTATTAGAGAAAATACAGGTTACGTTTGAACAAAATCAAGCAGCTAGACTGGGGATTAATAAACAGCAAATTAGTCATAGTGGAGATCTCATAATGCGGTATAACTCATCGGAATGTAAGAGAATTATAATTGATTTTTATTTTTTATAATTAATTGCCTATATAAAATACACTTTATTTTATGATTTTAACAATTTTTTTTATTATAAATTAAACAAAAATGAGAGTTTTACAATTTTTAAACGAGTGTTTTTTTTCTGGAAAATATTCCCACACAATTATGATTTTCATGTAGCTGCGTTATTACATCACATCATTACAAAGGGCCGTTACTTTTTATTCGCGGCGTGCAAACAAGTTAGAATCAGCGAATTGCGGGAATAATTAAAAATGACTAGCGCCGTAAAATCAAATCACTAACTGGCGTAATTAAAAGTTGCTTGTTTAATTGTAATGCAAGCGGAATTTAATAATTATGAATTTACTATATTTAGTAACATATACTAGTTATATAATTTATATTACACCGATAGATTCAGTATGTTATATACATTTCCTTTTAATATTTTGCCGATTTTTGCTTGATATACTTTTTATTATATAATTTTACTCAATAGATGAACCTATTTAATTGTGGCATAAAAACTACATTTATAAACTTAATTAATAATTAATTTATTAGGTAATAAAAATGTAATGATTAAAATTCATTAAAAACTAAATTCTCAGAGAAAATGTATGGAAATTGTATTTTAAACAAAAACGTTATGATGATCGAATATTAACTATAAAATGTTTATACTTAATTAATTAATTAAGAGAATGATTGCAACTATTACTACGTTTGAATTCATACTTATAATAAATTGAATTCACCATAAATAATTTTGTTTATATTATAAATAACGATTTTTTAATTCAGCTTCAGTAATTGATTATAAGCTATTTAATTTTATACTAAACAAATAGTTTGATAATTATGATCAAATTGCTTTAAGATGGGGGTTGAAAAGCTAAGTCTACACGAGTGCGTTGACATCAACGAATTTATTTTTGAGAGTTGGTAACGTATTTCCTCGGTCGCTTAATTGAATCTTTTCCATTGAATGAATAATGCTCTATTATGTATATTGTATCCGAATGAATTACCACTCGAGGGAGAAAGTATGGCCTTTAGAAAATTCTTCATACAAATTGACAAGCAGTGCCAATTTTGATTGTAATAATAATAATGTAAATTATTATAAGTTAATAATTTGTAAAACCTAAACCCTTATACTTTATTTCTTGAATGAATTTCTTAATTATCACTTTATTTAGGGAAATAACAAATTCCCTATAGACAAATCAAAAAAGTGTGGACTTTATAACTCACTGCTCATGTGATGCTTTATATAACGGATAAACAGGAAGATCGTTTCATACAAGACTTGAACAACACAAAAAATAAATATTAAACAACAAACAGTGTACAGGAATTGCTAAACATTGTGTAAATAATAACCATTTGATAGATAGGAATAATTTTAAAATTCTATATTCAGTTAATAAGGGATTCGATTTGAATCTCAGAAATAAACTTGGCCATAAAAGAGGGGAATCACCTCATCAACGACAACGAGGAGATTTTGGATTCCCAGATCTTAAAATCCCTTATTACCTGATTATAGATAAACTTGTCATTTACTTTTGTAACTTACTCTTTAATTAAAACGCAAAACTAGTCGAGTAAATAGAGAAAAATTGAAAAACAAACCAAATTTAATTTAACTTAATCACTATTATAATACTTTATGTTATATTAGCAACAGTTTTTTAGGTATTTTAGTATACGAGACTTGTTATACCAATTTTATTTTTACAAATAATTAACCAATGAATAGATGTAAAAAATATTTAAAAGTCCTTCTTACACAAAATTCACTCATTTAAATTCTTGTAGTTTATTTGACAGAATTAAATACATTTAAGCAAGTGTTACTTTGACAGATTTGCTATTTGTAATAATTCAATATATTTCTAGGTATTAGCGAGGAAATTAGTTTCAAAAAATGATTATTTTGTCTTAATAAGGCTCATTAGTGTAGATTTATTTGTATGTATTTTTAAAATATCATTTGCTTTAATTAAAAATTAATAGGAAAATTTCATATTAAAAAATAGCTGTTTAATTTACAGCAAACAAAAATAAATTGAAATTGAACCCTTTACCTTCATATTTCAGGAAGTACACTCTAACCAATGACCTTTATCTTGGATTTAGTTTTTATCATTTTTATCACATCTTTATTTTTTCTTCTTCAGTATGATTGAACGCCACCTAGATAATTAGGAGTTTTAACAAAAGGCACATGTGAGAGAGTAACACAGATTTTAAGTTTACCTTATGAATAATCTCATCATTTGTTCCCTTTTTTAAATAAAAATTGTGTTTGCGTTGCAGAATTAATTATAATTATTCACAACTTAGAAAAAATCAGCTAAGTACGAAAACTAGAGAATTGAGATGACAGATAAAATCAGATTAAAGATGATAAAATTATAGATTTACCTTCTAGTTAACATTACTGTTTCTTCCCCAGTTATATTATGCTAATATATAAGATTAAAATATTTGTCTTAAAGTATTGAACACAAACTAATAACAGTTATACTTTCAATTAAAAATTTCAATGTCGAACTAGACAGAATATTAATAATAGCAAATAACAACAGATTTTCTTAAAAGTTAATATTATACATTCTTTTGAGAAAAAAAATAGAAGCTTTAAACTATCCGATCACAATAATAAATATTGTTCAATAACAGCTAACGGTCCCATAAGCAAAAACTTAAATTATTTAATTTAAACCCATTTCAGTAAACTTATTAAAGTGATTTATAACACTAAATATAAATCTGATAAATCGAAGAATTCGGGCGAATATTTGTTAAAATTTAGAGATTGTTTTAGAGTATACGTTGGACAATCCGAACGCAGCTTCTTAGACCGTATTCAAGAACATAAAAATACATCCAATTCCAGAAAACTACTTCAACCTACGCCAATAATTTTCATCAAAAACCATTAAAATTAATTAAAACCCATCAAAGTTTGAATGATAATTTTAAAATTTTGCAAGGTTGTAATAAAAGCTGAAAGTTAAATTTGCAGGAAGAATTAATAAACCTCTTAAGTACTGAATTATTTGTTGATTTTTATGACTATAACTAATTTAATTTGTTACTATATAAACAAAGGGAGAACGGAAGGGAATATCAGAGAGCAGAAGAAAATTTTACAGAACAGAACAGAAGAAATCATGAGAGAACAGTAGAGAATAGAAGAGAATATCAAAGAACAGAAGTAAACATCAGAGAATAACTGATAATAGCAGAGAACGTCATAAAACAGAATAGAAGAGAGGAGAACATTACAAGAGAACATCAGAGAACAGCAGCTAACAAAAGAGAATACTGGAGAATAAAAGAGAATATTACAGAACAAAATAGAACAAAAGAAAATATCAGAGAATAAAAGAAAACATCAAATAACTGGAATAGAAAATCAGAAATCAAAGGAATACATCACATAATATCAGAGAGCAGAAGAGAAGAGCACAGAATCACAGCAAATATCAAAGAACAGAATAAACAGCAGAAACCAGCTGAGTGCGGCAGAAAACATCAGAGAAAAACATTAGAGAATAGAAAATAACAAAAGAGAACATTGAAAAAGGACAGCAAAGAACATCAGAGAATAGCAGAAAACAGAACAAACAGCAAAAACCAACCGAGAAGAGAAAAAAAAACTATCAGAAAACAGCAAAGAATGGCAGAGAACAGAAGATAAAAGAATACAGAATAAAAGAACATCAGAAAGCAGAAGAGAACAAAAGAGAACAGCAGATAACTTAAAAGAGCAACAGAAAACATAGGAGAACAGCAAACAACAGAAGATAATAGCAGAGAACAGAAGAAAATTTTACAGAATAGTACAGAAAAGAAGAAAACATCAGAAAGCAGCAGATAATAGTAGACAACATCAAAGAACAGAAGTAAACATCAGAGAACAACAGATAATATCAGAGACCATCAGAAAACAGAATAGAACAGAGGAGAATATTAGAGAATAGAAGATAACAAAGGATAATATCAGAGAACATCAGATAACAAAAGAGAATATTAGAGAACAACGGATAATATCACAGAACAGAAGAGACTGTATTAACTAAATGAATTTTTGAACGTTTTGTGCTAAGCATGTGTACATATTTCTTATCTTTACATCGTAGTGCTAAAAACCATGGGATGAAACATTTTGGTCTCTCATGTTTTAGTTTGAGGCAAGGAAGATCTTTTGTCATGTGTTTTCTGTTCTTCCGCGTAGTTTCAACTACATTTGTATCTTGTTCTAGTAATTTTAAATATAATTGTGGAGACCAATACCAATTGTCCACACATTGTAGATAACTATCTATTCTTCTTCTCTGACGCCGATTTATCAATTCCCGATATATTATCTAAGCATAACCTAGTTTTTAAAACAAATGCAATAACCTGATGAAGACTCGCAAAGTCTATAGATTTTTATTCCAATTCGCGCTCTTATCAATGGATTGAACTGAATATAATTCAAACGTCCTTTGACTTTCATGAGAGAATCTAGTGATACTGCGCTTCCTGAAGTATAGATTTTCTATAAATTATTCGGATAATCAACTAGATTTCTGATCTTCCTAATTGTATCATTTTTATCCAACTTTTCGTTGTCTGTAAAATGAAAGAATCTTAAGATTTCCAAAAACCTATCACGAGATATAGTGGCAGCAAAAATTGGTTTATTATACTTCTTTTTCACAAATATGAATTCAATTTAGATTTTTTTTACTTAAGACATAATAATACATAATGAGGGATATTCTTTCATTCCACCCTGACTTACTGAAAACCACAAAAAACAAAAGGAATAAAGATAATTGGAATTTACCTTATTTGCAATTGTAAGGTGTCATAAACACACGTTAGGCAATTGTTTGCTATCAACGCCTCGTCCCCTGTAACTTCACCCAAGTAAGAAGATGGCGAATCTCACTCGTCAAATGTACCCAATGGGTTAATAAATATAATCAAAAAGGTATTCTGTTAAATGATCTAATGGATGTTATTAGTTCCCTTTAATTATTATGTAATCTTTCAAACAATTTTGTTCCTTTGTACTGGCCCCCTAGCTCTAATAGTATGTAAGCTTATATATATATATATATATATATATATATATATATATATTAAACAGTTATTAAACAGTTTAATTGAATATTTCAAGATATCAACACACTCCTGAAGATGGCGAATGTGAAGTCGCCGAAACGTCGAGAAAACTCGAAAAACTCCACGCGGGACAACACCCGAAAAAACACAAAACCATATATATATATATATATATCCAAGATAAAGGTCATTGGTTATAGTGTACTTCCTGAAAGATTAAGGTAAAGAGTTCAATTTCAATCTATTTTTGTTTGCTGTAAATTAAATAGCCATTTTTTAATATGAAATTTTCCTATTAATTTCGATTTTAATAATCAAAGACGATTTTTTTTATAGAGAGAAATAATTTAATTCAGTTATGTTTTAAACATTTTTTCCAGGACAATTTGCTATTGTTCAGGTAACATCACGATGCCATGGTTCAAAGATCTTCTGGCCTTTCTCAGCCAAATAATGAATCAAGTGCTTTTTGACAGAATTTTCTAAATTGAATTTACCGCTCAAAGAGTTTTGCAAAGATCGTAACAAATAGTAGTCGGATAACGCAAGGTCTGGTAAGTATGCTGGATGTCTATGAAGTCCCATCTAAGCTCCAGCAACTTCTGGCAATTCACTAAATAAACATTTACGACTTGCCAATTTTAGCCACTTCTTGTTAAAGGCATCATTCAATTTGTTCAATTTGGCGACAGTACACAGCCATATTGACGAACAGTCGAGATTTAGATTATAATCTGAAAGTACGTTTGATAATGGCCTTGTAAGGTTGAAACTATAGTTACGAAATAAATTCCGTGTGTGATATTAACAAAGTAAGTTTTATTTATCATTTGATAAAGTTCCATAATCTGAAAGGTTGTTCCAACGCCTAGGTTAAGTGCAGCAATAAATATTTTAGTCAAAAACCTTTGGTTTCTTCTCGTTATTCAGTAGCCATTTAAAGTAGATAATCTTCTATTTCCTAGTACCATTAGTCAGCAACGTTACTTTTGCCTTTAATCATTTTAATTGAGTTTACATGGAACCTCAAATATTGAGTCTACTAACATATCCCAGCTTGTGCACAGTCGTTTGAGAAATGTTTTAATATTTATGCGACCTCTCGAGAAGTGTAATGCCTTTATTTTATCTCTTCAACTTCAACTGACCTTTCAGAACATGGCGCATCTTTGACATTGAAATTTCTGGAACGGAATTTGATCAACCAATTCTGGCACCGGTCTGTTAAGTAATTTCTAGCATACATGGCACCTAACTTTTTATGGGCTTGTGTTGCATTTTTCTACTTTCTGAGGTAAAATAATAAAACATAGCGATTTTTTTAGTTTGCTTTACCGTCTTTTGACCACTGCTTTACAATAACTACTAAATCGATATACTTCATATTTCTAAGGGATAAATCTAAAATAGATTTTTTTTACTTTATTTATTTATTTATTTATTATAACATTAATTATGGCTTTTGTTGACAAAGGATAACAACTTTAATGTAATTAGAAATAGTTAAACGATTGTAAACTCATCTAATAAAATATTATGCATTAAGGGCTTTACTGCCAGTATTGGTGCAAGAATATGTTTTACAATATTGAGTTGGATATAAACCTATTTATCCTCGTTTATTTTCATCTAAAACTAAAGCAAAATTGGTTGAAATATGATATAGAATCTGAAAATTTAACTATAGTTTAATTTATTTATTTCTAAAGAGAACTGAATACAGATCATGTTAAAACTTATTTTGTTCAAAAGATAAAAATATTACAAAAATTAGCAACAATCTTTAAAAACACATTCACCGTAGTATTACTTATCCGTGAATTATTCAACAAAAAATTATAACTAAGAATGGAAAAACTTTTTCATTTTTATACCTAAGAAATAAAATATTAAAAATTGCCTTTAATTCCAAGTTTAAATGTGATCAATCATAGAGGTTTGTATAGTTCTCCAATTAACTCCTATTTTTCTTCTAAACTGCGTACATTTAATCAATATATCAAAAAAATGGTCAGCAAATGCTATGATACTATGTTCTTTCTTTTAAATTCACGTCAACTAAGTCAAAATTTCCACCGTGGTTTAATTTAGATATGAAACATATTTCACTTAGAAAAATTTGGCTGAAAACGCACAATACCTCACTCATTTCTCAATTAAAGCCTTCTCATTTATGGAGATTTTACCGCTAGCAAACGCGGAACAACAATAATTCCAGGCAGACTTCATAACGACACCCAAGAGTTTTCTAATCGTAGAGAAATTGTGCCGATGCGTTTCTCAATAATTTCAGTAAAAACTGAAAATAACTACAATCCATGACGGTTCTCCTATATATCCTCTTTTTACAATTGCAAAAATTTAGAAATCACAATTTATATCTATAATAGCCAGCGTTACTAAGAATTTAATGGCAAACGATGACAAGATCCCTAGTTTTGTAGTGCGTTTAACCATTATGTAATTTTTTTTTATTTTTCAATATCAAATCAAATGTCCTAATCAATGGAAATCTGCAATACTTTCCCATATATTTAAGAAAGGTGACGCTTAACATATAAATAAATAACGCCCTAATTTACCTGTATCAAAACTTCGCAAAAATGTGCTTCATCTTCATTAGTACAAGTTCATATATTTCACCAAACCACATCATGACTGGTCACATACCAGCATAATGATGAACCTTGCCAACATCTTTCAATATATATCAGAAATTCTGGACACACGTGGTCAAGTGGGTGTAATTTATACGGACCTCTCGCATACATTTGCTTCAATTGATTACATACTGTTAATCAACAAACTTATCTCTTTGGGAGCTGTACCTGTACTATTTAAACATAAGAAATTACGCCTTCCTCTGGTATTCCTGCCTCAGGTTCCTTCTTTTCAAACAACAATCTGTTTGGAATGATAGCTTGCTCAGTGTTAGCCTGCATATGCTCTCAAAATTTACTTGAAAATTGATTTTCAGAATAATGTAGACATACTCCAATGTAAGTTAATGATCTTCGCCGACTAATGTATTAGTGTCAACATAAAACTTAATGTAGAGAAATGTTGCGGCGTTCACTATGATCGTACCCAAAAAGCATTCCCCTCCAAAAACTACTTAGCCGGCAGTCAATTATTTAGTGCTGATACACTCAAAGATCTAGGTGTTATGTTATTGGGATTCTGTTTGAGCGGCATCATCAAGGCTTTTAGATTTTCTTTTCAGAATATCTCCGGAATTTCATAATATTGAAGCTATCAAATCATTATGCTATGCCTTCGTCATGTGTAAAATGGAATACTATACATTGATCTAGTATCCCATTTACGCAATCCAGTATTAAATTATATTAAAATTATAACAATAAATAGACAAATAAATTAAAACATATTAAGATGACATTGAGACGTGGACTGCGTGTTTCCAAATTTACATGGTTTTGATCCTCATATTTTCTAGACATTCTATTTAGCCAACCGCTAACCAATGAGTCATTTTACCCGCTATTTGGAATTTGAATAGTTGGTTACCCTCCGACTAGGTCTATATATTACGTAACATCAATTTTCAACGAAATTAGTGGAGGTTATTATCAATTTACTTTTGATTTATGAAAAATAGAAAAATATTTACTCAGTACACAATAGAATGTATTAAAAATGTATTTAAATCCCAACTGTGTCACTCCTGGTACTAAATTCGGCAATGCGTAAGCACAAAATGCGAATTTGGATTTTTCCGGAAATTGAGAGGCAATATATCCTTCACCTAAAAGTGCGTATCACTTCTGTTCGGTTTGTAATATGTAGACCCAGAACTGCGACGGAATGCGAATTCTTAAATTCTTCGCACTGTGCGTGTCGAAATTCTTAGTGTTTATAGAGGTGAAAAATGTGAAAGATTACACAAAGAGCCCTTGCGTGTAAAGACACATTGAAAAATAAAATTAGTGCTTTAATTTAATGTATATAAAATAGCATTATTATCCTTACTAAATAAAAATGAAATGAAAATATTTTATTTAAGTTATTAATATTTCTTATTCAAATAACTATGTATGATTTACCTTGCTTTATTTTTATAGTTAGTAATTAACACCTTGAGCACTTATAGATGAGACATATTTCGTTAATGCTCCAGATATTTCCAATGCGTTGGCGTTAGCGATTATTTTATTAACGCAAGAAAAATTGAAAATTTGCCAGATCGCGAACCCATCGCACAACTACTCGTATATTTTCCCCGCAAGGGATAATTTAAAGTGCCCGATAAATCATCCACGTTACGATAAACACCCGCAGCACATGTGCCTAACTAGTAAATTCCCCGTTCGATAGTTTCGCCCTCTATTGGAAATTCGCTACTTTCAACACCAATTTACGTACGTACTAATTTAAACACTGCGCACGCTAATAGTTTAGTAGTTATATGGTATATATCCACATTTATGGATATATATGTATAAGTAATTGTCGAAAGACCTTCTATAGGATTTTAATAGTATCTAAAATAGGTAAATAATTATTAAAATACTAAAATGAAATTCATAAGAAATCAAGTTTTAAAATAACCATTTAATAGTATAATTGAATGAAAATTGTACACAAAAGAAAATTATAAATTACCAATAGTGCAATTCAAATAAATATTTATAGTACTAGAATTGATATTGAAATAATTATTCAAACAAATAAATAATTTATACTAAGATTTATTTGTTTATTCTATACAATATCTTGATGCACGATAACTACCATCCTAACCCAAAATATTTTAATCTGCTTCTTTGCGCCAATGAGGCTGCTTTAAATACACACGTTTCCATAATTCCTAAATTCCTCAGCAACCTGTAGGGCATTATGGATACTATAGAAACCTGATTTGTGAAATGGCGAATTTTTACCAATCCCAACAAATCTTAACTCCTCCTTTCCTTTCGCTTAAAGACTTCTCTTTATATTCACATCTGGCCAAATATGTGTACCCCTCCAGCACCTGCAAATATCTAGGCATTGTACTAGAAAGCAAAATATATTTTTACAAACAAACACACATCTATAAAATTACTGTCGCCCTTTACTTAACTATTCGGCTATCGTCTTCTGCAACCCTTACCCTGTAATATTACGTAATTTCAAGTCGCAGTCTATAATCATTCAAATTCTTTTCTAGTCGAGTCCACTAATCAAAATATTGTATTGCCTTCTTCCAGAAATTTCAGCTTAAATCAACCCCACTTTCAAATTCAAGATTCCCTATCATTCCCAGAAACAAAACAATATCCCCAAACGCAAAATTCTTTCTATTACACACCACCAATTAATATAATAATTGCATAATATTAACTCCACAAAGACTGTTCACAATCATGACCTCTCAAACAATTATAAGGACTTTAAGGCAAAAAAATACTTTCAAAAATTTCAATAGTCTATACTGCCGCAAATCGACCTGGCCCTCCTGTTCATCCGACAGACATAATTTTCAAGTGGCGCAGGTGCCACTCCTATAGGACCAGAGCCGATTTGCAGACTCACCATGGCGCACAGAAAAGAGGTAGTATAAAATTGGGAAGAGGGCATAAGACATAAGTATTGAAACAATGTCTCAGGTCCACGTCAATTAAAACGATTCATCTGGAAACTAACAAAATAGGCAATCTTGTTACAGTCGTTTGATTTTGAGATTAAACATTGTCCCGGACGAGAAAACGGGCTGCCCGACCTCCTCTCAAGGGAACCACCAACGATTAATGTAATTGAAATTCCTCTCGCAGAAGCAATAATGGACGCCCAGGAAAGCAACTAAGAAGCCCAACGAATTATACAAATTTTAATAAATAATCAACAATCGAAATTCCAAGAATGCCATAAATTATTTGAAATGATGGATGTATTCCTATACCACCGAGCCCAAGACAATAGAGAACGAACTCTTTACGTCCCGCAAGCAGCCCGTCTTCGTGTAATGGATGAGTTACATGATAATTCTATTCACCCTGGCCGAGACGGGACCCTCCAGTCGATCAATACTAAATACTGGTGGCCAAAATTATCGACGGAAGTGAAGAACTACGTCAGAGCATGTCTCATCTGTGTTGCCAACAAAAGAGGAAAGCCAACAAAACACGCGCCTCTCAAGGCAAGGATACCAACAGCCCCTTTTAGTACAATTGCAATCGACCTCGTAAGCCCCCTGCCTGGAGCTGCTACTAGAAGAAAACATGTATTGGTAATCACAGACCTTTTCACTAAAAAGCATTTATTATGGGACAAGCACATTGACCGGCAAAATCAAAAATCATGAAGGAGCAAGTCTTTTTACGATTTGGATATCCGAACGTAATAAGATCAGATAATGGACCGCAATTCACTAGTAGTAAATGGAAAAGTGCTGGTCGTAGATGGGGAATCAGTACATTGTATACTCCTGTTTATCATCCTTAAGCAAACCCCAGAGAAAGACGAAATCAGAAGCTCAAGAAATGTCTTAGGATTTGCATGCAGAATCAACCAGAGACTCAGTGGACTCAACATAGAACAAAGATCTTGTTTGAGCTACGTACACGTGCTAACGCAGCTAGAGGACTCACACCTGGACGCGCATTACTTGGATATGATCTTCCATGCCCTGGTAAGAGAAATTTAATACAAGATCAGCCAGATTTCACTCCGGAACAAAGAGAAGAGCGTCTACGGCAAATTCGAGAACGTCAGGAGCGATATGTTCATCGTTATGATCGACCAACAGAACCACCACAGTATACACTCGGACAAGAAGTCTTAATTCGTTACCAACCACCAGCAAATGTACCACATGCTTTTGCAACCAAATGTATTGGACCGTATGTGATAAGGGACATCTTTTTAGGCCGCGTTTATAATGTCGAACGTGATAGAAAAGTGATCCGCGTGCATCAAGACGACATACGGCCCGCAACCCCCACCGCAGAATCCACCGTAGTTAAGTTCCATATCGTATTTCTTTTAATTCGCGTGTGCATTAGTCAAGACATTTTTAGTGCTTTCCGTGTTAGAGACACCACCCATAGTGCCTAACTTCGTGAACTTATGCGGACTATGTGATTTGGTAGATGAAACGACTGAGCACATACTATGCACTTGTGTTGCGATTGTCCACAAGCTTTTTTCACACTTCGGCAGGACGATGATGTTTCTAATAGAAATGATTTTCATTTTAAGAATAAAGCAACTATTGAGGTTATATTTATAATCTGTATTTAATATATCTAGCTTAGTAGATTACCCATGACCTTGTTTTCGAATACTTAAAACCTCAAAGTAAAACCCCCATCTTTCTCTAGTTTAATAATTGTTGAGTTACGTAAAGATACACTACCCTATTAAATGAAATATTGAGCCTCCTTTTTTTCACAAAATTTATTAATAGTAAATGTACATTTCGGTCACGACGTGACCATTTTTCAATGCTAAACATTAGCAAAGTTTAACATTAGAAATAGTCACATCGTCATGGAAATGTACCGGTCTTTCTGTCTTCAACCAGAATGATATTAAAATTTTAGAAGAATATTTAGATATCTACAATAAATAATCAATTTACAAAAATGCTTTATTCACAAAATAATTTAGGAACCAAGTGTAGAATTATTAATATCTTATGTTATATTAGTTTGTTTTCCTAGATTATGGATTCAATCGGCAATTTCTGACAACAAACAAAAATTAAAGAAGGGCTTGGATAATCATAAACGATCAGAGATGTCTTAAAATCAAAAAATTCCATAGAAAGTAGTACTTCTGATGAAGGACAAAACCCGTTGAACCTATTTGAGGTTTGAAATAATAAGTAAGAAAAATGTTATAGATAATTCTCTATTAGCCCCAGAAAATATTTGTCACTATTCTAGAATATGATGGAAATACTTAAATAAATCAATAACCTAGAAGTCCCAGAGAAGCCGATTACCAAGCAATTTTAAATTTGGGCGATTTTTGAAAGGACTGGTACAAGTAAAGTGCTTCATCAAGATAAAATTCAAATATTTCGTCCTCCTTGACCACATGACTAACGCCTACAATAATAATAAAGAAATTAGATGAAAACCAACTGCATAAGCTCAGTGATGAGCTGTTCATGGTATTAATAGGTGAAGGAGCAAATAACATTCAGCTGTGTAGCTGAGCCGATGATAGCTGACTCTTGCATTACTAAGAGCCGTATAGCAATTAATATCTATGTCATTATATCACCATCTTAGGATGAAGAGGACATAATGAAATGAAAGACGAAACGTGTGTTTGTCTTACCCCTATCCAGGTATGACAAGCTAAAATATCCCAAACTTTATTTTATGAATCATGTGACATCTCTGGTTCACACCAATTACGCCAACCACGGATACGGCCGTTATACTTCACTTATTCAATCGTGAATCGTTACCATAATATGAACTTGAGCAGGGAGGAGACCCATGAGTGTGAAAATGTACACGAGCGGCTTATCATCAATCTGCCTAAGTTTAAGGTGCAGTTGATCGACGAGATCTGCCCATCATCATGGCGGAGTTCTTCTATGAAGTCTAATATTAATACATACTAACTATTTCTTTTTCCAGATTATATTTTTTTATGTCATAATAATGAATGATATTCTGCAAAATGTGAGAAAGAACGTGTACTTACAACTAAAGAGAGTTATATCTTACACAAAACTTCAAAGATCAGGATATGACATTTTAACGCCAGCTTTAAATAATTGCTTATTCATTATTATTTATAGTTTTAGAATGTAGATTATTACGAAAAGAATTAGAGGATAATGTAAAAGCTGTGTTAGATATTACATTGGGTTCGTAATCCAGAAACTTGATTATAGACATCAATAAAAAAGATGTAATGCCTTCAATCGAATGTCTTAAAAATTATTATTCTATAAAAAATTCTTATTTCTTTGTCAATAACAGTTACGAGTTGCTTTTTATAAACGTAGCTAAATATTGTATACGTTTTAACTTATATAATTATTTTTGTTACAGTCTCTCCTTTCAAAATTTAAATAAAATATGAGATAACGGGTCAAAAAGTTATTAAAAATAAAACTATGAATAAAATACAAGTTTTAAACTGAATATTATTTTTTTCTGGTATCTTTCATTAATTACTTATTTTCGTACTTTTAAAATCATATTTTTAATTTTTTAGTATAGTAAAGGGTCCGCCAATAGGGACGCGCGAAGTTTGCCGGAAGGGTGCGGCCATGTTGTTCGAGGTAGAGCTGTCAAAGTTGCTGTCATTTGTTCAGTATATAACCCCAAATCACCATGGCAAGTTTGAGTATCGAGCAGCACGTGCAAATTATTAAATTGTTTTACGAAAATGGGTCATCAGTTCGAGCAACGTTCCGCGCACTTCGCCCATTTTACGGTCGCGATGATCGGCCTGTAGAGTCGACTATCCGTCGATTGGTGGGCAAATTCGAGACGACTGGTTCAGTAAACAACCAGCCAACACTGACACGTCGACGAAACGCCCGATCGAACGAAAATATCGCTGCTGTCCGTGAGAGTGTGCGCGAGAACCCGAGGCAGTCCATTTTTTGTCGTGCACAGGAACTTGGCCTTTCGGAGACATCAACTCGCAGAACAGAATTTTGCATCTGGATTTGGGTCTGCACCCGTACAAAATCCAATTGATCCAGGAGCTCAAGATAAACGACCACAGACAGCGTCGGGTGTTCGCTGACTGGGCTCTGGAGCAGTTGGAAGCAGACCCCCATTTTGGCCGAAAAATCTTCTTCAGCGACGAGGCTCATTTCTGGATGAACGGGTATGTGAACAAGCAAAATTGCCGCATTTGGAGTGAGAACAATCCACACGAGGTCCACCAAGTGGCAATGCATCCCCAGAAAGTCACTGATTGATGTGGATTTTGGGCCGGCGGCATCATCGGTCCGTACTTTTTCGAGAACGAAGCTGGGGCGGCCATAACCGTCAATGGGGAGCGCTACAGGTCGATGATAACCAACTTCTTTTGGCCTAAACTGGATGATATGGACACGGACGACATGTGGTTCCAGCAGGACGGCGCCACGTGCCACACAGCCCATGCCACAATGGACATTCTGCACGAGCGATTTCCGGACATGGTCATCTCGCGCGGAGGCGATATCAACTGGCCACCGAGATCGTGCGATTTAACGCCTTTAGACTTTTTTCTCTGGGGCTATCTCAAGTCGCTGGTCTACGCCAACAAGCCTCTAAACACCGATGACCTCAAAGTCAACATACGCAACGCCATCGCTCAAATTGAGGCCGATATGTGCTCCAGAGTCATCGAAAATTGGACCTCCCGGATCCGGGCTACCAAACGGAGCCGCGGTGGTCATTTGAACGATGTTATCTTCCATACTTAATGGGGTCGAATACCCTTTCGAATGAAAAATAAATTTCGTTTCTACCTCACACAACCAACTTGTTTTATTCAATTTTAAAGTTCACGCGCCCGTATTGGCGGACCCTATATTTAGCTTTGGCTGTAATATAAAAAAAAAACAGTCTAAACAGCTTAAAATTTTTTTCACAGTGCAAAATTTGTTAATGTCTTTTAAAACTTTAAAAAAGACAAGACAAAGTAAGGTGCTGTCAAAATATCAGAAATATCTATACGGAGATTATCTAGAACTAAAGTAATAACTAGTGCAGTTCAAGTGTTCAGAAGTTGTAAGATGTTGGGAAAAATCTGTGGGTTTTCCTTGATACTAATTACGAAATTTTTGCAGTTTAAAAGAAATAAGATAATTTATCATAAAAACAATGATCATTACAGTTTGAAAATGTAATCACAAAATTTAATGTATGTCAAATAGCTATAGAATTTTATTGAAATAACTCTGTATATTCCAGAAGGATTTTGAAATTAATTTCTTCTTAATACAACTTCCGATTAAATGAAGAAAAATAAATCCAAGTTGCCATAGAAAGAAATATTCGCTAGAATGGTCTCAGTGGAATTTCTTTAAAATCAGCTTTCTAAACGTATATTTAATCATTTAGAACGCTAGTCTATAACCAAAGGCAGATTCTCATCCCGATGGACAGATTAGATATAATGTAAGAGATTCATAATGTATCTTTTGGAGGATACGTAGCATTTAGAGTATTCTAAAGGTTATTATATTAACCCCAGTAATGCGGCTTATCTTACATAACATTGACTATGTTCTGCTGAAATCACATTTTTTGGCCTCACAACAAATCGGATATTTTACCGAATCGTCATTAGGTCCCAAAGCACTGGACAAGATGATGGTGTTACCTGATGGTGAGGTTTGGTTAACAATCGATGGACCGACAATACTGAAGATGATCGACCTCGACCACGAGGTAGGAAACCTTTTAGTCCAACTCTTGTAGTTCCCAGATGATGAAATCGGGAATAGAATTACAGGCATGGTGGATCTGGTGGACGCCTTCTTGTAACAAGTCACCAGCTTACTCGATATGGGAATCCACTCTATTCGCATTGTGAATGGATTCGAACTGGCTTTCCAAAGGGCTGTGGAGCACCTGGACAAAAAAGCCGAGCTCTTTCTGGTAAAAGGTGATACTTTAGAACCGATAATTGAAGTGGCCCGAACCACGTTAGACTCAAAAAAATATTAACAAGTGCTACCGACAGATGGCGGAAACCATCGTGCTGAATTAGAGGACACCGCGCTGGTATAGGGATGTCGACCATCGATATCTACTCAAAGTCGTCGAATTGGCGATTCTCATTTGCTCTTTTAAGCAGCCCAAACTGCAGACCAGGCATAAGTTGGACGTTACCAGCACTGAAGATTACAAAAAGTTGAGGAAGAGAAGTTCGCCGAGATGATGAAGTATATTAAGGATGCGGGTACTAATTTGGCAATATGCTAATGGGGATTTGATGATGAGGTCAATTATTTGTTAAATGAAACAATTTTTTAACTTTGTTTGTCTAGCTGACACTTTATTTCGTGACAATTTCCACTTGACATTTTCAAAATAAACGTGATTTAAACGAATTAATACAGGTGTATATATACTTAAAACTAAGGTTTAAAATGATGTATAACAAAGTAGAAGCCTCCGCAGTTAACAGTTCAATTATTTGTTGTTACAAAAGAATCTACTAGCCATAAAATGGGTTGATGGTGCTGAAATAAAACTGAATGCCTTTGCGACCAGTGGAAAAACTGAACCTCGTTTTGAGAAATTGACCGCCGACAAATTTGGAAAAGCTGAACTTGTCAGGAAATTATCGTTCGGTAATACCAAGAATAAGATGTTGGCGATTTAAGATGCTGAACCCCAGAGGAGTTTTCACGACGCCTTTGGTGTAGTTAAGAGTTAATATAAGAATAAGATGTTGGCGATTTGAAATGCTGAAGCCCAGAGGAGTTTTCCGGATGCCTTGTGTGTAGTTTCGGAGTTAAGTAGGAGTCTCGAGTGGTTTATGATGGAGGTGCTGCTGAAATCTGCAGCTGCAGCCTTCATGCCGAAAATAGCGGCCTTTCAGCTGTGCACGCACTAATGGATGTTAAGGCAAAGCAAGCCAGTAGTAACATATATTCATAATTAGGCTTTTATTTCTTGCATTATCTTATTTTTTCTTTCGAGGTATCATTACCCGTACTATAATACATCTTGATACTGTATTTAAAGTTGCATTTGTATTATTTAATTTAATAAACATATTTAACCCAAAAAAGACTCAAAAATATTTACGGTTAGAGTGTTGGGCCATTTCCTGTGCCCCAACTTAGAAATAATAAATAAATAGGTCATGATTGAAGCGGACAATAAACAAAATAATCGAAAGGTATTAGTAAGTAAGTAAAGAAGGCTAAATGGCGTTTTAGTGTTTCTTTGGAATTGTTTTCTGAACAGAGAAACAAAAAATATTGTTTAAAGGAGCATGCAAAAATCTTAATACAAAAAGACAAAAGTCGCAAATTTTTCTAAGCCTAATATTGTGGTGGATATGTATCACTGTTATTAGTTATTTATCTATCGGCAGTAAACAAGCAATACCTAATAATTTGAAGGTTTCTCTCTAAGAGAAGATATTAAAAGCAGGAAGATTAGTCGAGTAATTCAAAGTAAAAATGAAATCGGTGGATACATACTTTTCAAATTTCGAAGACAAAACAACGAAGTGCCCTTTCCCTTAAGGAAATTTTGGTTTATGTCTAAGAATACCTAGTGTTATCCATTTCAATTATCTAGCACTTTTTTTGAAGAAGGAGTAATTAAATAGCTATCATTTTTAAAGATATTGTCAATATAACAAAGCCAAATATAAAAAAATCTCATTGTTATCTTGTATGTTTAGCAGTTGATTTAAATATAACGATAATACTATCGTTGTTAAAATAAAGGTTAGGAAGTTAAAAGATTCCTAAATTGAACAATTGCTTCCGTTTTTTGAAAGAATTTTATTAGCCAAAGTCTTGTTGTAAAGAATGTTGTTTAATTTGAACTTAACTCTCATCAACTAAAGAGTATCAGCTATTATCTGGTAATTACTAGGTAATTATGTCATAAAACTTGGAGAAGTATGTGCAACTAGTATTCATTAATAATATAAACAAATTTTTATTAATATTAAGTTGGTCTGCCCCTATTATTTACACACTAACCTTTGTAGCATCGATTCTCGTAGCTCTTGAGGTATTGTATCATAAAAAACCTGTAATTCGTGCATAGAATTTGCAGCGTATGCGAAGGATATTGTAAGTTTTTTAGTCTTCTTTCCATAACGTCCAATACATGCTCAATGGACAAACGACCAGCAGATCATATTATTCTACGCAAATCGGTCCAAGGAAACTCTTGCAATATGGAGATGGAAATGACTCTTCGCACTTCTTAAGAATCAGCATATGGATTTTTATTACCTCATCTACATATTGCGGCATTTATATTGCCTCAAAAGCGTACTGAACAACACCTACTTTTATAAGTTATAGCAGCACATACCATACTCTCCACAATTTCATGCATAACTCTTTAATGAATTTCCATTTTGCGACATTACCACGTTTTCGTCTACCCTACTCACACACCCATCACCAAACAAAATCTGGATTAATTACTAAACACCACCTTTTGTCAGTAGGATTACAAGCCAAATGTTCTGATTCTACGGTAAACCATTCGGAGTGTTACAGGATGACTTTTGTTAGTTAACCATAGATCGGCAATTGATCTGGTACTGGAGTATTCGAATTTTGTCGAAGATGGCGGTCTTGAACCTCATTTATTCTTCTTTGACACCCCGGATCCTCCTATATCACGTTCCTGATCATCTCTAGTCTAGTTTCTAAGGCGATTAGGTATCTAATCGAAAAACTACCATCGAGTAAACCAACTTTATTTATATTGCATATATCCACGTGATAAAATTGTTACAAACAATTTAAAGACCTGTCAAATAGGGTATTACCACCTTATAATAGTTGAATATTTGTGTTTGGTCAAAAAATTTATACTCATTCTTCGTGTTACCAAATATTTCAAGTATATTCCTTGACCAATATTTTATCAAACATCAATTTAATTATAATTTGTATGAAAAAGAGCAATATGGTTAATTTAATAAAATTTACTTTAGAATATGTAGGAAATTATATAATGCTTCAATTATTTTTTTGTATGAATTAGATATGTTTTTCTTATATAATTCTAGGGCTTCTATGGTTTATTACCTAATATATTATTCACCTACTTATTTGCAGTGACCACAATCTATATCATATATATGATATGAATTATTTGGCGTTCACTTGGAATCAATATTGTCTAATAGTTATCTTGATATTCCCTAAAAGTTATCTATTAGTAGTTTGTATATTTATAGGTAATAAAGTTGTGGTCAGTAGTAAAGGATATGCATGAAGGGATTATAGTTGGATCGATAGTGGAGAAGTGTGGTTAGTGTGGGTTTTAGTGAACACACTTGTCAGATCTTGACGGGTTGTTAAGCTGTTGTGATTAAAACTTTCCAATTAGGCAAATAATGTGTTCATTAATTTAAATAAATGCAACGATATCAATACATTTATATTATTTATTTAAAAAATATCTACTGAATAGTATCTGTATGTGATAAAATACGTAATTTGAGTAATAAAACCTTAAATCTGAATAAAAAATAAATAATTAAAGCATATTTTCAACGCTATCTAAGGATCCCAGGATGTTATACATAAAAATTAAATTTGATCCTTATTGTTTTTCCTAAAAAAGTGGCGTCGAATTTCAGAATTTTCGCCCGGCATTATACACAAACCATGATTAATTCATCTACCTGACGTCCGTTACCCACTGAATATTTAATCAGTTAATTGGCCATTAGCCGTTGAATAGTTCCATCAAAGAAAAGCCCCACATCCGGAAATTAACAAATCATCACCAGAAGTGATTTATCGTGTACATTTTTTTATGCTCCGTAATGTAATTGTGATTAATGTACATTGTCGCGTTAATTGCTTCTAGAAAATTGTTCCAATTAGTGGACCGTGCAGTTTAAATCCAAATCGAATGTATTCACAATGACATAAAATTAGACATGTGTGTGCGTGTGGAAATTGCATGGTAATTGTTGGAGTGTTCTTTATTGAAAATTTTCAGGGTTTTAACTATTTTACTATTTAAACTTGTTAATTTTGTTTAATAGGTATATCAAATTGACAGACATCTAGAGAATGAGGACTAGAAGAAAAATTCAGTTTCCGTCTTCACTGGTAAATGTTAGTAATTATTTCACTTAAGATCCGACTAGAAAAGACCGATGGTCCAAGACTAGTTACAACAGCGATCTCGGAGGAGTAGTTTAGTCGGTAGGAGTAAAGAGCGTCTGTGATAAATTTTCTCTTCTCTCACAAAAAAATAAACACGTTTTAACGGGATACAAAATTACTACAATAACATAATTCAAATGAATTATTAAAATTTTAAATGTTACAGACATACGGGTAATGTCAATAAGTTCGAATTCAAATTATTCAAGTTCAATGAAAAAAATTAAGATTTATCACAGATTGTATTTACCCTTGAATATTTTCCTCGACAAACCTTAATAATAAACGGCGACATTCGCAAAGCAACATTAAGCATTGAAGTTACGGCCAACTTTATCACAATGAAAACCATCAAAAGGTAAACATAATAACAACATAATTTAACGTGAGCATCGGTATACATCCATGAAATCGTACCGTGGTTAACCGTGCATAACTGTCCCACTGCAACGTTAATTCCCCAAGTTGAAAATACAGACAATTGTTCGTTGTTTTTGTTATTTCACGGGATAATATTTACTGCGTCCTCGCGTCCACAACTCCACAGCGTAAATAGGTCACCAAACAAACGTATACTACAATTTAAGTTTCCTATTATTAATAAATATTTTAAGGCGCAAAAATAATCTAATAAGGGTACATAAATTCTAAAAGTTAAACATTGTTAATAATTTATCCTTGTTAACTTACGTAATTACTTGATGTAAGGGTGCGAGTTCATCATAGGCGGATTCAGCCGCAGAAATAAAATATATTGCTGTCGACTTTGTCCATAGGGACATAAATCCGACAGGCAGAACATCGCGCTGATTAATTCAGTTGATGATATTAAATTACAGTCGGTGCGTAGGTGAGAGAGTTTATACATTATGACAACGAATGAATTGTTAACAGCTCTACTTATAGGCCTTGCGGGACCAAGATAACAAAAGCCGACCAGTGTCACTGACAAATGACTATGTTGTAGTGAAACACTAGCGGCAATATTTATACTGACGTTTCACGTGTCGGGAACCACGCCGGGATAAAAATTATTGCGGAATGTGGACAGATTTAACTCGGGGTAAAACATGTGCATTAACACTTCAACATTCATCATTGGATTTTTTTGCGATAAATATTAATTTTGCACAAGTTGCTTTATAAAGAAACATTGGGTGGTATTAATTGTAATTCTTCTTTTCTCCTGGCCACTTTTCGGGTAAATTTTATTGCATCGTTTTCACTCTATTGCCAATTTAGGAAAGATAACTATTTATGGCAGTAACTAACGTTTTGAACTCTTTAAAATCTATTAATTTCAGTATTTGCGTAAACAGAAATAATATTATAAAGACACCATTAAAGAGACATATGTTGCCTAAATATAATAATGATTTCTCTAATTGAGTGGATAAACCACCGACAATTAAGGAATTGCTAACAGCGATAATTAGCAATAACAATGGATATCCCCTTAAGGTGTAACTGGAAGCTTATATACTCCATAGTAACAGTTCGCTTCTCTGTCTTTAACTGCGCTGCGTTGATGAGCCTAAATAGACCGAAACCTATTCATAGCTGTTGTTGACAACAATGTTGATAACTTAAGGAAGAATATAGAAATACAGAAGCAATAATAATATTATTTATAGATTATTAATATTAAAATCATCCGAATTTAATGATACTTAATTAAAGTAAGGAGTTTTTGAAGGTCCAAAAATATGAACAGTAATATATTTTAAATTAACTCTAGGGCAATTAAAAATATTTTATTCTTAAATTATTTCTTATAAAGGAATATATTTGTATAAGGAAATGCAACAACTTTAAGTTATGTGAATGGTTTTGTTTTACTTTAGAATATGTGTAAACCCTAGGATAAATTATTCTACATGAAACAATTAAATGTTAGCGGAAGCATAAATAATAAGAATTGGCTAAAACAAATACTTAAATAAGGCGAAGAGAAACACTTGTTATGTTCGACAATTTGGTCACCCAAGGAAAAAAATTAAAACAAAATAGTTAACGCAGAAATAAAACTTTCCAAAATTTGTATTCAATAATAAATACTTAAAATGATTAAGATTGAGTTGAAAGTTTATAATAAAATTGAATATTTCACGAGAGTAAACATTTTAAAATTTATATAAAAAGTAGTTAGATTCTATAATAAAGTAACTACTTGATATTTCCTACAAGAAAAGAAAAAACAGAAAATTCTTAAAAAGAGAGAATTTAAAAATGAAGTTTCTAAATACAGTTACAAAAACCATAATATTAAAACAGTTTCACTAAAATCCAATAAAAAACGTCACAATTTTCTTATGCAAAAATGAATTATTATAAGTTTCAAAGCATCCAAAAAACGATTATAACTTTTTAAAGAGAGCACCTAAAAATGTATTTTAATAGTCAATTAAATTAAGTTCTTAAAAACTCTTACTAATTTAATCAATTTTCTCAACTAAATCTTAATTTCTTAAATTCATTCATAATATTTTTTTCATCAGCTGCATCTTCTCACTTATACATTTTTTATTTCTATCATTTCAATTACTATTGAAGAAAGAAAAAAACGCATTTTGATTGAACAAACTCTATTTTGCATTTATTTTTCTTAGATACTGAATTTTCCTGAATAGGAAAGCATGTTTCCTTCAATATTACTACATTTTCTGCTTTTTTGCTTTCACAGTCTTCTAATACAAACCCAATTACAGTTTTTCAGTTTCATCACTTTAGCGCTTACTAATTTCGATCTTTCTTAAATTCTACCAACTTCTAAAACAGGGATCGGCAACCTATGACCTGCGAGTAACCCAGTGACCCACTTACTAATTTCAACTGACCCACTTTAGTTCCAAAAAAAGTATAATATATAAAAGTAAATTATAAAACATAAACATGGAACAATAATTATACAGGGTGAGTTTTTTTCGATGTTCTCTATGGGGATCTCGGAAACTATAAGAGATAGAGAAACGGTTAAATGGGGAAAGAAGTGTAGATTTACGAGACGAATAAAATTCCACTTTCAAAGTTTTCAAAAAAGTCAAGGGTAACTAGATATTTTAAAAAAAGTAAAAAGTGTCAATTTTTTCAAATCAATATATCTCGGTTATTATAACAGATAGAAAAAAACTGTAAAGGACAAAGTTTTAGATAATTTTATGTAGATTAATAAAAAATAATCAGAAATTTTATATCGCCATTATTTTCCGAGATATGATGCAAACTTACTTTTTTTTAAATGGAAACCATAGTTGGCTTTGGCCTCATTCAAAAGGTAATTTTTTTCTCTTTAATCCAATATGACATACGACATAGTTATTTCTAAAAATAAGTGAGTTATAGTCATTTTAAATATTATTATAAATAAAAATTGGGTAGCCATGAAAAAGATTAAAGTAAAACAATTGCAGTTGTTTATAATAATAGCAATATTGTAATTATTAGTTCTACAAAGTTAAATAAAAATAAAAAAACAGCATAAGAATAATAATTTTGTAATTATCAAATGGCCTTCTGCATGTGGTATAAACCCATTTGTCAAGAGGATAATACGTTTCTTACAAAAATATTATGAACAGATGAATCGCGATTAACTAATTGTGGTATTTTTAATCGCCACAATGAACATAGATGAACTTAAGAGAATCCACGAGAAGTTTCACAGAGAAAACTACAAATTAAATTTGGGTTTAATCCATGGTGTGTTTGGATTAATAATTTTCGGTCCATATATTTTTGAAAGCTCACTAAATGAAACTGATTCCTTTCATTTTCTTCAGTAAACATTTGAAGATACGCTCGATTGTTTAAATTTATCATTACAAGCAAGATTAAAATGGTTCCAATATGACGGTGTTCCACCTCATAACATGTTGGCTTTACAAAATATTTAAATGATGCTTTTCCTAACTCATAAATGGGAAGAAATAAATCAATCCCAGGGCCACCTAGATCTCCCGATCTGCGCGTTTTAGAATTGTTTCTGTGGGGTTATGTAAAAAACAAAGTATATGAAAAATCATATCAATCTGTGAAGGATCATAAACTAGCTGTTATTGAAACATTTAATTCAATTTACATGAGAATAGTCAAAAAGCCATAAATTCAATTTTAAAAAGATATAATTTATGTCATAATAGTATTAATAGTGGACTCTTTGACCATATTTTTTTAATATTCAAATTTCTCTCCCATTGATATATTGATAATTACAGAATTACTTTATGCTGTTGTTTCATGTTGGTTTATCTCTGTAAAACTAATAATTACAATATTGCTAATATTATAAACAACTGCAATTGTTTTACTTTCATCTTTTTCATGGCTACCCATTTTTTTATTTATAATGAAATTTAAAATGACTATAACTCACTCATTTTTAGAAATAACTATGTCATATGCCATATTGGATTAAAGAGAAAAAAATTACCTTTTGAATGAGATCACAGCCAACTATGGTTTCCATTTAAAAAAATGTAAGTTTGCGTCATATCTCGGAAAATAATGGGGATAAAAATTTTCTGATTATTTTTTATTAATCTGCATAAAATTATCTAAAACTTCGTCTTTTACAGTTTTTTTCTGTCTGTTATAATAACCGAGATATATTGATTTGAAAAAATTGACACTTTTTACTTTTTTCAAAATATCTAGTTACCCTTGACTTTTTTGAAAACTTTGAAAGTGGAATTTTATTCGTCTCGTAAATCTACACTTCTTTCCCCATTTAACCGTTTCTCTATCTCTTATAGTTTCCGAGATCCCCATAGAGAACATCGAAAAAAACTCACCCTGTATATAAATAAAATTTAAAAAAAATTGAAAATAGATACTTTGTTTTTGAGCGACGCTTTTCTTTAAAACATAAAGATGTAAGTGATATGACAAATGAGGATAAATCTGAATACATTGCTAAACGTATACTAAATTTTGGAAAACAAAATAAATTCTTAAATAGTTTTGTTACGCTCTATAATTACTCTACATCTACCAGTTTTGTTGCAACTCTTAGCATAGGTACCAACAAAAAACCATTAATAGACGTTTTGTTTCGAACACAAATTCAACGACTTCGCAAATAAAAGACAAATAATTGAGAGAATCAAAGAAATGCCATGGTCAGCTAGAATAGTTCAGCGTCGCGTTAAAGATATGGCCAAAAATATTGACGAACAGGTCAAAAATGATTTGTTATCTAGTGGCGTAATTAGCATTGCACTTGATGAATGTACTGATTTAATAGTATGAACTTGCAATTTTTATTAGATTTGCATCAATAAATAATTTGAAAGTCAATGAAGAACTATGCGTGCTTGCTTCAATGAATAAAAGTTTACAAATTTCAAAAATGGGCAAGTATAGTATTTAAAAAATAAATTGTTTTCAATAACAACTAATGGTGCCCCACGTATGAGAGGAAAAAATGCTGGATTTGTAAAACTAATGGAAAATGAACTTGGCCGCTTACTTTTATCGTATCATACATGAAGAAAATTTATTTGCATAGGCATCTACACAACAACTTAAAGATGTAATGGAAAAGGTTGTTAAGATCTTAAACATGATAATAGTATGATCAGCATTAATACACAGGCGCTTCAAAGCTTTTTTTGTAGGAACTTGTATCGAAATATGGAGATTTGCTGTTACATTCTGAAATGCGATGGTTAAATTCTTAATATATTTTTAGAGTGTGACTTCAAGAAAATAACCATACAATTTTAAAAATGTATGAGGAATGGAAGTGTTTTACATCAAAATTAATATTATTTGAAACTGACATAAAAACTAAGAAATTTGTTAAAAACGGAACATGAAAAAGAAAATATCGACGAAGCTAATCTAAATATGTTTGAAAGTCGAAAGTCGGATAGGGTCATGTTGCTTTTTCAATCCTTATCTTCATAAGTCATATCCAACAATTCTTAATACTATGATGAAACGAAAATAAAATTCCTTACTTCACTTATTAATTTTATTTTCGTTTCATCATAATATATCACTTCACATTACTAAACCCGAAATTTAGTAATTCTTAATACTGCGAAATTCGTAGATCTTCCTGGTCTACTGTCAAAACTTTGCAGATCCTAATTTGATGTTGATCGTTTGTGGAGGGCGGACAGATGATCGCAGCTCTAAGACCATTCATTGGTCCCTCGTGCCACCTCCAGAGTCCTGCTCCTCAAGCCAACCCAGACTCTTGTGAAGTGGAAGAAGCGTTGTTGGCCATGTGGGGTGTAGTCCAACTTTGACCTTGTCCGAAAACGGACTTCCTGAGATGTTTGAGTGACTCGCATTCACCCAGGATGGATGGGTATAGGTATCTCTTCTTCTTGCTCGCGATGACGACATTTTGCCTGCTCTATGCTGTGGTGGTGCTTGTTTATTTACATATTTATTTATTTATCTGTGGTCCTCTTTCTTAAATAATACATAAAATAATAAATTACTTATTTTTTATTTAGTTTGCAGTGGCCAGTAATGGTAGCGAATAGCAGCCGTAAACTGTTTCATGGTAGTTCAATGTAGTTCTTGCTCAGCTTCGGTGTTGGTGAGTGGATGAATTTATTGCACATATTTGTCAGTTTGTAGCCATTCGTTTTTGTGTCCCTTAAGGGAGTTTCTTTCCAGTTTTTGGGAGATAGTACTTACTGGCACTACTTAGTGACCGTGGCAGAGACTTAGCGCCTACCCTAACTAAACATTATTGCACTGTACCCTCACTGTAATTTGCATATTTCTTTAGTCCATAAGCCGAATAAATTTAGTTTTGTATTTAGTATTAAAACATTGATAACAGTCACTTTATCCAAAATATATATCTGTGAATATAAATAAATTTGTGAAAAAAATTTTTTAGTGCTTTTTTCAAATTAATTAAGTTTATCTTCAAGTAACTCACAAAAATAAAAAAAATAAGGCTTTGATATTTTGTAAGATGCAATTTATTTTTCTACAATCACCTTCAACTCAACGCGTGTGCTCATTTTCGAACACAAACATTGAAAAGATTATATCCGAACTACAAAACATAAATTAGCAAAATATATATTGTCAAAACTAGAACTCTGTAAATGCTCAGTGGAATTTATTCAATACAGCAATATCTACTCAAATTTAATGAACTAGCATTTTATTGAAAAAAAAATATATAAATACATGAAAATATACAAAAATTGTGTATAATTCTGAGGAAATTAAAAATATTTGCAATGAACTAGACATTTTACATGTAATATCGCGGCATAATGCAGATTATTTAGAGTTTTACACTAGTACAAAAAATATATAACAAACTTATTGAACACAACTATATGTATTAGATAGGAATCGAATAATCGAAATAAAAGTTCTTGGGAAATTACTAAAGAAATTAAGGGTAATTCAAAACAAAAAACTGAAATAAAAGTCAATGGCTCAGCGTTAGAGATTGCTGAAAACTTTAATAAATATTTTTCAAATATTACTAAAGAATTAACAAAAAAATTATATCCAAATCGATACTCTGACAATATCACTCAAAATGAAAAGTCTATCTTTATTACTCCACTATCGCAAGAAGAAGTAATTAGCGCCACTAAACGATTGAAGATCACAATGGCATGCGGCTATGAAAATATTCCCAGTATTTTAGTATAACACAGCTTAAATTATACAGGGTTATTCACGCTATACGGCACGGAATATTGTGGCCAAAATACGTGACTTTCAAAATGTTTCACTTTGGGGATATATAGGGGTCTATTAGGGCTACTTTTTAAAATTACTTTCATAATATACAGGGTGTCCCAAAACCCTAAAAGTATCAAAGTTGTGTTTTTTTAATGAAACACCCTGTATTTTATTGCATTTTTCGATCCTTCGATCAAAATAAGTGTGTGTTTTAATAAGGTTTTTGAAATAATTTGAATTTTGTAAAAATTTAACCTAATTTTCATGTTTCAAATACTTAAAAAGTAATTAAATTATGCATACCAAATTTACACTGAAATGTAACAATAGATCATATTTTATTTTCCAAGTATAATAAATTTGACATCTTATACCGGGTGTAAAAAAATTGGAATTAAACAAATGAGAACTTTAAATGGCTATAACTTCATTTATTTAAATGGAACGCTATATTTATTAATTTATCAGCAAATGCACGTTTTAATTACCTATCGAATGGTATTTATATCTTAAATGTTAAGTCTTCTCGTTTTTACAGAAAATGCCAAAATATTGTTTATTGCACCGTTTTAGTACTTTTTAAGTAAAAATTTTAATGTATCTAGTTTTCTATGGTATTTAAAAACGTCAGATAATTAATTCAGTATGCCACTTTAGTTTAAAAAGCGTGTCTTTTGTTATAGTTGTCTTATTTTGCATTTTTGTGTTAGATCGTTAGTAATCGTTATTGTTTGAACATCGCTGTTGTATTTTTTGGTAAAAAGTGAAGATTTATTCAAAAGAAGGGGATATTGGCATTATCTTTATGGTTGGAGAATGTCATCAAAATTGTTTATTGGCTTGTCGAGTTTATACTTAAAGGTTTCCCGAACGAAATCACCCTAAGCCAGCCATTTTTGAGAGACTATTAAACCAATGTAAAGAAATTGGAAGTGTCAGTTATAAATAAAAAAACCCAGTATAAGAAAATCTGTGTAAATTTTCATTTTTACTATTGTTACATTTCAGTGTAAATTTGGTATGCATAACTTAATTACTTTTTAAGTACTTGAAACATGAAAATTAGGTTAAATTTTTACAAAATTCAAATTATTTCAAAAACCTCAAGGTTTAAGTAATAAAAACCTTATTAAAACACACACTTATTTTGATCGAAGGATCAAAAAATGCAATAAAATACAGGGTGTTTCATTAAAAAAAACACAACTTTGATACTTTTAGGGTTATTGGGACACCCTGTATATTATGAAAGTAATTTTAAAAAATAGCCCTAATAGACCCCCATTGATCCCCAAAGTGAAACTTTTTGAAAGTCAGGTATTTTGGCCACAATATTCCATGCTGTATAGCGTGAATAACCCTGTATAGTTGAACCACTCACACACATAATTATTAATTCCTTTAAATTCGGAATGTGTCCTGATGAATTAAAACTGGCAATTATCAAACCGATATTGAAAAAAAGGTGATGCCACAAAAATAGAAAATTACCGCCCAATTAGTTTATTGCCCGTATATTCAAAAATATTTTAATATCTCATGATCCTAAAAATAACAAATTTCCTAAATTCCAACAATAGGTTAAATAAATCGCAACGGGGATATATTACGGGAAAATCCACAATGGCTGCAATTTACGACTTCTTCGGGCAAATAATAACAAATTTGGAAAAAAAGCAGGTAACAATTGGTATTTCAATTGATCTCTCCAAAGCGTACGGTTGCGTGGACCACAAAATCTTACTGCATAAAGTAGAGACAAATGTAATAAGAACGATAGGTTTAAAATGTTCTTTTCTGGAAGCTAGAAAACAACAAGTAAATACATCAAAGGATGGAATATCGGTCTTTTCAAAAGAAGCAAATATTTACCTGGGGCTTACCACGGGATGCCTTGCCGTACCAGCACTCTTCATAATTTTTATAAATGATTTAATTAATGTTATCAATAACTGTGGCGAAAAAATGATAATTTACGACTCCTAACAAATGTCAATAACTTCTTCTGTAGAAATAAATTAACAATTTAATGATAAAACTCATATGATGATTTTTAGGAACAAATATGCTGATACATCAAATTCCAACTTTGACAATAATGTAGTAAGCGAGGTAAAATTTCTTGGTATCAAAATCGACAATCGTTTAGTCGGAGACTCGCACATTAATGATTTAATATTTACCGGGGATAATATACAGCATTCGGGAAGTAGGCAAATATTTAACTAGATCAGCCGCCAGTTTTATTAGCAAAATGAGACACGGTCTTATATTCTGGGGTAGTAACTCCAAACCTAGAAATATCTTCATATTGAAAAAGAAAGCAATCAGGGCCGTAATGAAATTAGGTTATAACCAGTCATGCCGTCGAAAATTCAAAGAATTAAATAGTCGAACACTATTCGGGTATTATATATACGATTAAATTATATTTTACCTGAAACACGCACAAAGAAAAGATAATAAACGCGGGGTACATAACACAAGAACAACCGATTTTATATATTCTAATCACAAGCTAAAAACTACGGAAGGTTCAGTTCACTATATGGGGATACAATTATTCAGTGCTTTAACGGAATCTCTCATGAAAACTGTTAACTCGCCAAAAATATTGTCCAAAAATGTATATATCTTTTTATCAGAATTAGAACTGCACAGCATAAAAAAATTTAAGGGCATAAGAAATAGACGAAAACATATCTGTTTCATCTGTATTTATACATATATGTATTGTAAACAAAAAAGTATGTAGATAAATATAGATATCAAATTAGCAATTAAGTAGCTTGTAAGTTTTAGATTAGGCACTGACACAATTTCATTTTGTACATTATTGTAATGACACTTTGAAATAAAGAATATTATTATTATTATTATTATTAAAATATCTGCCAAAGTATTAGCCAGTTGTTTCAATAAGTAATTTGTTTTATAGTCCTACTAAGACTGATTGTTGTAATATTTCAAAATGTTTTCGTGTTTAATTAATTTTCCACAACGTAATGGACTTTAATATAGCTTATTATAAAAATCTAGCAAATCTAAAAACCTTCAGTCCTTGTAGTTATTTAACCAAGAATATTTTCTACTTTGAGGTCATCTTGTTCTCCAAGATTGTTGTTTTACTTCTTTGTGCATTCAATACTTTACTACCACTAACCATTTTGCTTATATTATACGACTCATCGTTGAAATCTTAACCATAATAAAGTTAAATAAATAATAAAAAAATATATCAAAAGCTGAGCATATAATAGTATATAATAGCCTACATGGCTGCACAAGAATCAATTTTTCAACAAAATATAATAGAGGAACGTGTTAATATTTTAGAGGAAAATTCACAATCTTATAGAAAATGTGTTCAATAATACAATATGGATAACTTGAACACCTATATTTTTGTTGTCTTATTTGCCATTCACAAGCTGTAGATACATTATTAACTGTTTCATTCGCTTTTGAACTCTTGAGAACAACGATAACTTATTACTACAATACGTCGACGAATAAGAAGGTCGTGTAACTCCAAAACAGGCATAATTTAAGTCTAAAATTGCCTTAACAAGGCAAACACAATATTCTCTCAAATTTATAATGTTTTATAAACATTTTTGTACGTATATTATGCGCCATTATTATCCGAATATCACTGCAATAAAAACACGCTTTTGAAAAGATTCGTTGGATGAATTCGTTTAATAAGAAATCGAGCTTTTGCAATGCGACAACAAAAAAACGTATGTTTATTTTTCAAGCAATAATTAATCCTACGTTCAATTGTTTTTCCCGCTAGTGCTATATCGATCTCAGCTTATATTCCAATTGAATTACGGCCTGCCAATACGCGACTTTCGTTCAATTAAACAATGCACTCACGTATTGTTGGCTTTGATTACTTTTGCAGTTCAATGCACTAGAGGCAATACCCGAAATAAATTTTCCACGTATTTTGCTTTTTTACCTACGATCACTTCTATTATTCCCTAAATTTATCAAATAAAAATGGAATGAATCGAATTTCATTTTCAGTTGAATAAAAAAATGCTAGTAATATAAAATATTTTCATACAAATAATTTGCATGTGATTGATAAAAAATTAAAGTAAAAAAAATAAGTGAAATAATGATTATCAAGAAGTTTAATATGTAATATTAAAAATCTTCGTCTCCAATTTTATTCGGCATTAGTTTCAAGTGTTAAAAATATTACTTATTAGTACCAAATGAATATTTTTTAAAATTATTCCCATGGCACTTATATAACAAATTGATAAAATTTTATTCAAATTGATAAAACTTAAATAAAGATAAAGATAAATTAATTTAATATATTATTTCAATATTTTTCTTTAACTATTGTCCTAATTCAATTCTGCAGCTGTATAAACTGGTGCCTGTCCTTAGTTAGTATAGGGAACTTCTTTTATTTCGGACCTAAATCTAATCAACAATTTAATTAAACGTCGACAGTTGACTTTGCAGTTGAGCGATGTACGAGTTTTTGGTTAACTCGGTAATGATCTTGTTCCGCACCCAACAAACCGTAGACAGTGATTGTGTAAGAAAACACAAAGTGTCGCAACTATTGCGGACGTGGAGCTTTGAACCTCAAAAGCATTCAACTGTATGTAGGTCAGGGCAGCCAGCAGGAAGGAACTTGAGGAACTTTCGGGTGTGAGCATCGCCGGCTCGGCCTACCCTCGTCTGACTACTTTTCCATGCAAATATTTGCATTTTTTATCCTACTTTATTCACCAGCTTGAATAATTTTTATTTAATGTGTAATCAATGTAGCCCAGAACTATTTTTGTTATATTACTATATCATTATTCTTATGAATAAAACATACAAAAACACAAATTTGTGTAGTTAAAAGTTAATTTAAGATAATATATTAATAAATAATTCAATGTTTTTAATATCTACTTGTTTGTAAATTCAACCAAATTTTTAAACTAAAATTCATCGAAAGACATTAAAATTTTTAGATTTAATAATAAATTGATAAAAATTATTTATTTCCCTACAACTCAACCATATTGAAATATTTACGATCCTTATTACGACGCTTAGTGTTTGTATTTTATTACGGTCCTGCCCTTAAAGAATAAAATATTTAAAATGGGCACAATATGTGGCCGGAGTCCTTGGAATCGTAAAAGCTAACGTTCTACGGAATTTTACAGCGCTGACTCTTAAGTGAAAAAGTTTGATGGAAGTGCTATCTCATTAATTCCTGCTATTGACACACGAATCGTTTTAAAATCTTAGGGATATAATTTTTTCTGCCTGCCGACGAACGAATCGAAAGTTTGCACCGGTATTTCGGAAAATAAGATATAATTCTTACTTGGGGAAGGGAGGGGGTCGAGGCGGACGGGCCCTAAAGTTTCTCGAGTTTATAACGCTTAAGTGAATTGTTTTTATTACGGTCGTGATTATGTAGGATTCATAAAGAATGGGGGGAAATCATTAAGTTGTTAGGAAGGAAATGGCACGAATAAATACGTAGGTTTTAGGTGTTTCTCGTTTCTGGACTATAATAATAATATATAGATCTTATAACTTTGTACCGAAAAATATTATTATTTGAAATAAAATCAAAATAAAATTTAATTATAGTTTTATTTTCATTTAGGTAAGTTGAATATGTAAGTAAATAAACTCTTTTAATTTATAGGTATTATATTCATGATAGGAAGGAAAAACATTGTTTTGGCAAAATCAAATCTAGAGACTACGGTGGGTGGGGAAACAATTAGGAGCCCAATTCATTGAGTTTAACCATCGTTTTAATCGACTTGTGATATTAATTGGGGCAGGTTTTTACGTGATATCATTCTTCAAACGCTCTATCAATGCTATATTATTATATAGCAATATGTTGTTTTCCTTTATTTTTCAAGATAATCTATTAACAAAATACCATGTGTCTTCTTTATCACTTCTTAGCCTCTTTACCGCCCCAATCTCGCGAGTATGATTACCCTAGCCTCGTCTTAATTTATTCACTCGCTTACGCTTCTACATACATCTATGCAATCTTCTTCTACTTCTTCACATTCCTCTGCCAGATGACTCGACATATCCTTCCCGTTCTCAAACAGCACGCATTCTCCCTAGCCTATCCATTTCTTTCAGTTTTGCATATCGCCCGTGTTAAGGTTACCCTCTCCTTCCTTTTGAAACTGTTATGTAACTGATTGGATATAATGTATGATATAGGGAGTCCTAAATGATATCCAATTTTCTCCACACACCGTTATCTCTCTTATCTCTTCACATCCTTTGCTTCTCATGCACCCATCTTGCCATATTCACCCCTTGATCTAGCGACTCCTTCACTATCCCCTTTGATAAACCTTCCCTCTTTCTTTCCGCTTTCCACTCAATTTCTTTACTAATCTTTAGTCTGATCCTCACAGTTTTATTTCATACCCGGCCACTCTCCGTATCGTTTCACCTCATAATTTGTTTCCTAAAGCAGAATGTATTCATACGCCGTTTTATTTCTTACCTTTCCCTGTACCCACTTCATATTATCTCCAGAACTCTTAAACGTAAACTCCAGATACATTAAACAATTTCACCTCCTCAAGAAAATCTCTCCCTTCCATTTTAGATATTTTATCTTTTACTTCCTTCATTCCTAAATCTCATCCACTTCGTTTTTCCAACATTCTGCCTTAACTTCCTCCTGCCAATATATTTCTCCTTTTTTGCTAATATCTCCTTATTCCTCTTAACACTCCCTCGCCATCAACACCATGTCATCTGCATACGTCAGCATCCCAACCCTACACCTCCCAATCATCTAGAACTTCTCACCCCTGTCTTCGCCCATCTACACTCTTCATCAAACTACCGTTTTTTTCCTCTCATTTTCAGTTTTCTCCTTCTGCTCAAATTCACTACGACTTCCCTCAACCCTTCCGTTGATCCAACTTCTTCCTAATTGACCTTAAGTTTAAATAAAAAACGCTTTGTAACTCTATTTGTGAAACACTATTTAATTTTTTGTTGGCAAGTCAACGTGCCAAACTTAAAGTTTTGATAATCGCAAGTTGAGTTGCCAAAACTATAGTCAACAAAAAAATAAATAAATAAAATATAAAAACAAACAAATAAATCGTGGTATACTGACAAAGTTACAAAGTGTTTTTATTTATACTCAACATGTATAAGGAAGTAGAAGCTGCAAAACTTCTTGGATTTCTCTCTCATTATTCTTAACGTGTTTTCATGTTCTCCAGTCCCTTCTCTATCTGCTCTATTTCCTTCTCTCTTCTTGTCATAATTCTTATTTCTACGTTCAGTGGCTAATTATATGAACTTCTTGCAACCTATATCTCTACTCTGCCCTATCAGACCTCCTTACCGCCATGTAATCTATCACCGATACTGCCCTTTGATAATCTCTTCTGCAAATTCTCCTAACCTTACATTGAAGTCTCCCGCCACCATACACTTTTTTCATTTGTCCGTCTTATTTTCTATCTCCTCTCTTATCTCCTTCCAATTCTTCTTCGAGTAGAACGTCAATCACATTGACATATAATTTCCACATTAGGGACAAAAATGCCTGGATTTAAGGCTAAAATACACCTAAATATTGGTTTCTGGTGCGTTCCTGCATGGGCGTCAGCAGAAGAATACTTCGAGGTACGAGTGGAAGATCATCTAGGATGAACTCAAGGCCCAATCCTCGTGCGGTCTAAATTATGTAATTAATATTATTTATGTATTTTTTGTATGTGTTAGGCTGTTTTGTTGGCACAGAATTAAAAGAAATAAACATAAACATAAACATAAACATAAACATAAACATAAACATAAACATAAACTGCCACAGTTGTTCCTTGGCTTCTCTGTCCATATCTCACCCAAATCTCGTCTCCTTCCCCCTTCATAAATCCCATCTCCTCTGTTTTCTTACTAGCACTACCATCACTTTCTTCGCTCTCCCTTCCGTCGCAATCTATCTTACTTCCTTCATTTTTTTATCTGAAATCCCCAGTAATTCCTTTCGCACTTAATCCTATTTCTCCTTCATCATCCATATTTCAACTAATCTCACTATGCCTTTACCTTCGGTCCACTCTTCTAAGTCTTTCTTCCGTGTCCCCCTTTATATTGCTTTTTATCCATGCCATGTTCCAAACATCTATTGTTAACACTTTGTCTTCCCTGAAGCCCCCTCCCCTCTTTTTTTTTCTTGTATCAACCCCCTCCTTATCACTGCACCTTTCCCTCTTATTAGCTTTTGGCACCCTAGCCCTTAGAAAACTGATTGGATTAATTTAGAAGAAAGAATTTAGTTGGGTTGGGATTATAAATTGACATTAATATATTAACAGAAAATGTTAAATATTAGGGGTTAGACTAAAAAGTCTTTGGAAAGCTCTTGTTCTAAAATAAAGAAGAAAGGAAAGAATTTTGAAAAATTTACCTAACTACGTATCCATTATCAATAATTGACTAACCAACTTTACAATGGTCATAATGATATTGATTTTTGTTTTACAATAAGGTTTAAGGTGTACTATTTTAAAATGTAATATTGTTATAAGAAGTTAAAGGGCTCTCTAATATTATGAAAGAGTCTTAAATTAGTGTTAGAATTAGAAATGCATGACTATAGGGGAAGATTTCTGTTTTTAAGAAGAGGTTTCTATAATTTTAAAATAACAGATAGATGATAGATGAGATATAAAATGTTGTCAAAAACAGTAGCTGAGTTGCCATTTATTAGCTGCAGAGTCGTTAAGTTAAAGTTTGGGTCATTGAATTATTGATTTGCCGGAAAATGGCTACATGTCTTTAGTAATCTTTTACTCTCCCGGATAAGATATCACTTTTCCTATATTTGTTCAGTTTTCTGAAGAAAATGATTATGAACGAATGTATTCTGTATAATTCTGATGTGAAAAATAAGAACAAAATGTTTCCAAAATAAAGCAGGGAAGTAACTCATCGTAAAGAAATAATTTTCTCTGATATCCGAAATTAAAGGTACATATATTTTATTAGGAAAAGAATTAGAACTATTACATAAAATTCTGCATCAAATGTGAGAATTGCATCGATAGTGAAACCTCCAAATTCCAGAAAAGAAAACTGTCATAAATGATAATACAGTTAACTGCCTCAGTTCACAATATGTATAAATTGATAAAATTATTTGTTCAGGTCTGACGGCAAAAAATAGAACTAAAATTTATTTATAGAGCAGTGATTTGCGCGAAATGATCAACATTAGCGACGAACGAAAAAACAAGTGCAATGAACCAAAAAAGAAAAAGAAACAGCAGTTTGAAGAATATAGTTCACTGTACCCTATTGAAAATCTAAATGTTAACTGGAAAATACATAAAAAGAGATGCTTTTAGAAGAAACGTTAATAAAATCGCAACAGGCAAAATTAATAACAGTAATAAAAACGACTGTCAACTAAAATTAGTTGAAGTTATATTTCATGGATTCATGGATTTTTTTGGCAAACTCAAATAAAGATCTAACGTATATGCCTAAATGAGAAGGAAAGGAAAGATTGTTACTGTGAAACTCGGAAAATTTAAAATCAGAATGAATGGGACGAGGATTCAAAATCCGTATTCCTTTCCACCTTGACTCTACTTTCAATTCACATAATTATGGGCCTAAAGGTATACAAAATTCATTACATTAAAAAAAAACATTTTTAAACCCAAGCAGTAACTGGAATAACATAAGTAATTCTTAGAAAAAAATATACATTAAATGAAAAATATTTCAATTGTTACAAAATAAAACAAATCAATTATTAAAATTGCGCAGAGGATGAGTAAAATATTAAAGTGATCTGTGTCACGTAACATTGGTTTAACAAAAACATAATAAACCAAATAAAACTAGATGACTATAAACTGGTAAAATACAGCCTATTTTACGTGTTTAAGTGCGTAGGCATTAAGTGCAGTGTTAATTAAGAACAAATCACAGTGATAGCAATTTATAGTTCACCTGAACGTGACATCAAAAACGTTTTCTAAAAATTGTCAGTAATGTTAGACACATTAGCGGTTAGAAAAAAAGCAATACTTAATTACTGGTGATTTCACTACTAACATAATAAAAAACAACAACGATTCTCAAATATTTATAGATATTTTAAGTTAGTATGGGGCCAGATTGTTAATAAATGAACTTACACAAAAGGCTAGTTCCTTAGACAAAATCATAACAAGCATAAATTATAACTGTTCAGCCAATGTGATTAACACAGGTTTGTCGGAATATTTGGCACAAATTGTCAGTCTAAAAAAATTAAGTACATATAAAAATATATACAAAGACGATTCTCAATAAATCAAGAAAATATTATCTTGTTCTAAAAAAAATATCAAGAGAAGCGATGGGAGATTGGTTCAGAGGCGTCGAGTGTCCATGAAAAATTCAACTCTTTTTAGCAACATTAATCTCGTAAAACTAAAAAGGAAATCACACAAGAATACACTTTGGACAAAACAAATTAAAACGTATATAAAGAAAATGTCAATTTTTAGTTTGTTTTTCACCTACCATCCTGAGATCAAAAGCTTATACAAAAAATACAAACCTAAATACGATATTAATTCATGTACGCTCAAGTGTTGTGAAAATCATGATGTATGCTAGTTTATATTGAATTAATCCTGGCGTCAGGAGTTTCCAAGCGCAACAACACAGAAAGCACCAATATGGACAAGGAGGAAGCCCTCGTGCAGAAAGTGGGAGAACGTGTACCTCTAACCCTAATTTTCTGGATAAATTTTTTTTCTGCATTAATGAACATCTCGAGCAAAAATTAAATGACTACGATGAAGACATGAACTCACAGCAGACGCAAGTAGACGCACTACAAGTGAAAATGGATATACTCAACCAAATTTAAGAATATTCGGCTTCGATATAGGGAAGAAACTGAAGCCAGAAGAAATAGTCTTAAGTATCTGTAATAATAAACTTCAAATTCTAATACGCGGAACGACGTTCATCAAACTACTGTGATGAAAGGTTAGACTACAGCACCCTTAGTTACATTTGAAGATACAATACTACGTAACAAAATATATGTCGCTAAACGTAATCTAAAAAACACTAAAATCATCATCTAAAAGGATCTCACTGACATCAGACTGGCATTTGTGAAGGAGGCAATTAGATTGCACACTGTTGGTTATTTCAGAGGTTTTAAATAAGCTCAAGTGAGAACACAGCGGTATGAATATCGAAATATATTGTAACTATGTTTTTTTTATAAAATCAACAACTATCATTCGTTATACAAATCGGGCGTTACTTGATAAATACAACTAATAGTATATTTTACGATACGTTAGATGTCATGTGTCGGTGCTCGAGATTTAGATAACGCGTATTTTCCAACACTTCCCCTCGAGAGCTCCGGCATCGACATGTTAACCTTCCGTTAATCCTAGCAGCTCGATGCACTTCACGTGCTTATGTCTGGCTAACGATTTCGTCAAAACATCAGCTGGCATGTCTTCAGATGGTACGTGGTTCAAATTTATAGCTCCCGACATGACGATCTCGCGAACGAAATGGTGCCTTATATCTATGTGCTTAGTCCGGGAGTGGGAGACCGGATTTGAAACGAGCTTCTGCGCACCCAGGTTATCGTTCGATAAATCTATCATGTCGCTGTCTTCACCCAACTCCTGCATAAAACGACGAAGATACACGGCCTCTTTTGCAGCTTTGCTAAGTGCCATATACTCAGCCTCTGTTGTTGAAAGCGCCACGGTCCTCTGCTTCCTTGAGTCACATGATATGCAGCCTCCATTCATGGTAAAAACGAAACCGGTGAAAGACCTTCTGTCATCTATAGATCCAGCCCAATCAGCGTCCACAAAACCTTGAATAGAATCTCCGTCGTGCATGAAAGAGATTCCCAGGTTAATAGTCCTTTTCAGGTAGCGCACGACTCTCTTCGCAGCAATCCAATGGGCCTTCCCGTAACATTCATTGAATTGGCTTAATAAGCTAGCAGCGTGAGCCACGTCTGGACGTGATACAACAGCAAGATAGAGCAATGCTCCGATCAACTCACGATAAGGCGGTTTCGGTCCGTCTGTGGCAGACCATAGTTCCGATTTGGTCAATTTCGTGCTTGCGTCCAATGGCGTTGTGTCTGGTTTGCACTCCTCCATTCCAAATCGTTGTAGAATTTCACAAATATATGTCCTTTGACACAGTCTGATGTTGTCTCCCTTCCTCTCGAAATCGATACCAAGACATCTTTTTACTTCGCTTAGATTCTTCACACCAAAACTTTTACCTAATGTAGCTCCGAAACGTTCTATTTCTTCGATATTTCTTGACATAACGAGAATATCGTCAACATAAATGACGATTAACATCAGATTATTGTTCTTCCCCTTCAGGTTTAGACATGGATCACTTTTGGATGGAATTGCTCCGAGTTTCGTAATTCCTCATCCAAGCGCTTGTGCCAAACGCGCCCCGCTTGTTTCAATCCGTAGAGTGCTTTCTTCATCCGGCACACCTTGTCGCCGCTCTTCAAACTATTCAGCATATTCTTTGCTTCATCTGTAGTGCGACGATCCAGTTCTCTCCTTTTAACCATGAAATTCAATACTTCATCCATCATCTCTGGAACCTCCATATACACCTCTTCCTCTAGAACACCATTGAGGTAGGCGGTGGTTATGTCATATTGCTTGATATGCATCTTCTTACGTGCTGCGAGGGCAACTGACAATCTGATAGTGCTCAAACGAGCCACTGGAGCATACGTATCCAGAAAATCTCCACCTGGAATTTGAGAAAAACCTCTTGCTACAATCCTGGCCTTCCGTTTCTCGAAAATTCCATCAACGCCATATTTATTTTTAAGGATAAAACGACTACCAATAACGTGATTTTCTGTTGCTCTGTTCACGAGTTCCCATGTATTATTTAATAAAACAGATCCAACCTCGCTCGACATCGCTTGCAGCCATTCTTCTGATTCTGGACTTGATATAGCCTCCGTCAACAAAATCTCAGTAATGAGTGCCATATCCTGTTCATCGTTGGCATACTGGACAATGCTATACTTTTTAGTTGGTCGTCCGGCAGTATCTTCTGCATTTGCAGGCGGAATTTCTCTAGGTACATTTGGAAATTCCTCTTCTTGACTGTTTCTATTTCTGTCGTCGTTGTTTTGTGTATTTGATTCTTTTCCGATTAGGTGAATCTCGGCGCATTCATCGTTTTTCTCTGCATAATGGGAATGCCGTTCCTCAGGGAAACAGTCAGTGTATTTTTCACTGATCTGCACCGAAACTTTGTTTAAAAATTTAACGTCGCGATTTTTCGCTCGTTTGGAATCCAAACCCTAAAACCTTTTGATTGCTCGTTATATCCAACGAAAATCCTCTTCTCTGATCTCGGTGCCAATTTGCTTCGATTCGGAGAGGCAGGTAGCCCCGATTCAATGAGAAGACATCTCGCTGTCTTAATCGGGGTTATGTTTCGCCTTTCGGCGACTCCGTTTTGTTCCGGGTTGTATGGCACAGTCAGTCGCCGCGTAATTCCATGCTGTCTAAGAAGATCGTTGAATTGTTTATTCACGTACTCCAGGCCATTGTCCGTTTGAAGTACAGTAGACGCCGCTCATTAGAATCACGGATAATGTTATCAATCCGATATTGTTATCACTTTTGCGAAGAACGGGCCGGACGTGTAATACTACATACAAAAATGTTCGTTTATAGTAATCATGATTTCGGTTTATGTTATCATTTTTTTTCTTAGAAATGTTTTCGTCATGAGCAATGCAACTCCCAACAATTAGCGAAATGAGAAAAGCCCTGGAAGTTTTGCGACGTGGTGTGCAGCACAGGTCATCTGATTTTCAGACGCATTACGTCTATGAAATTTTCATTAATTACTTGCTCCGCGAAAATCAGAGACAAACAACGCTAGATGAGTTTTTTTTAAATATGAATTTGTTTTTTATTTTGTTTCAAATTTAAATGAAATACATATTGTATGTAGTAATAATTTTTGAAGAGTTTATGTTACGTTATTATAGTTTGTTACGTTATACATTTTTATTTAAAATAAAGTTTTGTTTTTTCGGCTATTATTATCAATCGGTTATTGTTATCAAAAACCCCGAGTCCCGTTGTGATCACATTAAGCGGCGTGCACTGACCTTGATTCTCTTTCCTCTTTGAGTTTCAACAAATGCCCTATAATTCTCGAATTCTTTGATAGCATCACTTCTATGTACGATGAATCTTACTTCACTCCATCCAGAATAGTCGTCGATGAAAGTAATGACATATCACTATTTCCATTCGACGTCACTTTCATAGGACCGCAAATGTCTGAATGAATGATATCTCCAAGATTTGATCTCCTTTCGGACTTTTTAGGGAATGGTAATCGTGACATCTTCCCCTCGATGCATACCTCGCATGTGAACTCTTTATTTACGTCTTCAACTCGTAATCCTTTGATGGTCCCTTTCTTGATCGCTTCGCGCAGCGTATGCAGGTTGAGATGTCCTAGACGTGCATGCCAATCCTCCAATGAGCTTACCCTCGATGGTTTGGTAAAATTCGACTCATTTACCATCTTACACTTTTCACTGGCGCCACCATGAAAATAGTACAACCCATTCGTTCGCTCCGCGACAAGTACAATTTTTCCTGCGGCGTCGATAACCTCAGCCTTTTCTCGGTTGAAAATTACCGTATAACCCTTGTCCGTTATCTTGCCAACGGAAACAAGATTCGTGCGAAGTTCCGGCATGCATAGCGTGTCTCTCAATGTCAATATCTTCTCACACCCATCTACTTTTGTTAAGATTGGTACACTTCCTTTTGCTTTGATATCGACGCATGAATTATTTGCGAGGTTCAACTTCCGCGTCCGTGACAAAACACTTTTGAGAATGCGTCAGTATCTTTGCACATATGTGGAGTGCATCCGCTGTCCATACACCAAACGCTGTTACCTGTAGTTTCTTCCGCACGGAGAACTTCGTCGCATTCACGTACATCTGACACCGCTGCATACATACTTAAATTGTCGGCACGGCCCGCGATTTCATCTCTCGATTGATTTCCTTTGTATTTTCTGCTCGATCGATACTCTTTGGCAAAATGACCAGGCTTTTGACATTTGAAGCACTTAAAATTTTTCTTTGGAAAATGTCTTTTATATTTTGCTTCATCTCTGTCATTCTTACTCTTGGATTTTGAATTTCCATATTTTCGTGCAAGCTTTGCACTTTGAGATAAATTACTTCGATCACTATCCTTTTGATCCTCACATTCTTCTAATATTTTAACGCGCAATGTTTCAGGCGTTGGGAGTTCATCTCGCGATGTGATTGCGCACCGAAAGTTGTCAAATAAATTCGGCAGACTTTGCAAAAGCATCACTGTCAGTAGATCGCTATTTATTTCAATGTCCATCTCGGTCAATTTGTCGATGATATTAAGAAAGTCTTGTGTGCTTCGTCGAGCATCCTCGCCGTTCTGCATTTTATGAGAAATCAACTGGTTTAGTAACACAGCCTTTCGCATGGGTCCCTTCGATTGATGAATCTCCTCTAACTTGATCCAGATCTCTCGCGCTGTGTTGCATCCCTTCACCGGTTTAATTTCTGAAGGGCTTATTGACAGAATAATGTCCGATTAAGCTTTGAGATCTCCCTCGGTCCAACGTCGCGCAGCCTCAACTGAAACTGCATCACCTGCGATGATTCTGGGTTCTACCGACGCACCGCTGACTTATGTCCAAGCGTCATTTTTTATTAGTATCGCGCGCATTTGGATTTTCCAGGTATCGAAGTTTTCCTTATTCAATTGCTCAAATCTTACGACACCACTCGTATTCATTCTTAACACTCGATGAAAACAATGTTCAAAAAAAAAAAAAATCGATCAGTCAAAAGAGTTCTGGGAATTCTGGTAATCACTTAAAACGTCGCGCAACCCTATGTGTCTGGGCCCATAACCTGTTTGTTATTTCAGAGGTTTTAAATAAGCTCAAGTGAGAACACATATCGAAATATATTGTAACTATGTTTTTTTATAAAATCAACAACTATCATTCGTTATACAAATCGGGCGTTACTTGATAAATACAACTAATAGTATATTTTACGATACGTTAGATGTCATGTGTCGGTGCTCGAGATTTAGATAACGCGTATTTTCCAACACACACGAACAAAAATGTGTTTACTAACTATCGTGTTGCGTATGTGAAAAGATGGCGGTATTAAAAGTATATATACCATGGCAGATCTTAATAACATTGAGATCAATTACATACCACGCATGTGGATCGACCTCTAAAAATAAATAAAATACACTTGCCATTTTATTTCATCTATGAAATTAAATTGTATTTGTATTTTTATTACAATTTTTTGTTTCTTTCCTTTTCAATTCCAATCTTATATCAAATAAATTGCTTTGTGTTTGTTTTCAGTAGGAAGAATATTAACATTTTCATTCAAACTCGTACACTAGGGCCTTATTTTTTAAATTTAATCTCTGCTTAAATTCAACTTGTATTATGCCTGTAAATAATTATGTAAAATTTATACCCCCTAGCAAAATATGTAATATAATATTTAATAATAAATAAGATGAAAAATCAGGCATTTATATATTAACATGTAGCTGTCAAACAGTATATATCGGACAGTCTGGTCGAAATTTTAGCACTAGATTTAAAGGATATCTAAGCTATAACGCAACTGACAAATCAACATTTGCAAGTCATTTGCGCGAAAATAACCACACTTATAATAATGATGTAATCCAGGTAATTTACTCTGCCGAAAAGGGATTAAAAATGGATTTAGAGGCCCTGGAAATTTTCAAAGTAAAAGGTAATATGGACATCCCACTCATCAACGACCAGTCTGACCTGATATATACCTCTCTATTAATAAAACATGTTAGAATTTACTTTCTTTACAATTTATTTTATATTCACTATTCATAATGAGCACTTAGTGCTCGAAATGTACATCTAGTGAATACAAAATAAATTGTGAAGAAAGTGAATTCTAACGTATTTTATTAATTGAAACTTCTCTTCACGTAACTCAAAAACCAATAATTTAAATATACCTCTCTGTTTAATGCCGTAAAATAATATAAATTTTGCAACAAATGTAATTTTAAGTATTAGTTTGATAATGACCAGCTAAATAGTGTCGAAACTATAGTCACTAAAAATAATGAAGTGTCTGATATAAACAAAGGTTATTTTATTTTATTTAAACTTGCTTAATATAACTAACGCTTAGGCGATATTAGATCGTATAGCGGAAAACTAACTGTAGTGTTTTTTCTCGATTATAGTAAAGCATATGATACTGTTACTTACAAAATTTTAGAGAAAATTTTTGGTTTTATAGGACTGGATGACTGCAGTATCACTTTTTACTAGCTATTTATCAGATCGAAAACAATGTATGGAAATAGATAATCTGACATTTGATTTAATAAACAACATAACACAACGTATTCCACAAGGGTCAATCCTTGGCCCACTCCTTTTCACAATATACTTTTCATGTATACTGCATCAGCTGAAATTTTGTAAAGTGCATATGTATGCGGACGACACGCAACTATATACGTTAGATCTTACAATAAACCCCGCAAAATCTTGTTTCTTGGTGTTTGGAAAAAATAAATTTTGCGATATTATCATCACCCAACTAAGTTTACATTTAAATGGCGTAAGAAGACACTACAGACAGCAAGCTAATAATTTGGGTGTACAAACAATTAATAAATAGATTTATATCTGCCGCTTATCTGAATATAAAAAACCTATATGCTCATAGGTCATTACTAACATAATTCACTAAAATTACTTTAAGCGAGTCGCTTGTACTCTCTCAATTTAGCTATTGCTCAATCTTATACCATCCAGCTCTTGACAAGAATACACATATCCAGATTCAAAGGGTTCAGAATACGTGCCTATTGTATATTAAGATTTAATGATACTTTTAATTCATTGCAATCTATTATCTACTGACTGAAATATATGTACTATTAAAATATTTCAATTTTTTATAGCATAAATTTTATCTGACTGCAAAATTTCTATGTGATTACATTATTTGGAAAACTTTCCTAAGAACCGTAGTTTATTGATTAATTTATACTTTACGAAGCGGGGCAAAATTCCTATTATTATACAGGAAAATCTTCCAAGTTCACTAAGTCAATTTTGAAGCTACAGGTGTTCCCGCAGGCAAACTTTATTTACCGGCAAAGCTATTTCACAGCCCCCTTTAAATACTTAGTCGGTATTCACAACATCAACAAACTTCAATAGTTTTCATGTATAATAAGAAAACAAAATATTATTAGATTAAAGTAATTAAACCATTTTAAATTAATTTTTGTTTGATGAAAAGAAATTATTTGTATTATTTGCTTATGACATAAGTAAACATATTTAATATTATATTTAATATAAAATATATTGAGGTACGATTAATTAAATTTAACCCATGAAACATTTTTAGGTTTATTAATCTTTGAATTAACATATTGAGGTATTTATGTCATCAGTAATTTAGATATTATATCAAATTTTCAGTATTGTTTAATGATAATTACAATTGAAACTCACTATTAGATATATTTTTATAATTTTTTGTATATGAGTTTGTATATTTATCAATTTAACATGTGATATGGTGTCTACATAAATGATATATAACCTGAATAAATCATAAAAAAATTCTCGCCGAGGGGAGAGGAATCGGAGCGAAAGTGTAAAGGGAGTCAACTTGGCGATGATATAGGGAAAGCATGACCTGAATTCACTCCGATATTCAATAAAGCTAGATAAGAGTTACGCGAGATATATAATTTATTCGTGTATGAATAAACCTAACTTAATTAACTGTAATAGAATTTCAATTCACTGAATTGTCATTAATACAATTCCAACAGAAAGTGATAAATTATATATCTAATGAAATATTGTATTAAAACATGAGGAATTTGAAATAGGTCTGGTTGACGATTAATTAAAAATCTCACTTAACCCGCGGTGAAACATTTTTATATTAATTAAAGGTTAATTAATCCTTGAGAGTAACCAACGGTCGAAACAAGACGGAGAAATATATAAAAAAAATAATTAGGTCTCGTTGTTCTTTTTGAGAAACACTATGTGATTGTACGACTCATATGAATGCTGAGATATAAATTCTTGTTTAGCGCAGTATCAACTGTAGCGTTCTTTTTTTTTCCTTGTGCAGTGTTTCGAAAATTAGATAGAAATTTCGGAAACTTTTAGAAATCATTAAAGACAGTAATTCGAAACTTTTAAACTTTGGAAGAAAATTCTTATAATTTGGATTAATAAATATCTGAAAAGGTCGATAAGCCAAATATATGAAAATGTTTTTAAAAAATGAGGTTAAAAAATTCTAGAAATCTAGTATGTAAACTTATTGCTGAAAAGCTTTGGCAACCCTAAAGAAAAGTTTCCTAATTTGAACCAAAATTTTCTAGAAAGTTATATGATAAAATAATAAATGCTACTAAGTTCTAAGAATCTAGAAGAGAAATTAATAAAAAAAGATCTTTGCAGAAAATCATTGTGGTTTTGGATGATAACAAGAACATCCTAAATAATTTAAAATATTCTAAACATATATTTTCTAGATTTCTATAATTTATCTTTATTGTTTTTTTAATTTTTGAGCTATATTAATATTTTCTATTTTCTAAATTATTTAGTATATTTAATTTTGGAGATTTTCCTTTAATTTCCTAGTAGTTTTTGCTAGAGATTTATATTATTTATAAATGTTTAGAAATATATCTTCTAAATTTTGAGAAATGTCTTATAGAGCTCTAGAAGTTTTTAGCAATTTCTCTTTCATATTTCTACTATTATTACTTTTAAATATCAATTATTTTAAAAATTACTATGTAAACTAAACACGAGATTAGTGCAATTATTATTTAATTCAATTTATTTTTCTCAGTAATCTTATTACATAAAAATAAAATAAATGCAAATTTTAAATACAAAATTAATAACTTGAATTATGCTTTAAGTACAATTTAATATAATAACATATTACTTGTGATCTATGTTATTAAACTATTTATAATATCAAAATATCATACGTTATAAATTAGGATCGTATGATTGTGATTACAATCTACTATAATTTAATGTAATAGTAAACATTTATTATCAAACGCTTAATATAAGTGATTCCTTCTATTTTTATTTTTCGACAAAATGTGTAAAAAAATAAACTTTTATAACGCCACTACAGCTTCTTATATTTCTTTATGGTCACGTTTACGGCCGTAACAATAAAAACCAAAATATAAGCGTCGCTATTTATTGCGAAGGTCCTCGATGTCGTAAAAGTACTCATAAAAGTTTATAAAAATACGCTCACGATAAAGTTTTTTTGTGTTAGTAAATCAAAATGGAATGTTAGTGTGTGATATGTATTACTAAACTATAAAGATTTAATCATAGTACTGAAAATTGTTTGAGCTTTTATTCAATAGTAATGTTAACAATTTGTAATATATAATTGAGAGAATTTAAATTTATTTTTATTATAAAGGAAATACGTTTTGTTATATACACTGCAACAATTGTATTTTATTTTAAATTAATTATAATGAAATTACATCTTCCATAAAATAGATGTTATAGATAATTTAGGCAAATGTGCCTAAATAAAAAACAGTCCGCTGTTTTTGAAGATTAATTTTTCACAACTTCTTTAACTTTTGAAACTGACTTAGTTATTATTAGTAACAAATCTTGATGTATATAGTTTTAATAAGTTGAAGTTTCTTAACAGACCCATCAATATGTTTAATCGTTTAAATATATTTATGTAATAATATTTGTACACTGTTAAAGAAAACATAAACCAACCTTTGATAATATATAATTATTGGAGGTTGGGATAGTGGTCGCCTGCCCACCCTTCGTATATATTGAATTTTTTTGCATATTTTTTAATATTGGATGCGTTCACTTAGTGGTACATTTTTTATTTTAAAAATGAAAAATAAGTGGTATAATTTATTTATTGTTTATAGTTTTCGTTAATGTTTCTGAAAATTGCAGCAGTGTTAATAGTGATGTTGAGGAATTTAAAACTGATAATTCAGTTCTATTCTGTTTGTAAGTTCAGAGGATGATCTCTTACCTACCCACCAATCTCTAAAATGTACAAATATTTAAATGGTCTGATTGACAATGAACTTAGTTGTAAATCAATATTATATCTGATTAATTGATTTTCAAATTTTTATTTAACTCACTACAAATGTTTCGCCATATTTTTTCAGGAACATTATCAAAGTATATTCTTTACCTGAGGAAGCTACACTATGGTAAAACAATTTTAGTGAGTTAAATCAAAATTTGAAAATCCACCAATTATTATTAATGGATCAATCTGACGAAACTATAAGTCACTATTAAAATAAAGTGTGTGATATTAAAAATGGTACACGCATTTTTAATCATATTATTAATAAGATAAAGTATGTAATAAAGAAAATAGTTGCGACCGTTATTACGTAGACCATTTTATTAATGGTGTAGTATTAATGAACAAATTGTAGTATTTCAGCTAAATTTTAATTATATTCGAAGGGTAGTTATAAATCGTGCATGTAGGTTTCTAAAACATCTATACAATAAAATACAATTCAGAACAGATGTGCATAACATTAACTTAAGAAATAAAGGACTGCTCTCTATGCCCGTGCACCGATCAGCAATATTCCAACGACCAATGAAATGTATTATGTGTTCTTAGATAAATAAAGCTCTTTATTATTATAATTATTATAATAATATTTTAACAGCACTTGCAAATAGTGTACATGTTGAAGAAATTGAAATCGTTTACAAAAGTAGAATTTTTCTGCATAGCAACACTTTTCCGCATAGATACACTTTTCCGCATGGATACACTTTTCCGCACTACTTTTATTTACTATTAATCAATGTCAGTGTCAGCTATATACATGGAGTAATATACAGGGTCGCTGATAAGTATGGAAACGGTCGAATATCTCCTAAAGTAAGATAGCTAGCGAAAAATGTTAAGATACGAAAGTTTTAGGTATATTTTAAAGGCTATTAGAATAAAGACAAATTTATTATACAGGATCAGTCAAAACGTTAGGACGAAACAAACTTGCTTTTTCTTTAATGGAACACCCTGTATATTATTCCATATTTCAATCCGTCTCGAAATTCAAAATTCGTATAGCACATCATAAAGCTAAACTTGATCGTTTTAGAGATATCGAAGTTTGAAAATCAATTTTTTATAAATTAATTTTGTATAATTTGTCATTACGTTTCAAAGTTTTCATCTCCATAACAACGTTACGCCAATCTGCTCGGTTTCACTTAAACGTAACATTTTTGCGCGAAAATTATTCAAACCAAATGTACTTTTGTGTATAATGACGCTGCGTTGTTATGGAGATGGAAATAATAATAATAATAACCAACTGAATATGGAAGTAGAGGAAAATAACTGCAGTGTACTCTGTATATGTGAACACTGGAAAACCGAAAATCAACTGGAAAACTACCCACTGACAAACTTCAGCTTAGCCGATTCATTTTGCAGAGAGACAAATCAACACGGAGGAGTTGCGGTATACGTAAGGAATTGTTTTAAATATAAAAAGAGACCGGAAATATATAGATTAAGTAAGGCGTATATTTTTGAATGTGCAGCAGTAGAATTAGAATTAGGAAATGAGAAAAACAACATAATTATAGTTGCGATATACAGACCGCCTAACGGATATATTGAATATTTTTTCAATATGCTCGAACACCTGCTAAATATAATATATAATGAAAGCAAAACAATATTTATATGTGGAGACTTCAATATTAATTTCCTGAGCAAAGATAGCAAATATAATACCCTTATGCAAATCATACAAACATACGGACTAAAAGAACTATTTAACGAACCATCACGGATAACAATAAATTCAAAAACATGTATTGACAACATTTTAACAAACTTTGAATCAAACATCTCAACACAAGTAATAAATTTAAATATAGCAGACCACCTAGCCCAAAAAGTTATGTTCGAACGATAAATAATTAATAAACCAACCTACATATATAGACGATCTTTCAATAAAAAAAACACTTCTAAATTTATAAAAACATTAAATTCAATAAACTGGAAACAAATTTACACGTACAACCGTGACGATGTAAATGCACAATGGAACTCCTTCAGCAACAGCTTTACAAATGCATTTAATAATCATTTCCCTGAAAAGAAATTCACACAAAAAAGTAGAGGAAAAATTAAAATACATACCACAGAAGAAATTAAAAAGATAAAAAACGAACTTGACATTCTATACATAATATCCCGACATGACAACTCCTATCTGAACTCATATTTAAATACAAAAAAAACATATAATAGACTACTAATAAAACAAAGAGCTGATACATATTCAAATAGAATAGCAACAACAAATAATAAAAGCAGAAGTACCTGGCAAATTCTAAACGAAATCAAAGGCAAAAACTCACAAAAACCAGAAATTAAAATTGAGGGAAACAAAATAGAAATTGCAAACAAATTTAACAATTTAATAATTGTTAAATTTGTTTGCAATTTCTATTTTGGTAATCCAAAATATTGCGATGGATCTAGTTGGAAACATAGTTCGAAACTCAGTATCCCTAAATATAAAAAATAGCAACAAAAGCATATATATAACACCAACAACCCCAATGGAAGTAATAAACACAATACGCAATTTAAAAAATACACACTCTTGTGGATATGACAACATTCCAAGTATTATTATAAAACAATCTGGAGAAATAATAGCGGAACATCTATCATACATAATTAATAATTCAATACAATATGGCATATTCCCGAACAGATTAAAAATAGCGATTATCATACCCATATTCAAAAAAGACAACCCCTCTAAAATCGAAAACTACAGACCGATTAGTTTATTGCCTGTATTCTCCAAAATTTTTGAATACATTATGATAAATAGGGTAGTAAGCTTTATGAAACAAAATAAAACCATAAATCCCAACCAGCATGGATTTATCAAGGGAAAATCCACAATAACGGCCATTTATGAATTCTACGAAACGATCATAAATAATTATGAGCAGAACAACATCACACTGGGAATATTTATCGACCTATCTAAAGCATATGATTGTATTGATCACGATCTTCTTATCGACAAACTGGAGAAAAATGGAATTAGAGGCCCGGCGCTCAACTGGTTTAAATCGTACCTTTGCGGTAGAATCCAACGGGTAGCGGTTAAAGACAACGGGAAGTCCATCCAATCAGAACCCTTACGCACCAAAATAGGATTACCACAGGGGAGTCTAACGGCGCCCGCTTTATTTATAATATTTATGAATGACCTTATAAACACAGCTACAAATAATACAGAAACAATAATCAGCTACGCGGATGATACAAACCTTTTAATATCAGGCAGAACTAAAGATGAAATATCTATTAAAGGTGAAACATTCTTCAAAAATGTCAATGAATAACAATTTAATAATAAATAAAGACAAAACCAACATCATTCTTTTCCAAAATCGCGATAAAAATGAAGATAATATTAAAATTAATATAGACAACCGGGAAATAGTTGAATCAACAAAATTTTTAGGCATTGAAATAAACAATAAATTAACTGGCGACAACCACATTAACATCACTAAGGGTAAGCTCAACAAAATAATTTACAGTATGAGAGAAATTTCCAAATACCTACCCACCACTGTATCAAAAACTGTATATCATGCCAACTTCGTTAGCATCATGAGATACGGTCTAATTATATGGGGAAACAACAGCAAAACCACAGAAATATTTATTCTTCAAAAAACTGCACTACGCATTATACTGAAAATGGGCTATCGTGACTCATGCCGCGGAAAATTCAAGTCGGAACAATTACATACCATCTACGGTTACTATATATACGACTGTATATTATTTTATTTAAATTATATAAGAGGCGAAGATGAGAAATTGGGGATATATAATACCCGCACTCAAAATTTTATATATCCTAAACACAAGACCAAAAGAAAAGAAACAAGCAATCACTATATGGCCATAAGATTATTTAATTCACTACCAGAAGAATTAAAAAAATATAAAAGTAATGTCAAATTATTCAAAAGGGAATTAAATAAATATATTATAAACATTGAACCATACTCAATAAATGAATTCATAGAACACTAATAAAAAGCGTATATGTACTGACTTGCATAAGGAATAAAAAAGTATGTATATAGATATAAAGGATATAGGTATGTGTATATGTGTGTGTGTACATACATGTATATGTGTATATATATGTATGTATGTGCGTGTGTGTGTACGTATATGTATTTATGTATATGTGTATGTGTATGTATGTGTGTGTGAGTATGTATGTGTATGTGTGTGTATGTATGTATATATATATATGTATGTATGTATGTGTGTATGTATATATATATATATATATATATATATATATATATATATATATATGTATATAGTTAGACATAAGATATAATTGAGTATATTAAATAATCTAAGATTTATTGTAATAAGTGTAGACATATGCATAGCTTAAATAGAATTAATACCTGACACTATTTAAATTTGAATGTAATGTTTTATGACACCTTGAAGTAAAGAATATTTTGATTTGATTTGATTGGATTTGAAATCTCCATAACGACGCGGCGTTCTACCTACCTTTGAAAGGTAACTTGATGGCTAACTATTTTTTTATAATTTATAAAAAACCTGATTTTTAAAGTTCGATATCTCTAAAACGGTCAAGTTTAGCTTTTAGTAATAATTTAGCTTAAGCTTCTTTGTTTATTTAGTGAAGATGTGTAGCGCTTAACATACCCTCTGACCTGTTCAATATGCGCAACTTTTGTATAATAAGAAGATATTTGCATTATTTATACACATTTTCAATAATCACAGACTAATAAAAATATCTGAGGGTGAGATAGTAGACGTTCACCCACCCTACATATACCATTGAATTTTATGCAGGGTCAACTTTTATATTTTTGGAATCTTTTATAGTATTACTGTTATAAATAGAAATAAAAATAGAAATAGAAAATAGAAGTTATGTCTTAACTAAAGCTTATTTTTATATGCCAGATGGTCTCCAACTGACTAAATTATTATTATATTACGAGACGATATTTCCAATATTTATACGTACCAAGACTCAGTTACAAAATAATTATTCAACATTATTTCTGAAGCAAATGTGCAAAGAAATTGAAAGAAAATAGACGATGAAGAAAAAAACAGCTTAAATAAGATGGAAAAACAAAACAAAAAAAAACAAAAAATTTAATAGGCTAAACATAAAATGAGTAATGTAACAGCGATATATAGACAAAAAGGAATGATAACGACTGAAGGAGATATAATACTCAAAAAGAAACCTAGACCTCTTAAAGTAATAAAAATTCTGAAGACTACAATGATTATATTACATTCTCTAATCTTCGGGAGCAATGTTTTGTACTAAGTAAACAACTTTATGTTCGTTATTATAATCGTGTTCAAGCTAATATAAAAAGTAATCCTTCTCACGTTTGGAAATTTATTAATGATAGGAAAAATGAAACTGTTGTACCTTCTTCAATGATTTACAATGGTAATGTTTTATCAAATGGTACTAAGATAGTTAACTCCTTTGGTAATTTCTTCTCTGAAGCGTATCGCAACATTATACCTAATAATGATTTTAATGAGAATTTTACATTATCTAAGACCGTGATGCCTGAAAAATTAGTTATTTCTCTACAAGAGGTATATGAAGAATTGGCATTACTTGGTAATAATTTTAATGTGGGTCCTGATGGAACTCCTGGTCATTTTTTAGCAAATTGCGTATGTGCATTGGCTAAGCTAATCTATAAATTGTTTCAGTCATCAGTTAATAACTCTTGCTTTCCTGATACGTGGAAGAATAGCTACATAAATCCTATTTTTAAAAGTGGCCATCGCAAAAACATAGTTAATTATCGCGGTGTTTCTTTGCAATCATGTATACCCAAAGTTTTAGATAAACTAGTAGCACGTCAGTTACCTTAGATGTCTAAACACGTAATTAGTAGTCAATAAGATGGGTTTTCGGAAGGCAAGTCAACAATAACCAATTTGAAAACTTTTTAATAAATTCCTTTCCCTATCATAGGCAAGTAGATACGATTTATACAGATTTTTCGAAAGCCTTTGATCGTTTACAACATAAAGTTTTAATTCGAAAACTTGAAGCTTTAAGGTTTACGGACAAAATTGTTAATTAGGTTAATTGTTTTCTATCAAATCGCGTTCAAGTTGTTAAGATTAATAATTATCTATCGGATATCATTAGTTTATCGCCTTTAGAACCACAAGGATCACATCTAGGTCCTGTACTATTTCTTTTATTTATTAATGATATTGTGGATTGTTGTAATTACTCGAAATGTTTATTGTTTGCAGATTACTTGAAGCTATATCATATTGTGGATAATGTTTCCAATTGCTTTGAAATCCAGTCAGATTTAGAAAATATATCTGCATGGTGCGGTAAAAATTACCTAAGTTTAAATATTATTAAATGCAAAGTAATAACCTATAGTAGACGTCATATTATTTTAATATGTAATTATAAAATTAATAACGTTATCTTAGATAGAATGGAAGTTATAAAAGATTTAGGTGTTTACTTTGATACTAAATTAACATTTGCGGATCATATTCATATTATTATTAAAAAGGCGTTAAAATTAATTGGGTTTTTGTTTAGGAACTGTTATAGGTTTAATTATGACACTATAAAAATATTATATTTTAGTCTAGTTAGATCTAATGTAGAATATGCGTTGTAGTAGAGCGGGTTCAAAAACGATTAATTTCTTATGTTACATTTAAGTATATTCATCAATTTAATTTCAATTCTTTTAATTACGATATTGTCTGTGGTTTACTTAATATTGATTCTTTGGAAATTCGTCGAATCCAGTTTGATTTGTATACCTTATTCAAAATACTGAATGGTCTAATAACAGGTGATTTAATTCGGCTTTTTAATTTCCAAATTTCAAGCTACTTAAGACCTCTGAGGTCTAAACCACTTTTTAGGTTAAGTAATTCTCATAATAATTACACTTATAACAATCAAATCAATGGATTGACGAGGTATGCTAATTTACTTAATTCAAGCACTAATTTTGATTTGTTTTCTTCTTCTTTTTGTAAATTTAAGGCTGATATATCTAGAGTTAATTTAAATAATTTATGTTAACACTTAGATTATGTTAATTAAGATTAGAATTAGTTTAAAAATGTATATACTTTGTATAAAAGGTGTAACCGTTGAATAAATAAATTAAATAAATAAATAAATACTATTTACTGATGTTAAAAGAGTGAAACTTTTTCTAAAAATGAATAAAAATAATCATAACTATAAAATTCACTTTAAAATTGATCAAATGAAAAAAAAATGTTTCATAAAGAAATTAAAACATCGTTGGATTCGATAACGGCAAATGGCTAACCAAATTTTATATTTCGATATCGCAAAATTTTTTCGTATATAACAAAATGAGAACAGTGCATCTATAATATTAATGTAGGCTTAAAAAACTTTTACAGGATGTGTCTGGATTACGAACTAAATTAATTGATTTTATGTTAAATATATCTTGTACTGACTTCGATATACTAATAATCGCGGAATCGACTTTATATTTATAACATTTTTCGTGCCGATCATAATTTTCGTACTAGCAATAAAATGTCCGGTGTTGAGGTCTTAATAGCAATAAAAACTCAGTACCTTTCGTCGCAAATTTCATTTGAAACTTTTATCGATCAAATCTATGTTTCTATAACCTCGTTATTAGAATCTTAACCTTTATAAACATCTTGCAAATATAGTTAACTAAATTGGTGCACAAGCTAACAATCAGAATATATTACTATGTGGAGATTATAATCTCCCAGCTTATGATTGGGGAAAATAAGACATAAGGTCTCACTGGAAATTGCAATTTATGTGATCAAGCTCAAGCTATTATAGATTAATTTGGGTATCTTAATATGAAACCAATAAATACCATGCCTAATAAGTGGAATGTGTTGTTAGATTTATTTTTTTATGTAAAGGATATCAGTTTAGATAATGTTTTAATAGTAAGAAATTGCCAACACCATTCGGCATATGTTGCTCACTCCAACTATATGTCATTTGTTTACCATAAAAAAAACATTATTAATATAATTAATTAAAGCTGATTATGAAGGCATACATATGTATTTTAATAGAATTAATTGGATTGACGTTTTTGATAGAGTTGATATATTTAGAGAGACTGAAATAAATACATTATTAGAACATTATTAGAAAAAGTCCTAACTTCTTTCCCAAATGGATTTCACAGGATTTGAAAAATCTAATTCGAAGAAACAAAGAAGAAAACCATAAGATATTCAGCGAAAGTGTTAATAGAAATGATTTTAATCTAATTAAAGATCTCAGAAGTTAATATAAACAATTGAGTGATAAATTGTATTTCGATTATATGAAAAAGACAGAATAATCCGTAAAAAGTAACCCTAATTATTTTTGAAAATTTATCAGGACATTAAAGCTAAAGCATGGTGTACCCAATATAATAACACTTGTTGAAAAAACGGCTACGAATGACCAATCTTTCGTCGACCTGTTTGCAAATTATTTCCAATCGGTTTATGAGATTGATACTAACAACACAAATTTGTCAGTCTTAATAATCATCTAAACTTTGCAATTGAATTTAGCGTAAAGGATGTTTTAACACAATTAGTTGTCTTAAAGATAGCACTGTAAGCGGACTTGCAAGTAGAGTTTAAAAAAGTTGCAAATATTCGTTATGCCATCATATATACCATATGGAATTGTTCCTGCCTTTTGGAAAAAGAGTCCGATTTTTAAAACTGGCTCTCAAAATAAAATTGAGAATTATGTCACCAATTATTTCATCCTAAATTACTTGGAAAACATATGACACATACATATTCTAGCAAACTGACATCTAATCAGCACGGGTTTATGTGATCGACCGTGACAAATCTTTTAGAATATACCGCATTTTTATCAGACACTTTAAAGAAAAGTAATCAGGTTGGTACAGTGTATACCGATTTCTCTAAAGTGTTTGATAAGGTAAATGATAATATATTGATTTCCAAGTTGAGGGATTTTGGTATAAATAAAAATTTAATAAGATGGATTGCTGCTTTTATAAATAATAGACAATAAATGGTAAAGTTAGATAATTTTGAATCATGGTCATTTAAAGTTTCTTCTGGGGTTCCGCAAGACACTCACATTGGGCCAATATTATTTTCTATTTTTATCAATGATATTAATAATTCAATACTCTTATGTAAACATTTATTATCGTCGGATGGTATAAAAATATTTAAACGTATCTCTTGTCAAGAAGACTGTACAGAAATCCAAGAAGATCTTAATAAGATATCTTGGTGTGAGAAAAATAAATTAATAGTAAATAAAAGTATATTTTTTTCAAATTCCTTTTACAAGGGGCGCACTTCCATATCGTATAATTACAAATTTGATACATCTGTAGTAAGTAAGTAGTTCATAGAGTTAGGTATTGCATTTGATAGCAAATTAAATTTTAATAAGCATATTTTCAACATTTCTAATAAATTTAAAAGAATATGGGGGTTTATAAATAGATTTTCAAGGGATTTTGCCGTAGATATAATTAAAATTTTATACTATTCATTTCTTTGATTCCAGTTGGAGTATGCTTCTGCTGAATAGTCCCCAAAATATGACAGTGATATTAGATTTGAACACATCAAGGCGAAATACCTAAAATATCTTTAAGAAAGGAAGGGCTTGTAGCGAAAAATTGCAAAAAATATTTACTGACTGTGTGTTACATAAAATTCCATTGCGTAAATGATGTTATAACTTACACCCTGATAGTTGTAGACTTATTATGCCTTACCTATCAAATAGGGCACAGTCTATTATATAAACGGTGATATCTCGCAATCAATACTAATTGAATATGATGTCCCACAGGGTTTAATCTTAGGTTCAATCTTATTTTTAATTTACATTGATTATTTCCCTAGACATATAACCTGGTATCAAGTATGTCTCTATGCCGGGGACACTATACTCACTGACTTTCGATCCTCTGTTGATGTCACTATTACAAAAAGTAGCCAATCACAGTCGGAATCCCTTTCATGATTTAATAGTAATAGGCTTCAAATAAATATAAGCAAAACAGCAACTTTGATATCATCGAAATAAAAAAATAATCACGGTAGTACTTTAACAGTAAAATTTTTTGAATTTCATTTTTATGGCCAGATCTCTTGGATCTATCATGAAAATGAATTAGCCAATAAAGTCAGTCAAAATATATTTTTATTGTATCGAATTTTATGGATTGTTTAAAAGGGGTCATTCCTCCATTCTTCATTGCATATTTGGCCTCCAAAGGCGTACTATACGTGTAGCACGTATAATAAAGTATAAATATAGGGATGATTACTAACAAACACTACTTACCTTCACTTTATTTATACGATTATTTAATAAACATAAAGAAAGACACACCTGTATACCACTCATTCCGATATTCACGAGCATAACAAGAGGAAAAAATATGACGTGTAAACAAATAGGCTCCAGATATTTTGCGGTTAAATTTTATAACACTCTGCCACTAAATAAATACATTGAAATAATTCAAGCTCAAAACTAAACCGATTTTAAGAATATTTAGAGTTTGATTTTAGAAATAACATTTCGCAATAAGTACTTTAGAAAGTATTCTTTAAATTGTACTTAGTTTGTAATTAATATTTTATTATTATTTTATTTTAGTATTAAACATAAAACCTCAGTTTTATATTATATATAATACATGTATATTTTTATAATATACATAATTTAAAATTTCTCAAGGATCAATACTAGGTCCTATTTTATTTATATTGTAAATAAACAATATTGTCAATTATGTTTACGAATATTTGTATATGTAATAATAATAATAATACGAACACAAGAAGTTAACCTGCCTACTGACTTTCTTGGAATAAATAGCAATCGCATTAACATCGTTGGAGCACATGACCTCAATTACACTACGTTAAACTTAAACATAACCGAGAAGACGTGATTGTGAACCTTGAGGCAGCTACTGAGAAAAGTTGGCAAGAAAAGACACTCCATGGAAAATACCCCACCTTACTTAAATGTGCAGCAGTAGATACAGATGCAACATTTGAAAATCTACAGAGGCGATACCTCCACGCTGAAACGGAGTGTTTTTTAACTGCTATTCAAGATGGTGTTATACGCACGCGTAATTATGAGAAATACATCCTCAAAGCCGATATCGAGGACAGGTGTACAAAGTGTAATGCTTCAGAAGAGACAATCGACCATATAATCGGCGGCTGCACACACCTAGCAAAAAGCGCATACCTGTGTAGACATAACCAAGTCTGTAAAATTATACAAATACAGTTGGCACAAAAGTTCGATATAATCAAGAACCCACCACCTCATTATAAATATGAACCAGGGGCAGTTCTTGAATCCACTGAAGTTGTTTTATACTGGGACAGGCCAATAATAACTGATAGGACTGTCGACTACAACCGCCCAGATATCATATTTATTAGTAAAGATTATTGATGTTGCAATACCTCTGACGCACAATATCAGCTAAAAAAGTAACCAAGTATGAAAATCTGTCGATAGAAATAATGAACATCTGGCAACTAAACACAGTGGTAACTATCCCAATTGTAATATCCTCTAACGGTGTAGTCTCACAGAAATTACAACAAAATTGGGAGCGCTGTGAACTTCCGAAGAAACTTCTGACCCCCCATCCAAAAAGCAGTAATACTACAAACATGTCATATAGTGCGGAAATTCTTAAATAATAGCTCAAGCTGAACTGCTTTGCTATTATTCAGATAAAACTAGCTATAAGATAAGACAAACAAAACAAACAAATAATAATAATAATAATAAGAATTGTATTCATTCAAAAAATAATGTGTACATTGGTAACATTGTTAATCAAAACGTGCGAATAACATATACAACCAGACATTAAATTTGAAAATCGTCATAAATTGTTGTTGCTATTACACTAACACATAAATATTATTAGTAGATATTTGTAATTTACTATCGAAACATACACATAATGTGATATTATGTACGTACATACAGTGCAATTTTAAAATACACACAGAAGCTCACAAGTATAAAAAATAACAAAATCGTATACAACAGCTGATAGTCTATAGATCTGAAATCGAATACAGCTCCCTTTCAATTAAGTATTCGTCTCGTTTTAAATTTACTCACTTCTGTAATATTTTGGATATTTCGAGGTAAGATGTTATACAATTTCAGTGCAGAATATGAGGGTTTTTTTCTGTTAACGGTAACCTATGTATGGGATATGTATATAAATGGATATTTCTTGCATTATATGCATGTTTCGAAATATTAGATTTAAATGTATCTTTATTTTTGGCATTAAATATTAAAGTTTCATAGACATATAGTCTACACAATGTCAAAATATTTGCTTTTTTAAAGTAATGTCTACATGATTCTTGATATTTTAAATTAAATATTATTCAGAGAGCTTTTTTCTGGACAAGAGATACATTATTTGCAAAGGTACTTGAGCTATAAAATATAATTGCACAACGCAAAAGAGATTAAAAGTTTGCAAAGAAAAGTGAAATTAATATTTTTTGGTCAAATGCAGGTTTTAAATGTCTCAATGTATAGAATACTGTATTCAATTTTTTTATTATTTCATCACAGTGAAGTTTGAAGTTCAATTGAGCATCAAGTGTTATGCCAAGGACTTTTGCGCTTAATTTTATGTCGACACAATAATCTATTTGTTTTAATTTGGATTGAAAAATAATCACTTTTGTTTTGTCTTGATTCAATTTTAAATAATTAGATGTGAACCAATGCTGTGCTGTATTAAATATATCTATAGAGTTATGAATTAAATTGTCTATTGTTGCATTTTTTATAAATAAGTTTGTGTCATCTGTGTACATTTTGATTTCGCCTCCTCTTCTTTTTATGGTTTTGGGTAAGTCATTGACATATATTACAAAAAGAAGAGGACCGAGAATACTTCCTTGAGGTACACCTACATTTGTTAAAAGAATTTCAGACACTTTATCATTGAGTTTTACCCTGTTTGGTCTATTAGCTAGGTATGAATTTATTAAATTATAACTAGTTCCTCTTATTCCGCAATGGTTAAGTTTTACCAATAAAATGCTATGATTCATCGTATCAAATGCCTCGGAGAGATCCAGAAATATTCCCATTGGAATTTACCCTCTCTCCGAGGCATGTGTAATACTGTTTAAATAATCAAATATTGCTGTGCCTTTGGATCTGCCCTTTAAGAAACCATGCTAAGATATATCAAATAATTTATATTTTTCAAAGAACACGAAAAGCCTTACAGCAATTACTCGTTCCAACATTTTTGAAAACCCGCTAAGCAATTGATTAATACATTCTTTGGGTCACCAATTTTTATATATTGGCCTGACAATATCCAGTTTCAGAAAATCAAGAAAACCCCCATTTTCTAGGCACTAAATATGTAATTGGTGTGATGAGATCTGTTGCTCACATTTTAAACATTTTTGTAGGACTTTTTAAAGAATTTATAATATTAAATATTTCGGTTTCGTAGGTAAGATACAAAAAAATGTGGTTTGATATGTTTCAAAAGAAGTTATTCAATTTATTTCATATATTTTCTAAAAATTCGTTCGTTTTGGTTGGGGTAGTTTTCCCCAAATATTTGTTTATTGTAGCCCATGTTGATTTCATTTTATTATCACTATCCAGAATCGAATGCGCAATTTCAGATCGCTGTGCTCCCTCTAACAAAAGTTGGTATTTTATACTAGTACATTAGTGCTGGTATTTAGCCTACGGTACATACTTTTTAACAACAAGTAGATAATCTAATAATTGTTTACAATTATTGATTTCAGATATATTATATTTATTTTTTCGTTTCTTCTTATGCGTATTTATTAAAATTTTAGGACATGCTTCATTTAATGACTTACTTATAATCTCCATTAAATTAATCAAATTTGAATCAACACTCTCTGAATTTTTATAGATTAAATTCTGATCAATTTTGGAATTTAACAAACTTCGAAAGTTTTCAATATTATGTAGTGAGTAGGATCTGCGAGTAATGGTATTAAAATTTCTGATATATGTTTCTGTCCATTGAAGTTTTTGGACAAGATGGTCCGATATATGCGTTTCAAATACATCCGTATGATAATTTTGCTCTAGATTTGTTATTTTATTATCTAAAATAGATGCTTTTGATTTGAAAATTCTCGTAGGACTGTTTATACTAATATTTGCTTCAAAAGTTTCAATTAGATTTTTAAATTCAGTTGATTTAGGAGTAGTTTTATTAATATCAATATTAAAATCACCCGTGATAAAATATACAACATTTACGCCATTAATCAAAATCTCAACTTAATTTAAGAATAATTATCATCCTGGTTTCGACGTAATAGACTTATTATTAACACAGCAAAAACAAAAGCTGACATCCGTTGTCATACGAAACAATATAGACACGATTTAGATGTTCATATTAGTCTTGATCAGAATATATTAACACCAACAAGTTCCACACAACTGCTTGGCATTGATGAAAATGTGGATTGGTTAAATCACTGCAATCAAGTGGTGACAACCATAAATTTATTCATTCTTGAAAAAACATATACCGGGTGGCCCATTTTAATAAATCCACTGGAATATCTCGACACATATGCGTCCTATAAAAAAATATTCCAAATAAGAGTTTGATGGTTTAGAAAGGGCCATCTGATCCTATACAAATTTTTTCACCCCCACCCTTCAGGGGGGCGGGGCAGGGGGTCAACTTTTATATCTTAAATGGGAACCCTTATTTTTTATTGCAGGTTCGGATTCTACATAAAAAAAATTGAAGATTTTATTTGAACTTTTTTTTTCAAATTCGTGATAGATGGCGCGAAACCATCAAACTTTTATTTGGAACATTTTTTTGTAGGACGCAAATGTGTCGAGATATTCCAGTGGATTTATTAAAATGGGTCACCCGGTACATTATATGGGTGGATTTGTAAATAAGAGACTCGTTTCATTATTACTTTATCAGTTTGCTAACACATGTTTCTACAATTGCTTGGCATTTTCAAAGGTGTACTATGATTACTGGAAGGGTATGTTTTTATATATCGTTATAGGTAGTCTAATTATGTAATTATGTTAAATAAGACAATCCGCTAAAAGATTTTTAGGTTTGAAATTACCTCCTGCTAGTTATTTACAATTTTTTCCCTCCTGAATTGCTTGGGGATTAAGCCCCAATTATTCTGAAATATTAATATCAAAGTCTTAATCCCTTTGGGCAATTATTCACAGGTTTAATGCCGCTAATAATATACTTGTTTTTCATCCCATGATATAAAAAAGATATTGGAGGGCACCAACACCATATATACAATTAAATTTACAATTCTGTTACTGCCTATGTTTGCAAAATCTTTAATACTACTGCTGAAGTTGTGTAGTTAAAAAGTAGTGCTTCAGCTTAAGCTTAAATATTTTTGTAGGGTAAACATTAATCAGTCCACCAATCAATAAAACACAAGCAATTATTTTTCTGTATATTTATTACATCAAAAAATGATTTATTTGGGCAGTTCATTGTGTAAACAATCTGTTACCATTATTTCTAAAATTATGTTTGGACGGTGGAATAGAGTAAGAATGGTCCAAATTTACAGTTGAAAGAGTTGTAGGATACTTCCTTTTGTAATTTAAATGTGCTACACTGATAATATTTTAATATTTCGAGAAGCCACAATAGTGATAGTTTTATCGGTTAATAATGATTTTTTTTTCGTTGTTATTAAGGGATAACTTATATAAAACATAGGTTGGAGCATAGAATAGTGGTTACAATGAAACATGCATTTGCTTTTAAAATGATAAAGCTATTACTATTTACGTTTACCTAAATTAGGTACTGACACAATTTCATTTTGTAAATTATTAGAATGACATATACAACTACTATTTTGTTAAATTGTAAATACACATTTGACAATAATCTCCATTTATCGTAACTTTACTATAACGTGTATATTTATTTTATTTATTTAATAGAAATAAAAATAAATATTATTATTATCGGATATTATGATATACTAAAATATGTTAAATTATTAATTATGGGAATAATTATTTTCTGATGAGCCTGGATATTAATGATTAATTATTATTCTAGAATTTACAAAACGAATCAATCCCATATTGATTTGAATATGTTAATCACCCTATTATATCCATTTTGTCGTGTACCTGATTTATTAGAATTACACTGTCAATTAAATATTATATTTATTGGTCTGTATATAGATAATACCAGCTAGCGATTAGGGTATTATTTTAAACTTGGATATAATTAATTTATCTATGACTACAATAGTACTAATAAATTATCAATTATTTCTGTAGAGGATTAACGAATTAAAATATAATAATTATATTATTAGGCTTGTAATAAGAGTATAATTTTGTATAAAATTTATCAGGGTTTTACAAAAGATACTGATTAAACGAAAACTAAAGAAAATATTAAGTGTTTAAAACTATTAAACATGAAAATCCATATTATAATATTAAATGTTTGACTTTTCCATTTTAAATGAAAGTATAATTCGTTAATTATTAATAGATAAATTAATAAAGATTAGTAGATATCATATTTAGAAATACTCAAAACATATTTGTATTTTTTATAACATGATTTATATTAATAAACAAATAATATCCTTTTAATGTTATTATTTTCTGTTGCATAATGCCACTCAATGATAATATATTTTCAGAATTCAAAATATAATAGTTAAAACTATAAAAATTAAATGTATCAACTTTCAGTCACAGTTCCAATTATAGTTTATATTATATCATATGTAAAAATGATTGAGTTAATCTCAATATATTAAATATTAGATTATAATTTCATTTCATCGAGTGAATATTGTTATGTCGACAATCAACCTTTGATATGGATGTTAGCAATATATTCGCAATTAGATTTCACCACACTGTGTACATAGTCCAAAATAGACATATTGAACATTTCTCGTTTGAAGAGACACAGCTAAATAACTACAGATACACAAAATGCTCGCCCAGTGAGTGCAAACGATCGTTGCCTGCAATAAATCACATTTATCCTAATGCATCACCATCCGCTTGAAACAAAACCTTTGGCCGGGAAAGCGAGAATAGCAATTGTGCAATTTTAACGTCCATTTAAAGTGCACATGTTCCACGTTTGTACAATAGAGTTTTTATATTAATTGCTACTGACACGAAAATTCGTTTTAAAATGATATATTTTTTATATTACAGTTATATAATTAATTGTTTGAAATAAATGCACTTATTTAAATGTGTAGAAATGAATTAACGTGAAAAATAATTAATATAAGTATAATTCCTGGTGCATGCGCCGGGTACAATATAATACAAAATTACGCCAATAGATTAAATCATATTTATAATGATGTATTTGCTCAATTATTTTAGTTATACAAGTTTCTAATATCTAATGATTAGAAAGATAAAGACTTTCTTATTAGTAATTGCTCTAATTTACAAGAGTATGCGTTTCTTTGTATTTTCACATTAAAAAACAGGATCGAAATAACCATTACAATCGGTACACTAGTTTATCACAGCATTTTCAAAACCGTGCCGTGGGTAATATACGTTACTTAGGCAAATACGCAATTGATAAGAAGTAATCACCTACCTTTTCAATGCTCGCTCCCCCGTAATCGTCCGGGCTCGCGATGGTATTGCAGCCGGCCTTTCTTAGCCGCAATTTATTAACGTGAAACGCGGAACCATAACAGTACATGAGGATCATTGTCGTGGGGAAATAAAAACCACATGCGGCCAGGATTCGAATGGAAGCTTGTGCATAAAACGGTTCGCAGGCAACCATTCCCGTGGGATTGAAGTAGAAGCCGCCCCTTGGCAACACCAGCACGGAAAAGAGCGTCACCGACATTATCCAGGTCATACTTATGATTGCGACGCATCCCTGAAACAAAATTTTATGTTCAATTTACTTATATAAGACAAACGCACGATCAGTTTTAGTGTTATTGTTAAAGCCATTTTCAGAATTCTTTCCTTTAATATGTAATAGTATATTACTGATAATCATTATTGTGCATGCATTTGTCACTGAAAAATATGATGCATGATTTGGAGATTGTTCGGGTTAGAAAATTACAAATTGATGGGTATTATCGCGTTATGGAGATTAATTTCACATTAACATATTGTTTTCGGGAGCACAATAACGCGGCTGCCGTTATGGCTGATTCAATTACAATTTCCATCATTAATAACGCTGATACAATTACATTATTTGGTTGCTCGAGAGGTGTTACGGAATCCTTAACATGCACCGGCATCAATACGGTGTTCAGTCATTAATCAAAGAATATTTTATGAAAATTTGATACCAGATCCACTAAAATTTTCCCAGGAAATTAATGCATGAAAATATTTATGTTATAGGCTGGGGAAAATAAAATTACAATAATGAGTTGTGTAATATATTATGTACTTTACTTATACATAGTACTGAAATTGGAAGCGAGTTATAGAACTAAAGAAGTGGAAAAGGTAAAGTGGAAACTTATATGGCTACCTAAATTTAATTAATGTTGAGCAGATAGATATATAAAAAAGGGACTACATTTCTTTTAAATCCCAAGAATGCCCTATGGAAAAGATCGACTGTTATATTTTGGAAGCAGATGCTAAAATTAATTAACGCAGACTATAAAATATGTTTAGTGTCTTTATGTGTGGATATTTTATGTATTTTTAGAGCTATTAAAGGCTAAATATTAATAATAAATATTGTTAAAAATATATAACATAACTACTACAAAATTGAATTTTTTAAAGTAAACTTAATACAAATTTATTATTATTGGAATAACAGCATTTACAAAGAATTAGATTCTGAAAAATTTAAATATACTAATATACTGTGATTGGCATAGATTTCAGTCAATTTCTTAATAAAAACCTAACACCTATATGATATTTCACCCATTTTTTTACACTCATGGACTATATATATTTTCAGTTTGAATTCTAGAATAATTTAGGGGTAAAAATTAAAAACGTTAATGAGAATTTTACAAATAAACGTGCTGAATTATAAAATATGCGCAATTTAATATTTTTACACTCGATAATAGTATGGGGAATGGAAGCTTACGACAAAAAATAAGCGTTTAATTTTCAATTTTAAATCTTTCGCAATTTTTGGAATAGAGTAACGTACACACATACGAAAACATTAGAGATTTTAAGATTTTCCCACTTCATTCCGAAAAAGTAAAAAAAAACTTTGCACATTCCTTCAAAACTATTACCCTCTGAATTTAATTGAAATATTTTTATCTCTATTATAAATCCGCAATATACTATCCCGCAACAAGGCGTTCTTCAAATTATTATACAGGGTGTCCCGTTAATGCGGGGAAATGTACCGTACTGTACTGTGTACCATACTATTCCTGGGGTCAAAATATGATGATTTAACATAACTTATGCAAAAATTTACGGTTAAGCCGGAATTTGGCTTCAAAGTTTCAAAATTTTTTATTTCTTTTGTTTATAACAATTGAACGCTTTATTTGATTTGAATGAGATTTATTATTAATAAGTTTGACAGGAAGGGTAAAAAACAGTAGTACGACCACTTAAATATTAAAATATGTTTTTATTGGTGCATCCAATATAATCCAAAAAAATATACTTGAAAGGGCATTATTATTATTAGATTTAGAAGCTGTTTTGACTCCTACTACTTTTTGATATCTTGTACGGTTTTTGCACAAAAAAATAAAATATGAATATAGTATGCTCGTTATGCACTCATTAATAAATAAATAAACTTACTCAATTGAATAAAAATTAAATAATATCAATTAATAAAATAAATCAAAACAACATCTAACACTTTTCAAACAATTTTCCTAGCAAAATCCTAATACAAGTTAAAAAATAATTGTTAAAAGACACTAAATAATTATTATTACACATAATTTACATTTTTTAAAGAAAAACGGCCACGAAAAACATTTATTTTCGATTCGATGAAAAACAAGATTTTGTTTTTACGAGATAAAAAAAATATATTTTATTTTTTGTGGGAAAACCGTAAAAGATATCAAGTATTATTAAGAGATAAAAAAGTTTTTAAATGAAATGGTCTTTCAAGTAGTATTTTTTTTAGTTTTTATTAGATCCATGAATAAAAATATTTTAGTTTTTAAGTGGTGGTACTACTGTTTCTTATACTTCTCGTTAACCAATAATAGTCATAATAACTGAAATGGTGTATTATATTATGGTAGTTATTAATAATAAATTTCATTCAAATCAAATAAAGCGTTCAGTTGTTATAAACAAAAGAAATACATTTTTTGGAACTTTAAAGACAAATTCCGTCTTAACAGTAAATTTTTGGATATAGATAAGTTGTGTTAAATCACAATATTTTGACTACAGGAATCTATGGTGCAGCCATTTCCCCGCATTAACGGGACACCATGTATATGACGTATTTATATGTTGCTTTTGATTAAAGTCCAGTTTTCTTATAATGTAGACAGCGACAGAGGCTCCGTAGCATGGTTATTATTTTTGGTATGCAAACTATAATAATGCAATTTTTTTTAACAAATACAAGATATATGTACAGGATTTTCAAGAATGCAATGAAGATGTCGCGTATCCGAAAACAGAATTTTGCTTCTTCTTTAATCTGAAATTTCTCTGATGCTGGTTTTGTTTTCCCATTTATGGTAGTGGCATCTATTTTTATTTTAACATATCTGGGTGGGTACTATATTTTGTTTCGGACATTCTTGGTTGAACCAGATGTTTTGTACTGCTTGTATATGCTTCAAACGTAATTTAAAACATGTTTTAACCTTTATTGTCACACTGGCCTCAGTTAAATACTAAATTATAGAGGCTTTTACTTCCTATATAGTAACTAATAATTCCAATAAAATTGTAACTTTATAAGTATCAAAGAAAAATATTTATGCTCGCGTTCAAAAAATAATCACCATTTTAAAAGAGTTTGGCAGGAGTTTATCCAATTCATAGGAACAGGTATATTTAAACCTTCATTAGAAGGCATAGAAATAATAAACAATAATAGCGATTGATTATTGCCTTCTTTATTTAAGGCGTTAAATTTTTTATTGATTTTTATTTTAATTTTAATGTTAATAGTTTGCCAATAACAAACTAAAATTGTCAAAGCTACAATAAAATTGTAATTATTTAATAATGTATCACGAAGTAAAAACCTTTACAATCAAGTATTTAAATATTTTTAAAAGAGATATTGAAGGCATTCTCCTTGCCTATTATATTTTCGTGGTCTGGCCCACATTATAGTAAGATTATTAGCCTCTGCCAATTGGTTCAAAGTTTGTTTATAGTTACAAGAAGTTTTGGAATTGAAGCTGTACGCTTTGGGGTTCTTGAAGGCAGCTTGGCTGTCTGAGATACAGATGTGGGGCTGTAGTTCTTCTTCGAACAAACATAAGCACATTTTTCCAAGGCTAGTATATCACCTTGTAAGACTAATTTTCGAGAGGAACTGATTATGAACGGGTCCGTTACTATTTTTGATGCATCTCTATATAACATTACAAACTTGTGTTTTAGATTTTTGATTCGAATTAAGTCATCTTAGCGACTGTAAATAATCACTTTAATGCGCGATAGGAAATCAAATTTGGTGAGCATTATGTCTATGGTTTAATCAGGTTTTGAATTTCTAAGTGCCCGAGTCTATGTCCTGTACAATGCCAGTCCAGTCCTTTCGCACTCATTAGACCTTTTTTTCTGATTTGTTCATACGGAGGAAGTAGGTCTAGTAAAGCCTCCATTGATATAGAGTGGGTGGTGTGTATAGCTTCCGTGTTACCAAGACAGATCATTCGCTGAAGATTTTAAAGCTTTTTTCTGACATTGCTTGTTTAGTTTTGCCCATCATATCAGTGAGCCATATATAATAATGGGACAATATATCATTTTGGGTTTCAGTCCCCAAGATCTGCCAAAGAGCTTGCGGCATATCCATAAAGGCGCAGTAGCTTTACAGACTGTTTTCTCTTGTCCTTTTATTTTAGGAGCTTTGATATTCAGCTTCTTATGATTAGTAAAAGGTACCAATATATGTTTTTTCGGGATTGACGAAAGGTCTTCAGGATATCATGCCCACGATACATCACAAGTGGGTCGCTTTGCGGGCACCCTTTTGCTATGGTTACTATTTCTGATTCGCACCTTATACCTATGGTATTCAAGTACGGCCTAGAACCATCTTTTTAATTTTTTTTTAAATACGTGATTGCTAATTAAAAAAAAAAATGTACTACTGGGTATGTATTATGATGGTCACATAGCCATTATTGTTGTTTTCAGATTGTTTTAAGATTTTGTATTATCCTAATTTTGTACTGACTATATATATATTTCAATTAACAGAAAAATAAATACTTCTAAATGATAAGAATAGAGAGTGCTGGCATTCGATGTATTTACCTCTTTTATAAACGTCATCATTTCCTATATATTCTAGTGTTTATTAAACATACAGCAAAAATTAAAAGGGTTATTCGCTTTGTTTTCAAGATATAGTGCGAAGAGAATGTTCTACAATAACAAAATTTTATTATATAAAATTACATGTATAGTTTCTTAATCTACATTATCTCTTAAGAATGACTATATCCAGCTAGAATATAATAGTACAATTATCTCCTCATTGACTGTTAAACTATTTCAAAAATACCATGGCGGTTTCTTATTTTGCTGCATTCATCAATTATACTATTTCACAAGTATACTATTTCACAAGGTTTGGACAATGGCCCTATAGGAAATAATCCAGAGGTCCTCTTCGACCAATCCTGCTATCTCCGTATGTTACTGTTAAAACACTCACATTGCGTTTCCTGTTGTCAATAATACATCTTCCAGAAACTAAGGTAACGTTTGCTCTATCGATATAAAGTTACGATTCACCTTGTCATAAAGTCTTTCTGGTAGAAATACAGGTCTAATTAGCTAGTCATCCACATTTAATCAAAACGTTCAATGCAAACTGATGTTGAAAACGACCTTAAAGAACTTATATCGATTTTTTTTAGCCAACGAATAGTTATCATGAAAAGTCTTATTGCATCTCTTAAAAAAATCGCTTCATCAGTAAGAAGTCAGTGATTTGAATCAATTTGTGAGAAAACCGTTGAGGGAATTCAACACGTGAAGAAAATCAGCAGTAAGAAATGTTCGAAGGCGTTGTATGAGATAAGGGTACAACAAGTAGTCCTATTACTTATATTCAAAGCATTTACAATGAATTCGATACTTTTTTTGCTACATTCTTGATTGAACCAAATTTTCATATTGGGAGAAGTAATACACTTGTTATGTTCTATTTGCTTATTATTAGGTAACTGATAATAAACAAAGGGAACATAACAAGTGTATTACTTTTCCCGGTATTTACAATGTTTGGAAGGTTTTTCAATCAGCAATATGACGATAAGAATTTTTTTAAATATACAACCAGCTTGTTTCTAAAAATCTAAGTCAGTAATCTTGGTGATCGAATTTATAAAAAAAATTCACTAGCAAAAGTTTTAACTACTGATTTTTTCCACCCTGTATATAATAATTTATAGTCTCTTGTTCTGCAAACATCTTAATCGTCTATTGTTAGTGTAAAATTGTAATATGAACTGATACATGATATTTTTAGATAGTTAAGTGCATTATTAGAGCAAATCGTGTATTCCTTGATTGATGTGTTTATGGTTGTCAAGATTATGTACGTTAATTTTTGTAAACGGAGTTTAAAGAGTTGCTTTGTAGAAATTGTGTTAGTTAATTGACACAGGAGGGTATTATATTGACTGTGAGTTATAAAAAGTTATAGAATGGCAACTGATATGTTATATTAACATATATATCATAAAATAGTTTAATGTAAATTGGAGCAAAAATATGTGATAACAAAGCCAAAAATACCGGGTGTCTCAGACCACCCGTACCAGCCTTTTATTTCGACAACGCTTGGTCGAATGTGACTGGGACAAAATTTTTTATTACCAAAGTGAACCCAAGGAATCCACTGATGAATTTATTTTTTACCGGAATAATCCGGAAGTACACGGAACCGGAAGTAACTTAAAAATTTCAAATGGCAACATAGGTCGAGTATGATATTAATAGATAGGTCTTTTTAAAAGAAACAACTTTTATTAAAATGTTTTTTTTAATATTTTGCATATTTACAAAAATAAACGAAAAAAACTAAATTGAAAATTAGTTATCCATTCAACACTAAATTTCCTCAAGTAGGCTTTGCTTTTTTGTTATGTCAAAATAATTGACGTTCGTGAATATTTGAAGTAAAATATATTATTATTATCAAAGTGAATGTGTCAACATGGTATTTACAAACCTCTAAGGTTTTGGTGTGCTGATGATATTAGATGAATGCGGCCAAAACGCTGAACGATACTCTCAATGAGCCAATCAGTCAAAACATGTTTTTCGGCTTCTTGCAGAGAAGTGGATAATCACCACATGATGACCCTTAATGTTTGGCGTGGTATTTTAGAAAACCAAATAATTGGTCCGCATTTTTTCGATGGTTCATTAAACATAGTTACATACGCTGATTTTTTAGAAAATAATATTTTTGACCTTCTAAATGACGTTCCATATGCAACACATTTAACAATGTATTTGTAAAAAGATGGTTGCCCAGCTCATTACGCAAGAGTTTCTCGTTAAACCGTTGATCGCCTTTTCCCTGGTAGATGGATTGGAAGGCTAGGACCATTTCCATGGCCACCTCGTTCTCCTGACATAACGCCTCTTAACTTCTTCTTGTGGGGACGTATCAAAGACCTAGTCTATAAAGAGCTTCCAACCACGAGGGATAATATGAAAAAGAGGATACGGAATGTCTGCCGTTCACTTAGGGAAGATGAGATACTACGGGCCGTCAACGACGTTCTAAATCTGCTAAAAAGATGCATTGATCAAGAAGAAAGGCAATTTAAACATACCATAAAAAATTGAATAGTTGTTTTAATTATCATTTTCTTTACTTTCACACTCTTATTTGAATTATTAAATAAAATACTTTCAAACAATTGGTATTTTGTGTTTGTCGAAATAAGAGGCTGATATGTGTGGTCTGAGACATCCGTAATTTAGAAGCCATCCATCTCAAAATAATAATAAAATAATAATACAGTTTTTAATAAGAGGAACTCTTCTCACCTGAGTGTAGAAAATAATATATTACCCAAGAAAAGTATTGAGGAACAATACTAAGAATCATATAAGAATATTTGCAATATTAACACATATACAAATTGTTATTCTAACAAAAAAGCAAAGCCTACTAGAGGAAATTTAGTGTTGAATGGATAACTAATTTTCAATTTAGTTTTTTTCGTTTATTTTTGTAAATATGCAAAATATTATAAAAACATTTAAACAAAAGTTGTTTCTTTTAAAAAGACCTATCAATTAATACCATACTCGACCTATGTTGCCATTTGAAATTTTTAAGTTACTTCCGCTTCCGGGTACTTCCGGATTATTCTGGTAAAAAATAAACTCATCAGTGGATTCCTTGGGTTCACTTTGGTAATAAAATTTTTTGTCCCAGTCACATTCGACCAAGCGTTGTCGAAATAAAAGGCTGGTGCGGGTGGTCTGAGACACCCGGTATAACCTTAATGGCAATAATCACCTACTATAGGAAATATTCGGTTGAGTGGTAGAACACTGTACTGCGAACTCTGCCTTCAAGTCTTGTAATTTAAATTTTAAAGTTATTGTAAATGTATTTTATTTTGTATCATTTTTTAGTAAGCCTATAAAGCAAATCATTTCATAGATTTTAAGCGAGGATTTTGGAGGTGGCCTAGTGCGTAGAGTGCCTGCTTACGAGTCACAGGTTTGTGGGTTTAAATACCAGACGGGCGGTGGATTTTTCTAAGGAAGAATTCACCTTGCAGATCTATGGATGTGTGTGCGTCTTATATTTCATTACTAAATTTGGTCGTGACTGAATGGTACATGCCGAAATCAAATCCCGCTTTGAATCGCCATTCACTAACCCGAAAATTCCGTCTAAAATTCTTTAAAAAAAAAAAAAAACATGGGTTATGTTGATAACTATATGTAAGTCATCTTAAATACCTTATCTCCCCTTATCACTGGATTTAAGGTTTCTAGTGTGGGTTAGTTTAGTGTAAAAAAAACAAGATCATTAAATGATTTAGTAATTAATAACTCCTTGGAACGATAAACTATCAGAAAGATAAAAAAAGAATAAGGAAATAAGAATTATTAAATTTATAGTTATTCTTCATTTTAATAATCATAATTAAATGCAATCTTTCAGCCCTTCTAGTGTGGTAAGTTCTTTGTAGAAGTAAGTATTACTAAAGCAGTATCACCTGCACAGTGCAGAGAAAGAATAAAATGAAGAAATTAAGGTAATTTAGATAATGGATGTAAATATTATGAACATATTATATTATAAAAAATAGTCAATAGGAGAGCCTTAAGGAACACAAAGTTGTCAATTATTTTGATAGGTTAAGAATTCCATTCTAACTACAAAATATTATTTTACACTGAATCAAAAACTATAGCAAACTTTTTCTGTTGAAGGTGTGTTTGGCAATTTTAGGTTAGGATTGAAAGTAGTAAAGAAGTAGAGCCAGGTTCTAAAAATCTAAATTGATTAGTATTATATAAGATATATAAAGCATTATTCAGTTTTTCAAACAATTTCTAACAGTATGCATAAGATTAGAAACAGGATAATCTATATATAGTACTATAGTTTGATTGCTTCAATGCGTTTAGGCATTATTTGAACACATACATGTTATAATACTATGTAAATGAGAGATATGAGTAAATATATTGAAAATATATTTCTAAATATTGTTAAAGTTAAATTTAGTAACGTTGTACACTCAAAAGGTGTAACTTACACTTTGTGTATGAAAACAAAATTGTTTTTCATCATCATAGGCATGGAAAATGGGGATAGTTTTATATTTATTGTATAAATCATTCACTGTGTTGAAAAAATACTTTCCAATTATATTACAAACTGTCATATTATAACTGTTGTCATAGATGTCTGTAAATTATAGATTAAAATATGGGTTCCTGTCTTTTATGTAAGAGATTAATTTACATAGCCTTTCTAATGCACTTTTAATATTTCTTTTTTATTTCGAACAAACAGTGAGAAAATAGATGTCGCACAAGATTTTCTTTCTAAGATCATAGCTGTATAAAAAAGTTACCCCTTCGGTATAATAAATATTTTCTGCGCGAATATAAGGTGAGAGGAGATAATGTATTCGATAATCCGAAAAGAAAACTTTTCAGATGTGCATACTTCGGCGTGAATGTTTATATATCACACACACACAAAGTTTCCTCAGCGGTGTCTGATAGTGTAATTTTCTCGCAGCAATAAGGTCATCAGTTTTACGAGGTCTCGTAAATATAAAAAGGGAGCAATTTTTTAAGTAAATTTTTATTTTCGGAGCGTACCGCGCAGATGAATATTTCAGTTCGGAGTTTATTCCGGAATTACAACGTGCGGTGGAATGCATATTTATTAACGTAAGACAGTTTTAGAACATATGTTACAATCCAGACTAGAAGAGTACATGACAAGTAAACGTGACGACGAAGTGCTGGTTTATTTAAAATTGTACATGTTACTGAAGCGGGAAGTCTTGGGTAAATAAAAACCAAGTGATCGAAGGAATAGTTCTTAGTTGTGGGGGACGTCAGAGCGGAGTTTTAAAGTTGACCTAAGATAAAGTTTAGGGGAGTTCTTACTGTATCAGAATACAAATATTTTAAATCGAATTTCGAATTTGTGAAAATAAAACTTGAATAATTCAATACGCTTTCAAGGGATTATACGATTAACAAAGCCAATTACATAATGCACTTTACAATATAGGAATTATATCCTAAAACAAGGATGAATCTTGTATTAAGTAAATATTCCAGAAAAATATAGTTTTTGAATATTTTTCTTAACATGAAATAAATTGTATTATTATTAATAATCATAATATAATAATTAATGTTTTATAATAATATATTATATCGTTATTTCAAGTTATATATATTTATTTATTTATTTATTTATTATATCTTTGGTATTCTTTCTAAAAAATACATACAAGAAACAAATTACAAAAAACCTACATAGAATTTTGTATGAAAGAATCACGGCCGGAGTTCACAATAAATTATGTTCTTCCACTCAAACCCCATTTGCTCCACGATGTTGGAAGGTCAGCAAACTCCATCCATATCTGGAAGCTGTTATATTATCCATAACACCGTTAATATTAATATTCTTTCACACAAAATTAAAACATTTAAAACAAGTTAAAATGAACAAAATATAATCTATGCACAATTTTAAATTATTACCAGTTTCATAGAATGCATTATAAAAATTGATATATAATAAAATTTCGGATTTCCGGTTATATAATACCCGTTTTTATCGTGCGTAGCACTGGGGAATAAAATAGCCGTTGGATGTGTGCTAACATATTAATTTATATTTCAGCTGACTTCGTGAAAAATTACGTATTACTGGTATTATCTTTGCTGTTTATGTGAGTGTTTAAAATATTCAAGAAAATACAGAACGCCACCTGTTGTAAAGTTAGGGGGTTTAATTAGATTTCTAAAGAAATCTGCAAACTTGTGATTTTCATAGTCAGTGAATGAATAAAGGTTGTGTATGGAGAAACTGTTATGATTGAGTTGTGCTGACTTCGCCGGTGTCGTAATTTCAAGATATAACTATAAGATGACGAGCTTCCTTAGCTCCTTCAGATTACTATCTATTTACAAAACTCAAGGACCTCTTGGCAGGAAAGAAATATTACGTATATAAATATACTGGCACCAGAGGAATATAAAGTTAGATATACATTATGACATATAAATTCATTTAAAGATGGCTGTGCAGAGAAGTAGTTTTAGATAAATACTACCTTTTTATATTTCCAAATAGGTACTACTTTCTGGATAGTCCTTGTATGTATTATTACAATACATACAATAATACATTTGAGTATAAAATATTTACCGATGGAATGCTATTAATATTTTTTTTAACATCTATAACCTAGCTATGTTATTTTAAAATGGGTTAATTTTGAAAATGAGCAAAATTGAGTTTCTTCAAATATTTCTTATGTCGTCTGATATTTACTTCAGAGAATAATTATAAAATTTTAGATATACGGGGTTCATTATAAATGTAATGCGCCGTTTCTAGGAAAAATACATTTATTGATCGTACCGGCACAAATGCTTAAAATTCTTTAAAGTGCTCTCCCCCAGTATCTTCAAAATGCTTTCCTTGGTCGGAAACCTGGCTTTGGGCCAGGAAATTGGTAACGATGACAGCTGTGTGGCTGGGGGCATTGTCATAGTGATATCAGACGTAACGCACACGAACAGGTATTTCAATCTCTTCAGCAGCCGTAGGTAACAGGCTGAGTTAACGGTTTCTCTATGCGCTACAACTTAAATGATGATGATTCCTCATCGGCACATAATTTTATGTGCCACTCGCTGCTCTGCCTTTTCTATTCTTTGTCGTACTCGAATCTGGAATGCTTCTGTTGCATACTTTTTAAGCCGTGCACTAATCTTGATTGCGTATCGCTGTTCAAGAGAGCGCTTCATCGCGCCGGGTTACAATGTAAAACATCACACTTCATATGAAAGCAGGTCTAACCACTCAGACTGCTCGGAGCAAATTGGCGGCTGGCTGCATTTAAAGGGCATATCCTTTTTTCTCCACTAAAATTGATGGTCGCATCATTATAAAATCATGGACATTACTTCTACAATAGACCCCGTATTAAATAGTTTTATACATTTCTTATGACCATGATTCTATACAAAAAAACGCAAGGTACGATACAAAGATTAAAAATAGTGACATAATGAAATACTTTTCAAGGTGAGTATTGATGAAGTCCAGGTAGCTCTAATCAAAATTATCAATTCTGGAGAGTAAATATTTGGAGAAATCTCTCGCTTAATAGAGGACTATGATTTTTGAACTCATCGTCATTTATGGTATTGGATAATTAGGTAAAATAAGCAAAATTCTTGTTCATACTTATATGACCATACTAATTAGAATAGAATTTACTCTATTCTATATATTTAAGAAAAGAAATGCTGGTAGAATATTAATTGCTCCGTTCATAGATACTTAGAAAGACCAAAATGAAACAGAAAAATGAGAAACTGTTATTTGTATTATGATTGCTTTCTTAGAATTTGATAAAGAATATTTAATAGTCAGGTGCACGAAGGAGATGTAAATTGAAATATAAGTGTGTAAACTTTTGAGCCGACGTTAGGTTTGATATTTTTTCAAACTTATTCAAAGCTCGAGCTTTAAATGGTAGGTTGTGCAAAATAATTAACAGTTTAATATCTGAAAATTCAAAAATTTAAACAATATACCAACTAAAACTCGAGCACTGAAGCAGTTTAAAAATAAATAATATCTGTTTCATTAATATTGCAAAAGAGAATAAAATAAAAAAAAAATAGAAAGGTGAGTTTCAAATTTAATTGAAAATATTTAATTAAAAGGGTTCATAAAAACATTTGGCATTTGCATATGATTACAACAAAAACTACTGATAAAAAGAGTAGAAGCTAAAAAATTGTAAAGGACATAGAAAAGATAAAATTATTATACTATTATTATTGAACGATCCATAAGTATCGTTAGTCATGCTAATGAAAACAAATGAAGAGTTTAGTTCTTGTGCTAACTATTATCAATTTCAAATTTTCATTTAAAGACACTTATTTCATTGAGTGCAATAAGGAGTAACATTTTTTTAATGGTTGTAATTAGTCACTTCACGTAAACTCATAAACTATACAGTTATACGATTTAAAGTAAAAGATACCCTTTATCTTGAATTCAGGGCACTACAGGTATAGTACCTTAAAAACGGGTATTAGTAAGTCGTATCTCTGGACGTCCGATGGAAGACAAGAAGTTATTTGTAGTTTTGGTATATATAATATATATATATATATATATATATATATATATATATATATATATATATATATAATATCATTATAAAGGCAGTACTAGAAACATTATCTTTGAAGATCTTTCTGGGATATAAAAACTTAAAACATTTAAAAATATTACAGTTTAAAAAATATAACCTTCTTAGGAAAAATACAATACATAGGCCACATTATCTTGAGCTAAGATAATTGAAGTCGATATTTAAAATATTTCAACAATCAGATTGGCTGATTCTAAAGGGAGCTTTGTAGTTTTCATGATTATTTCATGTACAGGCAACAGGAAAATAAAAATTTTGAATAAATCAAGACCTAAAGAATGGTTTTGCCACCCTAAGTGTTCGGTTATCCGCTATGAAATAAAATAAAATCGTGTTAAAAGTAATGTGGAAATTAAAGCTGGCTGAACACAAATTACTGATTAACGATGAGTTTTTTTTTTAAAACAATAGATGAATTTCAGTAGTAATGAATGTTGATAAATGATTTATTGCGAAGACATATTTTAATAATAACGAAATGTGATATTAAATAGTTCCTAGAATACATAAGCAAAAAAGGCAATGTATAAGAGAATTTTGAAGGTTTCAGGAGTTTGATTTTTTAAGGTATTTCCTAGTATACTTTAACAAAGTAAAATTATAAGAAAATCACAATAAGTACTTCTAACAAAATCTAATAATGAATCTATACATAAATTCTATTTTCAAATACTTAATAAAAAAAATTCAAACTCGGATGGAATATAATAATAAAATATTCGCTAAAAATTGAAAATTGTAAAGGACTCAATGAGATTATCTTGCAATATCTAAAATAATGCTGATCAGTGGATTACCAAGAATATGAGCAGATGCTTATCTTAAAGCACAGAATATAATTGGCATAAAAAAGGACCGGTATAATTTTTGGTGGATATTTGAGAATATTGAACTCCTGAAACAAATCTAGAGACCATGCCGAGCATATTTCATCGAAGTAGAATTAATGGAGACTCACAATATCACTTGAATGTGAAGGATATACAGATGAATTTAGAGTTTGATTATATCATGACGCTCCTGATAAAATAAACAAGGGCTGATTTGGTATACATTTAGAGAGCCATGAAGAAATGGAGCAGATTCCTATTCGAAAGAGCACAATATTAAAATGGACAATAAAATGATAAAATTTAGAAGATTTAGTATCTTAGGGATATTGAAACACCTGTAGCAAACATTGAAAGGGTTTTTACTTTATATTAAGTGAGAAGGGATTGTACAATAATTATATAATTTGTGCAGAAAGTATTGGCTCACAACAACATAGTAAACCATTTTCATAATTTTGCTAGTGCGCTCAGCGTCATTGCAACTGATGGCCCAATGTTTAAATTTTAGAAAAAAATAAAAATGTTAAAACTCTTTAGGAAGTTGTAGAAAATTAACAAATTTTAATTATTATTATTAACTAAGATATTTTCATAGTAATTAATAACTTTAGTAAATGGATTTATTTATACCAGCTACTAAACCAAGAAGCTTAATGAGGAAGTATTGATTGACTAAAAAGTGAATAATATTAAAGTGAATCTGTTTATAAATTACATGTTCACTTTGAACTGCATTCGGAAAGAAAAATTTCGAGATGTATCTTATTCAAGGGATACGCTGAATTAAAAAATAAAACATTATTACTATCTAATCTAATTATAGGTGTAAAGTTTTTTTATACTTTTATTAGTTGGAGATAGTTTATTACCATAACTAAGAACTGTTTAGAAGCAAGTTCATCAAATAACCTAATAGATGGTAGAAATATGCAATATGTTGAGAATCTACCCTTTGAAGTAATATGTGACAAGTTGATGTTATGTCAATAATCTGGGACAAAACAGGAAGAAACCGATGACCAAGACCACTAAGATATTAATTAGTCGAGCGTTGAGTAAAATTAGAACGCAAAATAACGGGTATGAAAATAAAGGCAATGTATGCTTATTCAATGCACAAAAAAGATAGGGCTTTTCTTTTACATGCCTAATTATATAAAAGACAACAACGTAGCATATCAGTTTCAAGTATTACCCTGAGGTTTTAAAGTTCCTATCATATTATAGCAATTTAATATATTACAACTTTAATTATCTGATATACATATGTATGCTTACACACTGAAATTTTCATAAAAAGTTATAATAAAAATATAAATAAAATCTAGCCAGTAGTTTTGTTTTTCCTTATACATTTCAAGAAATTTACCAGTCAGCGTGAAATTAAATGTGAATTTTGCAAATTGTTAGATCGAGATTTCTTTTTGAAATTGAGAACAATACCAGGAGTAACGTGAACATCAATATTTTATCAATTAACTGATTTAGAACGTAGACGTATTATTCGCAAAAAATTCTCTTTGTGTAAGCCAAAATGTTACAATGGTATTTAGACGTTGGTCTAAATTATCCAAGTGACTACAGATCGCGAAAAAAGTCGCTTATTACTTTTGGACATAAGAGAAAGATTTCTAACCACTCGATTAACTCAATAAAAATATGGTGGCCGGTCGTGTAGTTCCTTCGCTGTCTGAAAGTGATATATTAAACACAACAATAATTAATACAAGTGATGATTATAAGTGTGCGGCGTGCTAGAGGCAACTTGTAATGTCTGATAAAGAAATCAAGTGCTGCATTTGCACTTGTAAATTCCATGTCGGTTGTCTAAAGTTCGGAGATAAGTTTGACTGTCCTGCGTGCTTCCGTTAATAGAAATTAGAAGTCCAGCGCATTATACTGCAAATTATTTTTAATCTCTAAAGGGAGTGTGATTTAAAAAAAGGTACTTTCATAAGAGGAAAAGCTATTTAGGACGGATCAAATAATAGATAAATTAACGAGCGAATTAATCAACCATAAAAAAATTGTAAACAAGCCTCTAGTTGATTCCCCAAGACAAGAGAAGATAATTACTGACATTTTTATACACCATTCTGCAAAATCCAAGAAATAGTTGGTTTGTGACTATGCTTCGACTACAACAGGTGGATATTTACACTAGAGCGGAGTCCTCACATCCAGCTGTTCTCGTAGAGAATGTTTGTGAAGATGACAACTGAATACAGGTAAAATATGCGAAAAACACCAAAAAAAAAAAACAGACCAATTTTAACGGTAGTTCTACAGATAATACTCTCCAAGTATGTACATTTACAATGCGCAAGTGGATCTTTGTCTCCAGATTGAAAAAAAGTGTCACAATTGAACAGATGAGGTTATACCTAGAAGACAAATCCAAATATCCAGAATGCCCTAGCATTGGCCAATTAATAATTGAGGAACTAGTAATAAATCCAAATTTCTAAATACATTAATATAAACTCCAACACAATGACAAAAATGTAATTCAAAATGTAAAACATTCAATGAAAGAAATATTACAAATTTAAAATAAATTTGTCACATAAATCTTGGACATATGTGTTCTCTGATAATGACTATAACATTAAATTTGATTTTTTCCACCAAATCTACTTCTATTTAACAGAAATTTTATTCTGCTTTAACAGCAATTTTCATATATCCAGCAATAAATCTGAATCTAAATCTAAGTCATTCTGACATTTAAGAGTCTAGTAAAAATCTACATGATTTATTTCATCTCCAAAAACAATAACCAGTTGTCAAATAAATTGTATAACAATCAAAAAAGAATTATAAAAAAATTGTTAATGAATCAATGAAAATGTATTAGTAACAGAGAATTGTGAACTCCACAAATAAAATAAAAACAACTTGGGAAACACATAAAAGCACGCGACATACAAATAATACCTTAAATACTAACGAACTTCAAGTTAAACCTGAAACTATTTGTAATTTATTTAATTCACACTTAAAAAAAACAGTGAAATTATGAAATTTGTTTAAAGGCCATCGATCAAAATATCAAATTTCACAGGAGCACATCATGTCAATCGCTATTTCTCAAACACTTCTGTGAAGCCGAATTACATCAAATTATTAAAAACTTAAAAATAAGCGATGATGTGGTTTTTATAACGTTATTATTAAGCAGGTAGCACATGAAATAATTATACCTTTCTACACCCCATCAACAAATTATTTGAATCTGGTATATATTTTTAAGAAAAAACATCTAAACTATATTCAGAACCATCGTACAATCTCTCTAGTTTCAATATTGTTCAGAATATTTGAACTGTGCATGCTCAAAAAGTTAAAAAATAATATAAATCGGTTTGATATTCTAAATTCTATGCAGCACGGTTTCCGTTCTGGACGTTTAACTACAACAGCATGTCATTAATTCTATACTTGCATAATTTAATAAATGAGTCAGGATAATATGCAATAGGACTGTTTTTAGACTTGAGCCAAGCTTTGGATTGCATTGACATTGATGTTCTTTTAGATAAATTAAATGTTATGATACAAGATGACTTGCAAATAATTGTTTTCTTCATATCTACGAAGTACCAACGGTTTAGAATCAAACACAAAAGTGATAACACTTTAACAGACCATATATCAGAAAGGGAAGTCATAAATACCGGGGGTTCCACAGGGTTCAATTTTAGGCCCTATATGATTCAACCTGTACATAAATGACCTCACTAACTTCATCAAAGATACAATTTTATGTATGTGAATGACGCATCAGCTATTATCAGAAACCCCTTTAACATTCCATTAGAAGAGAACTGTAACTCAACAATCAATGTTTTTTTAAGCTGGTTTAACTTTAATAAACTAACTGTAAATCCCTCGAATTGAACATACATCAGGTTCATAAATAAGCACTGTAAAACAACCTAGAACTAAATATATATATGGACGGTGATCTAATGTATTTGAATGAATCTACTATCTTTCTAGGCCTGAAATTGGACAAATATCTAGATTGGGGGCTCCACTGTACCAGTCTAATAAACCAAATAATCAAAAATTGTTGCCAAATTAGAGTACTTTGGACAGTACAAACTATTCCGTAATTAGTAATACAATCGAGATTATTATATGGCATATGCTTCTGCGGCACATCTATAAATTGGTCATTTGTGTTTATTGCGCAGAAGCAATCAAACATTCTAATATTTAGGAATAAACTTAAGACATTTTTACTAGAAAAATTTAATTAGAATGTAGACGATGTTTCTGAATAATTATTTGTAATATACTAGTGTATGGGTATTAATAGTATATCATGTGCATGTGTGTAGGTAAGGATATATTTATGTACATATATTCCCCCTTTTCTTTGACGCGTCAAAATGTTGTTACTAATGTAATGTATCATTCATAGACACTAAATTATTATTATTATTATTATTAGTTGCAAATGATTGGATGAGAGGTATACGACCCAGAATATCAATTTCATCTGTTTATCGCTGGATAAGGTTTATATCTTCTTCTTACACCATTTCACCATCTAGATAGGCTACAATGGAGCAATGAAAGAGTCCCGATTTTGTGGGTCCACGATGGTCATAGTAGTGTCAGACGGATGCATGGAAAACATAAAATTAATTTGATGGATCACAAAAGAGTGATCATATGGGGTCCAATATTATAGTAGTAGAATATCCTTGGTCTTCATTGACAGCTTCGATATCTTCAAGGGCTGAAAAATCCCATTTTCCAATAGGAAAATTGCCACCCGGCAAGGGTCGGTAATCATGAATTACCTCGTAGTAACGGTCGCCACAATTCTTATGATTCAACTTTTTATTTTTTTCTTTTCAAATATTAATCATTACTTTGTTTCATGAAAACAGACATTTTATATAAGATATTAATAAACACGTTCAACAAATTCTAGATGTTCGAATTTTAATGAAAGCCAGCATATAAGAAGGATATATCATACTTGGAAGATTCCATTATATTAGAGTAATGAAAGAAAAACGATGCGATTTCCTTATTTTCTGTTAGGAAACTACCGTATACAAAGCCAACTGAGAGCAGAAAGAAATGATCTTTAGGGCTTTCAATCAATCCAGAGTCTTAATGAGGCAAACATCGTACGAACTTTTTGGAGGATCGGCACTTTTAATATGATATAACACAAGATTTAAGACCGTTATCTGACGTGGTTTAAATCTGGTTCAGATCTCAAGTAGGTTTGCCATTACTGACATTGTTCATTGCGTTATTACGTCAACTTCAAATAGGCTTCATTTGTAGTTAGCGGTGTATAGTTTATGGTTCAGATGTGACACTGAAATATCCGATTTCCATTGGACGAGACGTGATTGAAATTTATAGTAGGTGTTTGCCTATAATATAAGAGAATAGGAGATAATGCAGGAATTAGCTTTTTGAATTCTGTAAATGATATGATCTAACTCAGTATCAACGAAATTTGTTCTAAATACCTTCTATTATGTTCTGGTATTGTGCACTGGAGTATTTAAAGGAGAAATTGATGCTTTATTCAAAAAGATATTTGGAAGGATAGAAGAACTTCTTAGTTATTGCAACAGGAAGTGTAGTAATTTCGTTAATGATTATTTCAACTAGAAGGATTTATCTACTTCTTGTTACTAAAGAGGACTTTCTTTTTAATGCAACCTAAATGATACACGGCGCTTATTAAAAGCTTTGAATATATCATTATTATAGCAAGAAATCAAGTAATTGGCTATTCAGAAGCTTCCTTGCAGACTGATGCGGACTTTATAGTAATCAGAAATATAGTAGTAATCATTTTCTCTAACACCATGGAGATGATTATAGCAGGCAGTTTATATTTAAGTGGGAATGAAGGAACGTAAGATTGACATTTCCTTTGAACGTGATGCTCTACAGGTATTATCATGGATCAGAGAAAATCAGTTAACCTCAAAGTAGCACAAAGTACAAAAGTTTAGGTTTTTTTATTAGTAAAACAGTAGAATTTTAAGATCTTCTTTTTTAAAACTATACAAATTAAAAAAAGTGGATTTTTTTGTCTTAAAGGGGATCTAGGAAACATTAATATGTCAATAAATTTTATGATATTTTCACCAGATTGAATTTTTGTCTAATTATTTGTGTTTATAAACTGAAATTCGAATCTCTTAATCTCTGGACTTTTCTGGAATTAACAGTATAATATAAATAATTAGGCAGAAAGACCTCTGGTCGATAGCCTTTTGACAAATTAATACATTAACACCTCATTCATTCTTCATTATTCCAATGTAAATATGTACAAAATTTGTCAATAAATGTATGTTACTACTATAAATAATGTAACATTATTTTCTTTATTTAGTTCATTTGCAATTCCCTTGAGAATGATCATCATTGACGGAAACACGTGTCAGGAAACTGAATATACTAATATGAAACCAAACAATTGTCTTATTTCAAAATCGGATAATATTCTATTGTTGTTTCATCAAGAGTGCAAAGACTGCAGTATTTACCGTAAATCCAAGTAAGGAAACAAAATTAGAGGAGCATATTTCAGAGAAAATGTTTGATTTATTATTGATTGTATTTCCTTTGGTAGATTTTGCAGCTATGGTTGCATTTCCTAAATTAAATATGTTGCAGTATTATTTAATTGTCTTATTGAAAAATATTTCTAACAGAAAAAAACATATTAACAAGAGGAGTTTTTTTAAATATTTGAAACACGGTTTCGAATTTAGAAAAAAAGTCAGTACGTCTGTATGTGCGTCAACCTTTGTGTGTATGAATCTTACATTTCAATTGTTTAAGATGTATTTTTATACATTAACATTTGTTGATTGGTATCTACATAGTTATACATGTTATTATATAATAATAATACTCAATACTTTGTCTGTATAACTAGATTTATTTTATACTGCTGACTAGTTTCGACAAGAAGAAGTATTAAGTATTATTATTATACGTTAACATTAACATTTGTTTTCTAATTCTTAATTACAACTAAAATGATTTGTAAAAAACTCATTCACTACTACTTAATATCCAAGTAATATTAAACATTGATATTTAACATGGAGTCAACACGAGACTATTTAAAATATTATTTTAGTTATGACTTTTTAAGGAATAAATAAATATACTTAAACTATAATAAATAAATAAAAATGCAAGTAACTAATACTATTAACTTAAAAGAGAGTGTCAGCCATAAATATACACATAGTCAGAATAGAATTAGAGAAACCTGAATATTTAAGGAGCTGGCGCGGAAGTGCATGAATGTGGGGAACATTCCAGTTATGCCAAGGGAGACAATTTAAGTGACAAGTTTGTTCGCCCAAGTAAAAGCTGCATTTCCACAAACAACTTTCTACAAACATAGTTTTTTCTTCTTGTTGTCATCTACTTCTCCGCCAGATCATATATTATTCAGTCGCTGAAAATCAACACGCAACGTAGAAAATGCAAACAACCTAATTATTAAAGTTATTTATTAAATTTCTCGAATATTCCAAGACAAATAATTTATATATATTTTATTAATGGTTTAAATTAATTTAAGTTACCTATTTTATATTATATTTATTTGTGTAACTAATTGGTATTTACTTCTTCAACTTAAATGTCGAAGTTGGAAAATCCATTACATAGTTTTTAATTACTTAGCTTAGACGTTTCTAAAGACAAACATCCTCGCGAGCTTCTCTAACGCAGTGAAAAGCCTTTTTTATATAAAGACGGGTCCTGATTAGGTTCAGCGAGTACACCGTTAGCCTCTTTTAAACTCATTCCGATATATAAACGACTGCTCTACACTCAAATGGCCCTATTAGAGTACTCCGACGTAAGTTTCGTCCACTGTGGCCGTTAAACAGGAAAGTTTAAGTAACTAATTCTTTATTGCGAATGATAACAGTCTACCTTAATTACATTAGGTTTGTAATTGTAGTTAAATATATATATTTTATTTTATACTTGCATGAAACATATAGATCTTACAATATACTGTAGTTTAAATAAATTGTGTGTGATAAAAATAGATACCTTATTGTTATCACACGGAATTAAACCTTCTTTTAACATTTTTTGATTGACATATAATGCTTACGGTCATTTATTACACATTTAAAGAAGGCATAATTGACAATTAATACTATCTAAACTGGTATCGATACTCGCCTCGCCTTTCCTATTATACAACCTATAATATTACTACACATAACACTATTTCCGGATAACTTAAGTTAGAAACCATTATACAGACATTAGCTATTCCCATTACTAGAACATTTCAAGTTAGATAATATGAAGAGAATCGTCTATGACCTAAAATTCGTTAACGTAACATTGAAATTTTATTTAATTTTCTACATTAGCTCATTACATTGATTAAATGTGTTCACATTTTATAAATATTTTAAACATAATAGAACTTATACACGCCGGTGGTGGCGCATCGGTTACGGCCCCGAACTGACGTGCAGCAACGTTGATTCGGGTCAGTAGTCGGATGGGTGACCGGTACCATTCACCATTGGGATACAATTAATGGTGCTTTAGAGTGACGGGGGCGATCCTTTAAAGTAACAAGCTCATTTACACACACACAAATACACAAATGACACATGGCGGAAGGACCACGTGGTCGATAGCCTAACACTACTACTACTACTACTAGAACTTATATATGATCACCAAAATATTTTCCCTCGTTAAAAACAGTAAAAAGAAGCTAATTTCCTATCAATCAGAATTTTTTATATTAAAGAAAATAAACATAATTCACATATAACGCATATTAAAAACAATATTTTAATTATTTAAATCAATTGATTCGTTTTAATCAAATCTGCCTGTAACAAAAAATATCTAAACGTTCGTAAAATCCTGTATTTACGGTAGAACAATAGAAAGTTTCCGATTAGACTGAGATCAAAGCAATTGCAAAATCGACACGCATCCGGTCTCTTTCAGCTCAACCGCCCCCACTTCAAATTATTTCAGAGTACGCACGTACTATTTCGTTTTTTATGTACATTGAAAAATGCACGAAACATCGGAATAAAAGATATTCCTACGTACAGATAAAATCGATTGCAGCGCGTTTTGTTTTACAATGATAACAATTACTTATATGTCTAGTTTTTTTGCACTTCCTTCTGTCGGCATCTGGCTCAGCAAGAAAATAGCATAAAGGACAGGGCAAGGGCCTGTTCGTGATGCTGAATGGCGAACATTAAATATATCACAAGAATAAATGGCGGCGGTAAATAATTAATCTCATTTTTTATCGCACACTGCCCCTCATTGAAATTCCCGACTTGATGCATTTTAGCGTGGTGGTAAATAATCGAGTTCTGATGACAACGGTTTTGATTTAATTATAGGCCATGCTTCGAATATATGTGTAGGCGTTACTGGGGTAGATATTAAGCAGATTTTCGTGTTTTAATGTATTAGCTTATAAGTATTGATTTATAGAATTTTATACTACGATATTTTAGTTTTAAGCCCAAATAAAGAAAAGTTACTTATGTAATAGAAATATAGAAGAATACAAGAAATAAGAGAGAAGTCCATATAAAATAATACACAAAATCACATAAAAAGTAGTAGCTTAAAAACTAAAATACACTTACTCCATATACCTATACATTACTGATAGTGACAATATAAATCAATTTATGGATACACTCGTAAGGATGGTGGCGACCATTACTACGTGGTAATTCATGATAAATACTAAACTAACGCACTTACTATGTTTTTTACCACATTTCTAGTGGATATACTCGTATTTGTAATCATTAAATGATATTTTAAATAGATACATTAAAAAAGATAATAAACTAGAATTTGATATATATAGGAAAGCCACTCACACCTTTAACTACATACATTTCCACTCCAATTCTCCCATGAAACATAAACTTGCAGCATTTAATAGTATGATTTATCGAGCCTATTCCCTACCTTTGACTGACACCAACAGAAACAACGAAATTAAATTAATATATCAAATAGCAGAATCACTGAATTACCCGAGATTTACAATCAAAAAATTAATTAATAAACAATTATTTAGATACACTCTCCATTCAGCCTCCCGCTTAGAACCCATTGAAAAATTAAATAATAAAAATTTCGTCAAACTCCAATATGTCCCTGAATTAAACCAAAACCTTAACAAATTATTTAAAAAATTTAATTTACAACCAGCTCACTACACAACTTCAAAATTAAAAATACTTTTAGGAAACACATTTTCGAAAACAAATAAATTAGAACAATCCGGTATTTACTCAATACAATGTTCCCATTGCGACAAACTGTACGTAGGCCAAACCCGGAGAAACGTAATGACCAGATTTAAAGAACATATGTATCATATAAAAAATTTAAATGAAGAAAAGTCAGCAGTTGCCCATCATTCGATAAGAACAGGTCATAAATTTTCGGTAGACAGTGTAAAATTATTAAAAATGTCCAATAATTACAATTTAAACATGTTAGAAGCAATCCATATGAAAAAGCATCAAAACAAATTATTGAATTTCGACTTAACCGCTTTAAATAATCCATTACTAGAAACACTAATCCCGAAAAAACCCAATTACTAACAAAAATTGTTAACCTCCTCCTCATTTTCCTAATCCGAGCAGGTATATATTAGATTGATTTTCTGTTATTTATTTAGTTTGCTATTGATAATGGTCACTTTGTGACCGAAATGTACATTTAGCTATAAAATAAACCAAGTGAAAAAAGTGCCAAACTATTGTTTTATTTAAGATACATTTAAGGACGGAATAGGCAAAAGGCATTATTATCGATGAGTTATTCATACAATAATTTTTGACCCTGTCTGAAGTCTGAATAAATAGTTTGTTTGTGTAATACATCCCGTAGGTTTCAAATAATAATTTACCATTGATAAAAGTATTGGATAAACTATTTTCCCATTAATAAGTTAATATAAAAATAACATATCATTAAATAATCTACGAGATTTCAAAGTAGGTAATTAGAGGTTCATCAAATAACAAAGGTAGGGTGGCAAATCAATTTTACAAACACCGGAGAAGAAGGAAAGAACTAAAGAAGAACGCAAAGAGACGGAGAAATGGGAGAAACCAAGGTAATACAAATCAACAAGCCGATAAGATAAATAAGGAGGGAAGAGCTGAGGGAAGCTATCTTTGTGGTCGGCAAGTGTGCAGTTCAAATGCACAAATCTCTGTTAAGTTCAGAAAAACCTAAAATAGCGGACCACGCACGTGCAAAAGTCTATATAAAGTAAATAAGTGGTGTTATATACAAAATATATAAAACTAAAAGAAAGTGGAAAAAAAATCTAATGAGTACAAAAAGGGAAAGAGAAAACAAGAGTAAAGAAAAAATATTACAAGCTCTGAATATGGATTCCAAGGTTTCCAAATGAACAAAAAAATATTTAGGTCCCCATAGCAATAAAGAATATAAAAAGATAGAAGAACGTAAATAGCAAAACAGTAAGTTGGAACAACATGATACAAAAATAAAACAAAGGAAGAAGAATATAAGGACAAAACTCATGGAGAAGATAAAACAAAGGTAAATATAGGTAAGAACGAAGTGGAAATCGAGGAAGTAAAGAGCACGTTTGGAGATTTGATGAAGGATGATAAAAAACCACAGAACAACTAAAAGAAGATGTCAGAAATCTAAAAAAAGATTTTAATAATAAAGAAGAGAAGTGGGAGGTAGAAAAAGAATCGACAATCTGGAAAACAGAGTGAAAAAGGAAGAATGTAAATAAAAAGATAAACAATAATAACAGGCTCAGCAGCAGAGAAAAAGGAAAAACAGAAAAACATCGAGAATTTCTTAAAAGAAAAAATAAAGATACAAGCCACAATATAAAAAGCAAACACATTACATAACAACAAACAAATAATACGAGTCGAAGTTGGGCCATGGGAATCAAAACAGCAAATGATGAGAGCCATACGATCTAGCAGGGTCCAAGATATGCATAGATAATGATCTATACTATTCACATAAAGAAATATTGGTACAAAAATAAATTAGAGAAATAGCAGAAGAAAAGTTTGTAAGAATAGGATACCGAAAGATAACAATTAACGGAGAGGATCGTAGATGGAGTCAAGAAGCAAATAGAGTAGAAATAGTTCCAAAAAACGAATAAGAAAATGGTACAAGAAAAAGTTAAATACAATAAAAATGGGAATATAGAATGTAAGATGTAAAAAGGAAAAGAAGAGGAATTCCTAGAAGTAATGAAAACACAGTTGTGTTGTTAAACTACCTAAACTTAACCGAGACAAAAAGGAAGGGCAATGCAATGAATGAACTGGAGTGGACCAAGAGAGACGGAAGTAGTAGGTTTAAAAGTAAAACCAGACAAAATCAAAAGCGTAATAAACGAGAAATATGAGGATGGCAGAACAATGAGCATAGAAAACAAAATGGAAGAAACTACATGGAATTTAATTGTGGCATGTGCATCAGATAAAAGCGACAAAAAAGAAGAAAGAGATAAATTTTATGAGAGACTGCAAAAAGAAATGAAGCAAATAAAGCACAATAGTCATAGGAGATCTTAATGAAAAAGTATGGCAGGATAACAAACACAAAGAAAAATTTACGGGATATTATAGAAAGGAGAGGAGAAACAAAAATGGAAAAAGAATTATAGAATTATGAATAGCAAACAACCTCAATAACACAATTACATACATAAATACACTAGAAAAGTTGGATCAAGAAAAGAGAAATTAATAATAGACTACTTCTTAATAGACGCAGAAGAATGATAAAGAGTTAAAGATGTTAAAGTAATAAGACAAACTAAAATAGGGAGCGACCACTACTTGGTAAAAATGGATAATAACAGAGGAGCAGAAATCTTGAAGACTACGAAATCGAGAAGAATAACAAATAAAAAAACTACAAATTGAATGAGGAAGAAGCTAGGAATTAATCAAAAATAGAGAAATAGTATAGTTTAAAAAATAAAATAAGAGAAGAATATGGAAAAAGTTCAAAGAAATTATAATTAAAGCAGCCCAAGAAAGCTATGGAACAAGCACTATATCAAACAAACAGTCAAAGAAAGCAGGCGGTGGTCAGAAGAGATAAAACAATTAGTAAAAGCAAAAAAAGGTAATTAGAAAACTTACATAAAAATAGGAAAAGAGTAAGACTGCAGAAGATATAAAATAGCAAATAAAGATAGCAAAAAAGTTATCCTGGAAGGAGTTCGGTAAGAAACTGAAAGAAACGTTCATAGAAAATCAAATGATGTTCTACAGGACAATTATATAAATGAGAAATAAGAGGACACTAAGTCAGCCAAGTATAAAAGACAAGAAGGAAATATATTTACAGAAGAAAAGAAGGTATTAGAAAGATGAAAGTAATACTCTAACGAAATAACTATAACATACCATAATGTAGATAAAGAACAAATTGAAAGTGAAACAAATTCAGGAAACAATGAAATAACAATGGAAGGCCTGGAAGCAGCACTCAAGGAAATAAAACTAAAAATATCTCCGAAATGATGAAATTTAGGGGAAAGAAGAGAAGAGAAGAAAAGGGGAAAGAAGAGAAAGAAGAATTCCTGGAAATAATAAATGGTACCAGAATCACAAGATAGCCGAGGAATGGAACAAGGGATTTATAATACCCATAAATAAAAAGGGAGAAACCTAGAAATATGCTGGAAAAGATAAATATGTAAATAAATACAAACAAAACCAAACAAATGATAATATCAAAGGGAAGCAATCACAAAGCAGAGTTAAAAGGAAAATAAATAGAGCAAGTTAAGCAGTTTAAATACCTGGGATTAATAACAGAGGAAATAGGGAAGATAGATCCAGAAATAGTAGGTAAAGCAGGAAGGATCTACAACACAATTAAGAAAAAGGATATTACAAAAACAATAAAAACAGAAGAATATAAAATAATTGTAAGACTTTTACTACTATAGAGATGTGAATGATGGGTAACTACATTATTAATTAAATGAGACCCCTAAGATAGACGAAATTATAAGAAGTATACAGAATACGAAATCGAGAAGTAAGAAAACTGCTCAATATTAAACCAATAAATAGATTAACAAAAAGAATACACGAAATAAGAATACAAGGCAAAAATAAAACAGAAATACAAAGGAAAGGTTGGAACGAGGAAGTACATCAAGCAGCGGAAAGAAGAGGAATAGAATAAGGAGAAATAATAAAAATGGCACAAGATAGAGAACGGTGGAAAATAAGAGTAAAACAAAATAACTTAACATATTGCAGAGAATAAGTCCAACATCCGTAGTGAGTAAAATATAAATGAATAAATAAATAACTGTAGGTTAAAAATCTACATTTTTATGAGAGGCTACAATCTTGAGGGAACTGGTATTTTCAGGGTTATTAAAATTAAGACAATTGTGTTCCACATTTTATTGGCAGTTTCCTAACATGGGTTTCGAGTGATTACACTCATTTTCAAAGGGGTATTTCAGTATCTAGTTTATACTGATTTGAAAATGAGTGTAATAACTCGAAACCCGTGTCAGAAAACTGCCAATAAAAACATGGAACACAACAAGTGTCATAATTTTAATAACGCTGTGGAATTTTTCATATGTTTAGCAATTTTGTAAATAAATAAAAGGAATAAAAAGGATGCACATTGCGATCACTGAAGAGCACATAGGAAGCAAAAAGATCTGGAAATTATGCCTAAATGTTACATACTGAAACCTATCAATAATACTACTATACTATGATTAGAAAAAACACACGAAAATATTTCGTAAAGTCTACAACAAATGAGTCTTATTAAGACTACAAGAACAAACCACTTTTGAAACAACTACTTCTCTAGCTAATACTTCGACAGACATTGAATAATACAAAAGTAATTTGCGTGTTACAAAATAGCAAGGCTATCAAAGCAACACTAGTTTGAACGTATTTATTTCTGTAAAATGAACTAAAAATGATTGAATGTACGTTAAATATATATTAATATTTTATTACTATACTATGCTTAATGCAAAATCCAGGCTTCTTAACTTTTTAATAAAAACGCATATAACGTGAAATTGATTGTTACTTTTAAAGGCGCTTGATAACTGCGATGAAAATGTTACTAAATTTGTTAAAACTGAAAGAGGTTTTGATATGAAACAATTGAACATTTTTAGTATTGATTGCAAAATCATTCCCCTATAGTATATTGCGACATTGAAGTTTTTTGTAAAGGTATGATTGAACTAATTGTCTATAGGTCGGGAAATTTACATCATTCTGTGACTACAAATAACAAGTGTAATGGAAGGAATAAATAATAATTCGGTACATTATTCGATCCTGAACTCACAGATTCTAGTTCCTTAATTGCAGAAAATATTTTTTCTAAAGTTATATTATAAACTTATTGAAGGTATCAATTCGTTCTTATAAACTGATTCAAAGAAATCAGCAAGTAGATTTACCGTCCTTTTATTACTAATTTTGCCACCAAATTTTATACATTGGTAAACCATTCTGTTGTCTACAACTTTTCACAAAGTTCCAAAAGTACATAAGCCGGGACGTTAAATTTAATTCAATATCAAGGAAGTAGGACTTTTAATAGTATTTAAAAATATATCCTTCAGAGTTTTTTATTTTACACTATATTTACATTTCGAACACGATGTGTTTATTTTCAATAGTTAATTGACACAAAATAGTAATTAACTATTGGAAATGAACACATCGTGTTCGAAATGTAAGTGTAAAATAAAAACTGTGAAGGATATATTTTCAAATACTATTAATTAATACTCTTCACGTACTCGTATATTTAATCAGAAGTAGACTTTTGCCTAATTCCTTATATCGACTGTGAATGTCACAGAATTGTCTATAGTCTTCCCACTTGCCTGACTTTTTATAACAAGCATAAACCTTCTTTTTCTCCTTTATTAATGAGATAAGTTTAATATTAAATCATACTGTTTTCTTTAATATTTTCTTAGGTTATTTAATTAATTGTATTATAAAATTATGGCACACAATCATTAACATTCAAATAAACATTAAAATTGATTCTAATTCATTTTATTTAAACGATTGTTGATGTTTACATAATTTGCTATTTTGAAATCATAAATTATATTGTCACTATCAAGATTATCGTCTTTTGTATGATATACCAATACAAAGTCGTATGCAATATGATGAATACTGTTACTACAAAATGGATGTAATGAATTGTTTATGCGTAAATTAGTACTTGAACAGAAAAATTGATCAAATAAAGAGTCTGCAATTATATGCAAAGTATAACTTTCATCAACATTATTGTCTGATACGCCAAACTTATCATTAGACCATTTGGCGTCCAGCAAGTTGCAAATCATAAACATGGCCTCACTTTTATTTGCATGTAACGCTTTAACTGCAGCATAATGATTTACATAATATACTAATTCTACAACCTATTTTATTTTGTACGCTAGTCCAGTTTTACCCTTTCTCCCTTATTTTTCCTTTACCCAAATACTAGTACATCCAACCAATTGTTGCAAAAAACATAACATTTTTAATCAAATTCCGTCTTTTAGAACAAACAGTTAACTTAAAAAAATTAAAATTGAAATGTGGCAAACATATTAGTTCGGTCTGTTCACTAAGAAGATATACTGACGGATTATGGCTCTGAAAATTTCCAATGGCTTGTGGAGATTAAGCTCAGTGCCCTTGTTGCATTTATGGAAGATTTTCATATTATTTATAACTGGAAATTGGTGTTTGTATTCTAAACAATGATTTGAATAAGAGCCTGATTTAGAAGAAATGCACGAAAATGTTCGGAAAATCGAGTCGATATCCTTTGTCCTGTCCTAACCTAAATTCTGAACAACGGATCTCATACACAACGGAATTTTTAAAAGGAGCAACTTTATCTTTTGCATCGAATGGCATATCTGATATTACAGGGGGTTAAAGACCATTTGACGATTCTGTTTTCGAATATAATATAATATAATATTTGTGTCGTTAAAATGTAATGATTTTTTCAGAGGTTAGTAATATTCCTTAATTAAAATATAGTCGTTTTAAGATTGTGTTCTTTACTACATACAAAAAAATATTTCTATGTATCTGTCCTACGTAATTTTGTTGCAATTATTGCAATTTATAGAATAATTGCCTGATTTTTGTAAATTACCTATTTTATTGTTTCTAAGTATGGATTTTATTTTATTATTATTATAAAAGGTGGGAGCAATGTTGAACTCATTTCATGATTTATTAATTTTGTGATAAATTGCTGGATTATATATGATTTTAAAGTGTTTTAATGTTTTTATTTCTTTCGGTCTATGTAATGTTTTTATTGATTTTAATTTAAAAATATGTTTTTTTGATTAATTTATTGATTGTTTCCATGTTATATTTGAGCCACATACCTATTTTGCCCAAATTAAGTTCTTTTTCTAAATTTTCATTTGATAATGCAATATTCAATGTTCAATAAAACATGTGTTGTGAAACATGTTGCATTGATCTACAATTAAAAGGAAATCCATTTAAACTGTATCCTTTTTATTTCAATTTTAATGTTATCCCAAACCGTATCATTATGAACATTTCATTGTCCATGCTGTAATTCTTTTCCCATTAAAATTTGCTCCTATGTTTAACTAATTGAAGGGTAAGGCAAAACCCTGCGCATTTTGCCTATACAGCTTTACATGCAAAATTATTAATTTTATTTTTGCTTTCTGCCAATCGTTTAGAAGAGTCTCCTTGTGTTTCGTAATTATTTTTTGTTATTTACATTTATCCTAATTATTACAATATTATTAGGATTTTTCTGGTTCTTTATTTTTTTATATTCTTAATAATAATAATATTTATTTAACGGACATGCCATTCAAAAACATATATACAATATAAATACAATTTCATACAAATATACGGAGTAATACAATACAAAACAAAGATTAAGATAGTAAACACGGGAAAGTAACTAACATAAATAAGTTAAATGAGAAATGGATAATAATTCAATTTAACCTTATTTGTTTAAGCCGCCTTTTAAATAAACTAAGCGGTATACCTACAAACTCTATTTCATTACAAATATTGTTCGCGACACGTGCTAACCTAGACAAAGGACAATTTAGGCCACATGTAGTCCTACAAAAGTAGTTGTGCAGAAATAGCTGGCTACGTACTAACCTCGCAGGTACATGGTATTTAATGAGTGAAGTAGGTTCAGTTGAATCAACAAAATGATTAACAATTTTGTACAGAAAGCACATATCTATTTCCATTTCGCGTCGGTATAACGAAGTTAATCCTAGATACAACATAGTTTGGTCAATTGATAAATGGATTCCAACGCAGTTCAACCTATGTAACATAAACTTTAAAAATCTATTTTGGACTTGTTCGATCCGATTGATGTGTGTTACATAAGAAGGCGGCCAGATAGTTCTACAATAATCAAAGTGAGATCGTACAAGAGTGTTGTATAAAATAGTGAATGTGCGTATATTATTTAAGTCAGCCGACATATGCTTTATAAATCCTAGAGCCTTATTCGCCTTATTAACTACACAGTCAATGTGAGAACTAAATGAGAGTTTACAATCCAGGAATACGCCAAGGTCTTTAACTAAGTTAACTTGTTTAGGGTAAGAGTTGTTTAGAGTGTATTGAAACTTTAATGGTTTTTTGCATTGCGAAAATGATATGTAATAGCACTTGTCAATATTTAGCTTCATGTCATTTAAAAGGCACCAGTTATGTACAGATTCAATGTCATCCTGGATTCTAATACAATCACGAATAGTGTCCACTTTACAAAAAAGCTTTAAGTCATCGGCAAAAAGGAGATGAGGGCACTTTAGTATTTATAAAAATAATAAATAATAATGGGCCCAGGTTGGACCCTTGTGGAACACCAGATGTTACGGTGTAAGATTGGGACAGTTCTCTAAGATAGATATGTTGAAAACCAACTTAATAGTGGATTACACAGACCATAACACTGCAATTTTTTAACAAGAATAGAGTGATTAACGGAGTCAAATGCTTTGCTGAAGTCCGTGTAAATAGCATGGACTTCAGCATTGTTTTCTAGAGCTACATGTATATAATCTGTGTAAATGAATAAATTAGTTAAAGTGGATCTATATAGTAGCAAAGAAGCCGTGTTGATAATCGACAATAACTGTGCGAAATACTTCAAACAACGGTTGGTAGACAACTTTCTCAAATAGTTTCGTTATCGAGCATAAAATTGAGATTGGCCTGTAGTTCTCGACCTTTGACCTTGACTTTGACTTATGGATAGGTATCACATACGATTCTTTCCACAGGTTAGGAAATACGCCCGTATTCAACGACAGCGAAAATATAAAATGGAAAGGATTTGTTAGAGTTTCATAACAATTACGTATAAATATTAGTGGAACATTATCCGGAACAACACTGCTATTGGGATTCATTGAAAACAGTGCACTGGAGATATTATCTAGTGAAATTGGAACATTATTTAAATTAATAAGAGTATGAGGCTCAAATGAAAAATTCAAAATTGTGGAGGGTCTGTAAACTGATGAAAAATAATCAGCGAATAAATTAGCAATGTCTAGGCTAGTTGATACAATTTTGGTACCATATGCAATCGATACCGGAATACCATGACTTTTATTTTTATTATGAACGTAGGACCAAAAAGATTTCATATTATGAGGAATTGACAATTCCATATTATCAATATATCTCTTATAACATAATACAGTTTCGGTCTTACATCTAGTTCTTAAGTTAGCAAATTCGTGATAATCATTTAATTCCAGAGACTGTTTCCATCTTTTATGAGCATCTTTTTTAAGTTTGACTAACTGAATTGCAAGTTTTGAGAACCATAAAGGAAACGAAGTACTTTTGGTCGTTATTTTAGGCACATATGGTACATGTCTATCGCAAAATATATGACGTCATAAAAGATAGATACAATAGTATTCACGTCCGATGAAATTCTAAGAAAGGACCAATCTAAATTACTCAGAAAATTATTAATTTTGTTGTAATCCGCACGCTTAAAATCATATTTAAAACTGTTACATTCATCAATAACATTAACATGAGGTACAGGTATATTCAGACTAAAGGATGGATGATAAATATCACAATTGATAATTGGCGCGCACTCACTAACTGAAATATTATCAGAGTTCGAAAAACACAAGTCTAGCGTCACATTAAATTGATTGCTAACTGCATTAAATTGATTTAGACCTAGGGTACTCAATCCATCCGAGAGTACCATTTCTGAGGGTAGTGTAAGATTAGTCGGAAGAAGCCCAATACAATCCTCATCGGACACCCACTTTATATGAGGTAAATTAAAATCTCCAATAATGATCATCTCACTAGATGGGTGGCTTCTCATGATATTCTCGATGGTCTTGACATGCTGGTTATAAATATCAATATTTGAATTAGGAGGAAGGTAGCAACAGCAAATAATAAACAAATTCTTATTTACAAAAATTTCGACAGCTATAATTTCAATTGAATTATTAGTTTCTAATTGACGCGATGGCAGATCCTTCCTAACACTAATCAGGACACCGCCGCCTATAGTCTTATTGCTGTTAAGCGATGACCTATCCATACGATAAACAATGTATCGTTTATCAAATAATTCTGCGTCCATGATGTCCGGATGAAGCCATGTTTTACTGAGTGCAATAAGGTCAAAATCTTCACAAAAACAGGAACAGTAAAAATCTCTCAGTTTAGTTCTCAGACCTCTTACGTTCTGGTAATAAAGTGTGAGGTCAGATAGCATATCCTTATTTAATTTAAAATTACCAGACGAATATACTAGTTTTTTCAGACGTAACAATTTGGGGATTACCACGAACATATTTAATTGTTATGTTGTCTTCACCGTTTTTAATTCTCATAGATAATTGTGATTGGAGAAATTTAAGATGTTCTCTTTGGGCAGCTGTTAGGTCACTCTTAAATTTAACGTTGCCAGTATCCATTATATTAGTAACACGAAGCAAATCAGTAGCGGACCTTTTATCTTTAAAAATCAGTTTCATTGGCCTTGGTTTATTACTGGGTTTTCCAATTCTGAAGTATTTTATTGGTTCAAATGGAACTGACGGATCTAAGATATTCCTTAGTAGTTGCTTGTCAGAATTTAAGCGTTCTTCAGCAGTACTACTATTTTCAGGCAGGTTGAACACTATCACATTTGAAGACCGTCGTTGTCGATCTTCAAGCTCGAGAACTGTTTCATTCAAATTAGAGCTGACGCCTCTATTTGTACATGTTTCGGAGACACTAAGAGCATTTTTTGATTCCAAGTTGGTGATCCTAGTTTTTAAGTCATGAATATCCGCTAACTACCTATAACTAGGGGTGAAACAAATAAACTTACACCGTCTAGGGATTGTGATACTGGCAATCCGCTCTTAACACTTTCCAATTAAAATACTTGATGTTACTATTAATTATTCACTCAATACCAACGCACTATACTCGTGCACGACCATAGAATAATGATAAAATTTGTTTTTTTTTTGTATTAAATATTTTCTCTTTATTTTCATTTCTATTTTTACTATTTTTTTTTTTGTTAATTTATCTGCGTCCTTTCCCATTTTTGCAATTATTTGTTTTTGTCCTATTATTCAATTCATTGCTTCTATGCTTTTTTGAAGCAAACGAGAGATTTTCTTTCCCTGGTCTTTGTGTGTTGAAATTATTAAAATAATGTTTTGCCTTTGCGGAACATTTCTCCAGCTTCCTTAAATTTTACCCTATATCGGGTTTTCCTCTCTATGCTCTTTACTCTATATAGTGCATCATGTTTTCGTCGCTTTATATCTATTATTATGTGAACTGTATGTACTAATATATATTAGAAAGAAAAAATGGGAATTTTTTATGCATATAAATTTTGGGCGCAGTCGGTGAGATATATAAATAGGATGAAATATAGTAATAGGTAAGGAATTGATGAACACTTAGCCTTTTTAGTGAAACAAATCAAGTGTTTATCAATTCTCCACCTATTATTTCATAATGTTTCACCAATGAGAAAATGATTCAAGAAAAATAATTATTAGCTAATTATAGTTAATTCTTATATAAATTATCTATCAGAAAATGAGCATCAGGAAATAATAATTGATTTTATTTTTGAAATATTAAAAAGATAAAATTCAAATGCCTTAATATTTGATATTTGAATTAATTCTCGGTTGTTGGTTATATGTTAAATAAACAGTAAAACCTAAAGATGCATTATGATACATTTATAAATTAAGAGGTAGTCATAATTTTTATACATATAATTATGTCTACATTACATAATCTTTGATCTTGCTTATTTTTTTACTGTAGTGACGTTAACCACCTAGTTTTATGCATTATAACTCTTCATAAATGAATTTAAATGGGATAGATCGATAGATAATAAGAATGTGTCAAAGGCAATAGAAATTATATATATAATAATAAATATTATTGTTATAACAAAATACGCATTTCATACAGAAGATTTCCGTCGTGATTTAATTAAGGATCATGTTCCGAATCCGTGTATAGCTTCGAATGAGTCCGTGTGTATGACGATGGGTAGAATTTCAAGCAGCCATATCTCCTCCTTTATTGTCAACAGAAAAAAAGTCGGCTGTATAGCTTTTATGAAGCTGCGGGGACTGTCTGGCAGTATGATGGATGCGGTGTTTCCTATCAATAGGTCAAGATAGAGTGAGACGGATAAAATGCCTCTATCCAAGCGCCTGTCGGCTGCTCTAGTTAATGACAGACCGCCCTCCACTACACTATTGCCAGTGTCATTCGGCATTTGTACCCGGAACTTTTTCAACTGACTAATGTGCGGATTTGTTAGTGACCTAATTATTAATCGAGGGAGTCTATCTTCTCCCGGTCTCCTTTCAGCTCGCCCTTCGCGTCTAGAATTCCGGGACGCACGCACTAATCCCTGATAGTTAACAGGGGTTGATTCTAAATGTCCATTCATGCGGCACATTTACATTTACTACGTGTGATTAATATATGTCAGTAAAGCTAAAAACACGTAGCAACTGAATTTGGTTAATAATCACGAAATTAGCTTAACACCTTAATGTGTAAATTAACTAATTAATCATAAGCGAATGTCATAAGCACATAAGATATAGTCTTTAAAAATTAAAGCTAAATGTACCAGAAATAGTCAGAATATTTTCCTAGTGGCTACAATCGCTTGATGTACATCTCCAGCTAATCAGAGTATTGGGTCGAGTGGAAGAACACATGAAACCGTAATCTATGCACCAAATTCTGAAGTGATTTAATTTTTATTTATGTATGTTTCTGTTTATTTTTAATAATAATTTAAATAGATAACTCTAAGGTCTTCACTTTGCCATACATTTTGCAAATTTAAATTTAAATTAATGAGTTTTTTGTATTACCTCTTTCATTACTATTTGTTACCATTTATGCGATAGATTTATTTTATCTTTATATATTTACTAAAAAGGATCATTCAGTTTTACATATGTTTTTATCCTACAGACTGCGAAAAATAAATTTTGTATAAACAAATAATTTTTCTAATTTGTGTTTTTGATCTCACCATACAGAAAATAATCAGAAACAGTATGTGACAGGTAAAAACAATAGTAAAAATTCATATAAATAAACGCATTGATCGAATAATAAAGATATGGGAAAAAGGCAGAGTAGTTTGAGTAATATTCTGCAAAAATATTGCTCTTACGCAAACTATAACAAAAAAAACTGTAGAACAGAAGCAGGAAAATAATGAGATATATATATAGTATCAAATATTAACAAAGGAAGTAATACAAAAAGCGATTTATTTGCAATTCTAATGAGGTAATTAATTAAGTAAACCCTAAAAATTGTTAATAATAATTATCAAGTAATTGATAATGCCTTTCACACATCAAAACTAATGTCGTGTGTTTTTTGTAATATTTGCATATATATTACATAATTTTGGTAAAAATATAAGAAGTGTGTTATTTTAGTATTTAATTTAGGAAGTATTTGGTATTTAATCAATAATAGCATAATTTATACAATTAACGTACTGATTTAGTTTGACTGCATAAGATGATTAGAACTAGTAAAGTGAAACGAGATTAGGTGTCACAAGGGTAAATACAACATAAACCGCACGTTCTCCAAATATATCTTTAAACGTACTGCAGACACTAATAAATGACGACTTAAGTGGAAAGGTATTTTAACCCCTGTCTGACTAGATATCTGTATAATAGAGGAACCCGGGCGCTAATGTAATTAATCGGGGAACGCATCTACATTACTACCCTCATTAAAAGAATATACCGTCGGTAAGGGCTTGCCCTAATGGACACTTGATACGAAAGACTCAACACTTTCCAGCGGAGGAATGTAATTATCCTTTAATTATGTGGTATATTTTTTTTCGTGCCGTGCGCTTCGGGGTTATTATGCAACGTCTATGTAACAAAATCAACGGAGTTTGAAGTTCGACTAGTCAGAAAAAAAATAATTTTCATAAGAGGTAAGCGACGCGGTAAAATATAAGCAAATCTTAAATACCACATAATTGAGTAAATAGAATACTTAAGCAGCATTAAGACTAGATAGGGACCGTTAGAAATTAATAAATTAATAAAATACCTTCTTAATAAGTCTAATAAAATATATACATTTGAATTAAAACACTAATTATTTTCCATATTAATTTATTCAGTTTCCTGACACGTGTTTTAGTTTATTACAACTTTTATCAAAAGATGATACAGTGAATACTATTTTTTTAATTGAAATGTACCTATGTTCTTTTCCATCAAGTGTGTAGCAGAAAAAGTGTGAACTCTAATAAAATAAATTTATTGCATACATTATAATGGTAACTTATAAGAAAACGTTATAATTTATACTTGTTGAGCTACACTCTTAATTGAACCAGATAGATGAATTTGGTGAAGAAAAAGTTGCAAGAAATGATTCTTTCTAATACTACTCATAACTTAAGAAGACAGTCGCAAATTTCTTTAAAACTGAATATTTGTAAACCTATTTATAATTGCTATTCCAAAGTTTGCCCAAGAACATACACTCTTCCTTACGCATGATGATAGGCATCTGGAGAAGCAGATCTTCACAAAGTGTACACTCCAAAGGCCTTCTTGAAATTTGCAATTCTTGTCCTAGCACCTAATTAATGTTCCCGGATTTCCATCAATACTCCTATGTACCGCTTCTATATTGAATGTGTTTAGCATGATACATTAATTCATTCATTTGAATAGAATCCTCAACTGCAGCCACAATACTTTTTAAATAATGTTCAACAATAAAAGTACATTGTGTATGATGTAACGCACTATTTTTACTAAACCAAAGAATCAGTTCTAAAAATATCAGTGTATAATACTTTGTATGGCTTTATATGCAGTTTTCCTGCTCCTAGCATCATCCGATTTTATCTGTTTTAGCAATACATTGTTTTTTTTTCTACATTTTCTTTTATTATGCCACTTTTAATACTCATTATGTAAACAAGCTAAGCAGTTTTTTGCTTGGTTTATGATTGTACAAGAACGCAAATTTTAATATTTAAGTTTTACTAGTTTTACTAGTAAGATAAGTACTCTTTGGCAAGCACTGTCAAGTTTTTAATGAAGATTTTTTATCACAATTTTTTAAAACAAAAAAGAAGAAAGTTTATTCCAAGTTCAAAACTCTTTGAAAAGAAGAAATACTCAAATTTTTACTAAGTGCACTGTATGAAATCTACTTGATGATGAAGTTTTCAAAAGCAATTTGTTATGAATGTAACTATTTTAGATTTGGGTTGTGTTTGGCATTGCTGGCGCGTTACGTGTTGAAGAACTTGATAATTTAAAAGTAAATGACATAGAGTACAAAGGAATAGTACTAGTTGTTCATATAACTAAGCCAAAGACCATCAAGCCTCGATTATTTGTAATCACTGCAGAGTTTGAAGAAAATATATAATCCATAGAATTATCTAACAAATATTTAGCTCTGCGTCCTAAATAGATGCCTCACGATTGGTAAATGAACAGTCCAACCAGTTTTGGTAGTTTACCAACCAAAATTGCCAACTATCTGCATTTACCAGAACCATTACTTTATACAGGACATTGTGTTCATCGAATCGTCCGACACTCTCTTTGCCAACGCAAGTGACAGTAAAGAAAATTTAAAACATCACTGAGGTTGGAAAAGCGACACGTTTGCAGAGTCCTATGTTGAGGAATCTGTGCTTAATAAAACAAAAATCGCTAAGACGATTTTAGGTGAAGGTTAAACTGACAATATAGTTATTGTCAATGATAACTCTAATAATGATTTACATGTTTTTGACATAGATAATAATCCTCAAACATTTTCAATGCAAACTCCTTTGACTTCAAGAATTAATTTTTATAATGCGACAGGGTGTACGTTCATGTTTAATACATATAAGAAAACATAAGTACATAAGTATAGTTTGAATATGACAGAAAATCTGTCCAAACTATAGTCACAATAAAGATAAAAAGTGTGTGATATATAAAAAGGTATTTACAATAATTTATTTTTATAAGTATATTTGTTTGTATTCGTTCTTATTCTTCTTTTTGTTTACGTCTTGTTTATTTTGTCATGATAATATGTGACAAGTTTGATATGATAACTTTTAATTATAAATGTTTACGGATGACGATAAAAGTTTATATGCACCACGTCTTTATCGAACTTCCCTGTTACTCTCTTTGTTCGCTTCGCTCACTCGGCTCATAATCTCAGACACGTTCGATAAATAATCACGTTACTGATTTGGTGAATAAATAACTACTACTATTATATTACCCTTATTAGTATTTTGAATGCTGTAGATAGATACTTAAAATAAATGAAATGAAATTAAATTACCATAAAATCTTTCCTTTCATAATCGCTATTGTCTCTCAATTGTAGAAAATTATTTTTACTTACCAACACCTGCTTTTGGATTAAGTTTAATGAAAAAGTCTTTTTAGTAGCGTTTTATGATAATCATTTTCAGTTTTTTACTTATAGCTAAATTTATATGATAGATAGAAGTAGATATGAGGGTTGCCTACAATAAAAGCTGTAGTAAAATGAAATTCATTATTTATGCATAAAATTGGAGGCTTTAATTACAATAGCTAGAATGATACGACTAAGGTCAAATATGTTCCATTATGTTCGATAACTTCTTACCAGTAATCTTTGGAAAGTAATTATAATGCCTCTCTCATAAAAGCCCTCGTCCCTATTGGCCAAAAATTGAGACATGAGACAGTCGATTTTCAAGCTTCTCTTGATACAACATTTTCACCAGCAAAATTGTTCGGCATGGACAGAAACAGATGGTGCCACGTCCAGAATATAAGGTAGATACATAAGAACCACCCAACGAAACTCCCAGAGCTTCTAGCGAGTCAGTATCAATGTGTGTGGCTTTGCCTTATCCTGATAGAACACAATTTCTCTCCTATTGGCCAAGGTAGTCGCTTCATAATCCAATAGTTGGCAGTTCAGTTCTAAGTTAAGAGTATTGCCGTAAGGAAGCAGCTCATAGTAGATAATTCCCTGCGAATCCCACCAAACACACAGCAAAACGTTCCTAGTCATTAATTCTGACTTGAATACAATTTTGGTTAGCTCAAGTTAATTCGACCACGACCGTTTTCACTTGACGTTGTTGTTGATCCGCAGATCATACACCCATACATCGATGTTCTTTTTCTATCTAGCCTTATTTAAATGGTTCCAAACGGTTTCTTGTATAATCCTTAGCTGTTGTGCAATTGAAATAGTGCTTACATGACGATCGGACTCAACAATATCCATGATTTTATCGATATTTCTGACAATTGTCCTTCCTGTGCGTAGTGCATCTTTGACATCGAAATAACCAGAACGGAATCAGAATCGTCTGGCTTCCATTTTCACCTTTATCGAAGAAAAATTGTAAAATATGACGTATTTTCTTCTTGCTAGTGTGCATCTTTGACGCGTTTTCTATATTTAAAAAAAGTTCAATTTCACTTCATCAGTTTTTAAAAAGTCTCTTGATTGAGTAAATCTGTAAAAGTTTGAATTGTCTTGATGATGAATGATGCATATTTGCTGGCTGGTTTCCCAAAACTTCTGACAAACAAATTGTTGTGTACCATTCAATACATCTGGTTTTTCCCTGAAAATTCAGGAGACTATTTGCTTCAAAGAGCTTTACACGCAAACATTTTATTTAACTCTTCTTGAATAACACATACAGTTGACTGCTGCTCACTTTCGGACTCATGATTTATCATTTGTTATAAGCATCGAAATCTTATTTGATAAGCATTCCTTTTACTCAATAAATATTAGCCCTTTTTTAAACAATTGTTAAATTATGTGATATCAAACGAAAACAATTATTGTCTTGATAGTCAAATGTTTAAATAATATTAAATATATACTTGACCTACTACTGCTCCATCTTTCATATTCACTTCACGCCTAGGATTAATGTTTTCTGAAATAATAATCGATTTTAATTGACTTTCATGAAATTTATCACAACAACTGCGAATAAAAATGAATTCTATATATCATCGATATTTAATGATTTTTGATAGTGTCTTAATACCAAGAGTCATAACAAGTTTATCAATACTCTGTTGTTGAGATTATTCACGTCGAAAGTTGTAAAAAAAGTAATCATACGGATTTGTTCGCGATTTAATTTCATTTCTTGGCCACATCAAACTTGCATGTCACTATTACCAACAAAAATTCAGCATAGACATTTACGTTCTAAATAACTCTACTGAGAATTAGACCCTAAAGATAAGGAAGTCGGTTGCAGATGGCACCATATAAATCTCCAATTGCCAAAATATAAAAGATAACTCTCGTATCAGTCACTATTTTGTCATTCTTTTATCTTTTGTTAAAATGCATGAGTCATTAAAATAATTTCCTTACAGTATTCTTATATATATTTTTTAATTCTAAACAGTACCACCATTTCAGTATGAACAATATCTGAACTCTTTGTGGTCTTTAAAACAGCAATAGTTTCGTAGATAATAATATTCTATTTATATACTTCTTCTAAATTGCCATTTATAATCATTGAGCATTCCTCAAAAACTGATATTTCTGATGAAAAGGTTATGTAAACTTTACCAAAACTCGACATTTAGAGTAACTTCTTGGAAACAACAAGTTTACCATGTTATTGGTAAAATATTTTCTGGTCTTTATAAATTTCTAGGCATAATAATAGTCCTAGTAGCATGACTGTTTTAGAGCAAAACTTCTTATCAATATAATCACCCTAAAAATCATTATGTTTTGATCAGTGTAAAATTTTCTGATTTTTTCTAACTGAAGAAATCAGCTGCGGGTCGCTCCGTAAATATCAGTCTTTTAAATTCTTTACGCTTACAATGTCTCAATCAATTTATTTTAAGTTTGTTTACTTTTTTCTAGAATAACTATAAACACATTTTAAATATTGCATTTACCTCTAATTATAGTTTAGAGAGCTTTAAATTCGAGCGAATTAATTATTTCACGCACTAAAAATTTCTCACATACTGCTTGATCTAATTGGAATTTTCCAACAAAACTACTACAATTTTTCTAAATTTTTACAATAATTTGTTTTCAACTACCTAATGTCTACCGGAATAACAGCTTCGGGTGGATGAGCCATCCAAAGCAAGGGCACGATTTTGTGACAACAAATCGGACGATGAATTCCTTAGGTTCAACGAAGATGCAGAAGACCACTTCAAGCGAAACTATCATCATAATTAATGAGGAAAATAAAAATTAGATGGCATATGGGGTTAGCAACCGGCGTCATCAAGTTTCCGGTCTTCTCCACGAGATTTATGCAACCGGTCACGCATTTTCAGATGTCAGAACTCTATATCAACCAGGTGGACTACAAAACGCTATAAGATAAATTAAAAAAAAACTAAACATATATATGATGAGATTAGCGAAGTACGATGGCCAGAGAGTTGTGTATGTGAAGAGAAAGAAGTGACATTATATTATTCAGGCAGTGGAGAAAACACCGAGATAACACCTGGTTCAAATTTCCAGCTAGGAAATAATATACATGGAAGTTGACGGAATACATCGCTAGAAACCAAATAGACTTTTTTTACACTAAGAAAGCGATTATGGAATTTTATAACATTAGTTAAATTATACCCCGAAGCTGACATAAATTCTGATCACTCACCTCTGGTAGAATAATTGAGAGTTCGATTGTAAACTCTAAGATAATCGAAGAATAGATACAGTCAAACTAAAGAACCTTGAGACGAAAACTAGACTTGCAGATAGAATGAACAAAAGTTTAGCTACAACAAAAACCATTAACAATATTATTCAAGACTCTGCCAATATAAGAGATACCATAAGAAGCACAGCGAAAAAAAAAACTTGATATTACAAGAAGAAGAAAGGCTAGATGACAGGCGAAATTCTAAAAATAATGGATAAAAGAAGAATAAGTAAGGGTGACAATATAAGATATAAAAACAGTCGCCAACAGAAGATCAAAGAGGCAAAATAAAAATGAATTAACGAATGGTGTCCAGAAATAGAAGATCTTGAAAGAAAGCCCGACAGCCACAACATTCACAGACAGTTCAAAATAAATAAAACAATTAACTTTGTTGGTATCATTTTTCATTTACACTTGTTACTATAGTTTCGATAGCTTCATCTTATTATTATCAAATAATAATAATAATAATAATAATAATAATAATAATAATAATAATAATAATAAATAATCAAATAATCATTAAAAACCAAACAAACTTAATTGTTTTATTTATTTTGAAAGCCTCCACAATTACTTATTCACAGAAAGATCATTGAACCAACACATACATACAAAAATTTTATACATAATTGTCATATTAGTAAACCGTAACAAAAAAATAATTAGAGACAAAGCAGATCAAGGGATTACGAAAGAAATGTACATCTGAAATAAATAATAAAGCAACAGTGGACTCAGATGAACCACCAATACTGAAGAGTAAATTAATAAAAGTACTAAATATAACTAAAGATGGAAAAGCAACTGGAGATCATTAATAAACTTCAGCTGAATTTCTGAAGACCATCAACAAAAAAGAATTCAACTCAATGCTAACCCTTTTTAATAACAACTATAACACTATTTATATCATAGAGATTGGCTCAAATTTACTTTCCTAAAAAAGTCAATGCCAAAGAGTGCAACGAATACAGACTAATAAGCTTAATACGCCACACACTAAAATTATTTCTGAGAATAATTAATTCCAGAATAACAGCTAGGTTATAAGAAAAACCTAAATAACGCCCAGTTCGATTTATGGAACCCGAGAGCCCTTTTTTTTAAAGAAGTCTAATTAAGAAATGTTCGGATCAGCAATAAATATATTTGCGCATGTTTTATTGATTACGAAAAGGCATTTGCCAACGTCGAACTTAATAAACTAATAAAATTACTAGAATTATCTTGGTTTGATAACAAATATAGTCAAATAGTCGAAAACCTTTACAGGGAACTAATGATAAAGAAAACACTTGTCGATGAAACAGGGCAAAACATCAAAATATCCAAAGAAGTCGACAGGGATGTGTCTTTTCACCCTTATTGTTCAACTTATATTCTGAACAGAGAAGTGCAACAAGGCACAAAAATAAACGGAATACGTATCAGTGAAGGTCGTGGGCAACATAGAAGACCTACAAATAATATTTTGCAAGATGAACACGGTGTGCAAAAAATTTTGACTGAAAATAAACAGAAAGAAAACAAAATGTATGTTAGTGAGTAAGTGAGACGCACAAAATAAAAACCTGATGATAGAATTGGACTCTTGGAAGGAGTATACCGCTTTAACATTATATTTACTAGTCCAGTCAAAATGGGAGGTTGTGCAATTTCAATTCAAAATTCCTACTGCACTTCCTATTGCTTTCTCAAATGATATTATGTCTTTTGTAGCTAAAAGTTGAAATTACATTTTATGAATTTAATGTTGCATTATATATATTCTTAACAAATAGAAGTATATTTTTTGTTATTGACACCAGTCAAAATGACTGGTGCATGTTACTGTAAAGAAATACTGTGATGGAATGACATTGTGGCAGCTATAACAAATGGTGGGTATGTTTTATCAGCACAGCAATATGCTTTCGGGAGAATCATAAGACAGATAGAGTACATATGGCGGTCCATGCTTCCTTTGATCATTCTAGCATCGGCATTGACCTCTAGTATCAACGTTGAATTATTGGAGAGATATACTGATCCACAACGCAGTGACGATAACAGTGCTATTATTATGATATGTTCTGATAAATGATTGCAAAAATATTCCAAACAAACAAACGAGACGCTGCATGCGATTCCCTTCCAGTTCTGAAGACGAAGGTGGAAGTAATGTACCAAATCAGTAAACCAAAATTGCTTCAGACAGAACTATTTGAAAAAGAATTTCAGAACGAGCTTTTGCTGGTGGATTTCCAGTTCAGAGTGTTTTCAACATCATATTCTAAAAGAAACATTATGAAGGGAAATCTAAGTGGCACGTTTCTATTACTGGTTGACAACCAAATTTTGGAACATGTACGAATTTGTACACAGTTAGAAACCTCTCTAGTTGTAGGGAAAAACTGGACAATTACGTAAGCAAAATTCAAGGCGTTTCTTGCAATATTGTATGCACCTATAGTATATGACGGAAATACTGAGAGGCTTCAATATTTGTAGAGCAACAAGTTGGGACCCTCATTTTTCTCCACTATTATGAGTAGACGTGATTTTATATGGATGAGCAACTCTTTCTCAGTCTCACCAAGGACACGGTGTTCCAAGCAGAGGCGATAGCTCTTCACCACTGCACAAGAGAAATAGCAAGACAAGGCACCAAAAGTAGGTCAATTGCTACATTCCCCGACAGCCAGGCGCTAATAAGAGCACTAAGCTCCACACAGGTCGAATCTAAGCTAGTGTGGGACTGTATACGCGCTCTTAACCAACTTGGCTGTCACAAAAAAGTAACAATCACATGGGTCCCAGGACACGGAGTACATCCGGGGAATGACATAGCAGATAAATTGGCCAAACAAGGCTCGTCAAAAGCAGTAATTGGCCCGGAACCCTCTTGCGGAATCTCCAAAACCGCAGTCACACGATCCATAAAAAAATGGGTGGAGACACAGGCCCATACCTGGTGGACGAACTCACCAGGACAGAGACTGGCAAAACAGTTCCTTAAGAAACAATCGCCAAAATTCACGACCAAACTCCTGAACCAAGACAGGAAAATGGTCAAATAATAGTTGGCCTGATAACAGGACACTGCAAGCTCAACAAACATATGAGAAAAATAGGCCTGGTGGAAGAAGCACCATGCAGATTCTGCCTAGAGGAAGAAGGGGACTCGTTCCATATCCTCTGAGGATAATATTCCTCTAGCATTAAAATACTTCGTTGCTCGGAACACTACGCACCAACCTCTTGGAACTGCTGAAAACTCGCAAACTGAAAAAAGGCATTATGGCTCGTTTCTCAGCGTTGTTGTACCAATCTAATGGATGCACACTTACCGTTTACAAGAGTAAACCAAATAAAAAAGTACTAAGTTCAAACCATAAACACATCAAAATTGATAGAACTGCTAAGAAATCATATGAAACTGTATCGTTTTATAATAGAACTAAATTTTGCGTCGATGCCACTAATTAAATGACAGGAAAATATACTGTGAAATTTAGATTTAGCTGGAATAAATTACTGTATAATGTACAAAAACACAACACAAGAAAATACTTTCGATTAGCAGAAAAACTTGCTTCGGAATATCAATTTTCAAGGCAAGAACCACACGCAAATGGTGTCAAATAGGATGTTGCAATTACAATAAGATTTATATACACGTTGTCCCCTGAAATTTTAAATATGAGTAATTGAATGCATTACCTGTTGCTTAGCTACCACGCTTGTAATAAAATAGGGAATCAAAATGAAACATATTTACATGATATTTTAATATTACTATTCTTACAATCACAATTCTGACGTATCGAATAACAAACAACTACAATGTTCATCTTATTAAATGTTCTAAAACATCATAAAATTCCCACTTTGAAGCTATATAAGTCAAATTGACATTCATTTGCAGCAACAACCATGGCAACAAAAAATAATAATCGAGATGCAATACAAACACATTACTTATATTCAAAATTTCTGGGGACAACGTGTATGTAGAAATTGTGAACGAGAAACTGTAAACAATTAAGTGTTTTGTTATTTGACAATGTCTAAAAGTACGTCTATTACAATTAATATTGTTCAACTCTTTCTGTTATTTTTTAAGAGCGAATAAAGACTGAAGGCCTCAAAAAGCAATTTTTCTTATACACCAGTTGTTCTGACTGGTTTTGGCAGAAACATGTATATTTAAATAGCTGGTAAATCTATAAACTAACACACAACACAAACCATGAAATTTTTTAATTTTAATAAATTTCAATAATATTACCAAAAACCAGCCTTTTATTTAATTTATTATTAATATAAATAAACAAATAATTACCTAGGAAAGCATTAGCTTAATTTAATACGTAAAACAAGAATAAAATATTTATTTTTATCTTAACCTTTTAAACGAGATGCTGTATAATATGGTGGAGGTGCCGGGCACATGAATGAGTACTAATGATGCTAGTATCTGTGGACACCAGTGCGTCGTAATATATGATATAACTGGTATATTGTACATTGCGGTCCTTTTTTTCATTTTTTTATTAGAACAATTTATGTCTATTTAGGTGACATGTTTGTGTCGCTATAAATGAAAATAAATAATATGACTATATCCTTAAAATAATTTATATAAATTTCTTTTATTTCATTAACGATGAGTTAACCCGTTAAATATATAATATTTCCTATTAAATTAATTTTGCTAATAATGTTATAAACGTAATAGAAGTGTTATCATTTGTATAAAAAATAATATAATATAATATATAGAGTTCATTAACTTTAATCATTAATGTAAAATAAAAATTATACAATCTAATTCGTTGTTTTGAACGTAAGAATAATATGGTTATACAAGTTAACGTTAATATACATTAAGAATATTTAAGAATCTGTATTATTATTAATAATAGTAATCTTTTTTATTGGAAGAATATATTTTTTTAATATTTAATACAATTTTTTATTATTGTACTTTATTATAAAAGATTAATATAAAAGGTAAAGTGTATCTAATAAGAATATTGTGGAAACAAACATTGAAACTTTTAAAACATATTTTAGTATATTAAATTTACAAGTCTTGTTAAAAATTTTCCATAATAAAGTATGACATATATTTAAATTTGAAGTAATTTTAAAATCATTACATACTTTTTAGTATATCCTGACAATGATGGATCAGCAAATAATTCTGTCTATTAGGTCAAAGTTTTTAATATTACTGCCAAGTACTGTTGTCATTTTATATAAAACAACCATATTATGTTTAATAAATTATGAACTAATTAATTATTTAATTAGGAGCATAAATCTAAATTCTATGACAAAATATGCTAATTACAGCATGTGGGTTTGTTATTTAATTCGCCAGCGCCTTTAGTAAAATATCTACATATACAAACCGCTTCTGGTGTACTACACAGTATTCCCTTAGAAGCAATTATACCTAAATAAATATTAAGCGTTTCAAGCCGTCAGGGTAGTGTCTTTGAATATATGTATTATGGTACAAAAAACATTATATATGACTTCGTTAAGGGTTGAATTTACACGGAAGCGTAGTATATTATTATTATTATTCAGGTACACATTATATATACAAATTCATTAATTACAATGGCGTAGTCCTTTCGAATAATATATTTCAACAAAGCCATCCCCCATTTATTGTCCTTCCTGTATGTGCGCTGCTTGAGTGGTGATAGCAATGATTTAATGTTTCCCGGATCCATTGTTTTCACGGAGCCATTGAATTTTCGGCTTTCATTGATTTTTTTTGCAGAAAAAAGAGGTTAGAGGTGATTGCAGTAGAAGATTTCCAATTAATTCTTAAACAATTATCAAATAACTGAAAGAATGTAAATACCTAAGGTGCGTTTATATTTTTTAACAATAATTACATTAACGCTAAAAGCTTTTAATTAATAGGGTTAATAAATGTATACTTTTTAACCTAAAATAACGCGACGAAAGTTGTATAATATACTTATAATAATATTATAAATGTACATACATTTTTATAATAACACAAATAAAAAGACATAAAAATTGAAATATAATCTTTACACAATAAAAAAATTAGTGGCTGGCATAAAAGCCTATTATACATTTATACTTAAATATTATATAACCAAACTAAAATATTGTTTTTTTTATCAGAGACACTATGATAATGCTCTAAATCTAAACGATTATGTAGAGTTGGGTGGGTATCCAGTGTTCCACCTTTCAATTTTTATAAATAAAACATGTTTCCTCAAAAATCTTTAATAATATTGATATAGTCTGTTCGTTGGATCTTTGATCGTACGTCACAAACTCTCGCTTCAGAAAACGACGAAAGTTTTACAGTGCGTTCTTTTTCTAACGCATTTTTTTTTACTTTATCAGACTGAATGTTTTTGCGACGTTTCTCGAAGCGATAGTTTGTGACGTACGACGAAAGATCCAACGAACAGAGTATATCTATATTGTTCAAAAAACATTTACTAAAATATTTACTTTCGTACACTTCAACAATGATTATTTTTTACTAAAACTAAGTCGGTAAATAAAATTATTAATTCACTTCTGCTATTTTCGTTTACTTAGACGTAAATCGATTTTATGGTAATTCTGCAACTGCATTCATTCCTCAGGAGTATTGAAATAATAATGTAAATGCAACCAAACAGGTGTTACGTACACCAAGCTGGAAGCACTTCCGGTTTGCGAACCGGTTATTTCTATTAAATATTTATAGGCCTAGCTTATAGTGGCAACCTGTGGAGAAACCGTACATGAGCTGCGCGTTTGTTATTAAAGTGGTTTTACCACAAGGGGTGATGAACCGTGGCTTCTGAGGACGTGACGGTTTCGTGTTCTACTTCGGCAAGTTATACACTACGTGTGAATATTTTATGACAAAATACTACTAATAAAGTATTAATTTAACATGCAGTATTATTAGTTATGCAATACAATGCCTAGCTTTAGTAGGAGAAGTAATTATTTAAACTACCAGCTATTAGTTCTTGAATAATTATTGTAAGAAAATGGTGCATTAATTATCTCATTAACATTTTTTATTAAAGATGACGTAGGCGAATTAAATTACACTAAAAATTAGAATTTAAGAAATATATTTACACATAATTTAGAATTTTAAGAAATCCTCAAAATGTTCCTTTAAACCTATTCTACATCTTATATTTAGAAGCTTCTGTATTTTTATCTTGAAATCTGTCGGGTTAGTAATGTTACTAAATATTGAAGAAAAACTTATACCCATTTGAGTGCTAGAATTAGTTAGGTTTCTATGTATATAAACACAACATCAAAGTATTTAACAAATATTTATCAACGTGGTACATAGCATCATATCTAGTCATCTAATTTTCAAGAGCAAAATATGTCCCTTAGGAATCCATTCGTATTTAAATTTGTAATTTCCTTTATTGAAATTACTAGACATAGACAACGCAGAGGGACTATTAGAACCGATCTTGTTTCTGATTTTCATAAATGATTTGCCAGCAAAAAATGTCGGAAATGACACTGTATGCGGATGACAGTAGTATTATTGATGAAGGTAACTGATTGAAAGAGGTCACACTTAAACATATTGATAGTGTTAAAGAATGGTGTAACAACAACAGATTACTAATTAATACTACTAAATCAAATAATATGTTATTCTCTTTATCTAAAACACATAAAGATTAAAGATATGGACTGTATAAAATTTCTCGGTATAACAATTTATCAAAAGTCCTGTACAAGAATATGTTATGTTTGAGAAGTATAGCCAAGAACTTGCCTTTGAAAGCACTTAGGACAGCTTATTTTTGACTAATAGAGTTAAAAATTTGTTAGGGTATTATTTTTTGGGGGCGTGCGGCTTCGAGACATTTTTGGGCTGCAGAGAAAACAGTTCGAATTGTTGCAGGTTTAGGTTACATAAGAGACTGTAGAGATGCTTTTAGAAAATTGAAAATTCTTACTGTACCATCCCTCTATATATTTGAATGTTTAGTACACATTAAAAAACACTCATGCGGCTATAAATCAAATTAGACTAGCAAAGTCACAGAATGGTACCAATTGTTACTCAATTATTTTTTTACAATAAATTGCCACCCTCGACAAGAAATCTTCAAGTAAAACAATTTAAAGAAGCAATTAACATTTTTAAATATAAAAGTTTGTTACTCTCTTGAAGACTTTTAAATATTTACCCCTAGGGGGTAGGGAGTGAGTAATAGAAGAGTTAAATAGGAACCTCCATTTTTATACGGATTTGAATACTCCTGGAAAAAAAGTTTTATCTGATTTTTTTTGTATTCGTGACAGACGACGCTATAATCGCCAAATTCATAATTGGAAAAATCGTTTAAAAATAGGGATTTTCAGAGAAATACGATAGGGTTACGTAAAATAAGGTTCCCTATGCTCATCGTATAATAGGGAGCTCCATCTTCGAAGGCTGCTAGGCCGGCATTAAGCGATGTAGCGTGGCGGGAGAGGTGGGAATTGAGATAGGGAGATTTGACAGTGTAAGACAGTGTTTTACATTTCTACCAGCACGTCGCATTATTTCTCATTAGCATAGGGAACCTTATTTTACGAAATCCCCTCGTATTTCTCAGGAAATCCCCATTTTTCAACGATTTTTGCCAATTTTGAATTTGGTCGATTATAGCGACGTCTGTTACGAATACAAAAACTTTTTCAGATAAAATTTTCTTATTTTTTCCAATCCGTACAAAAAATGGGGGTTCCTATTTAACTTTTCAATTTTTCACCGCCTACCCCTAGGGGGCTACCCTGAACCCCCTATTGCACTCCTTGCTTTAAAAAAACTCGCTCGTTCCTCGCTCGTGTTTTTAAACGCCAGTTTGTGCAATAAAGCATCACTTTTTACACTTGTACCTTAAATAACTATTATATAATAATATGGCAATTAATTTTTAAGTTTTATTTAAAATTGTAATGTTTGTATTGCTACATTGTATATCTTCTAAATATTTTCTGATTCTGAGTTGTGTAAATCTAAGGCTCAACGACACCAATGAAGTATATTATCATCATTATTATTATTATTAAGTTGAATACTACTGATAATTACAGTATATTATCATTATTAAGTTGAATGATGCTGAAGATTTTCGGTTTATACTTTGCGTGATTTGTAAATTATACTCACTACGATCTTCTAGTGTTTACGCTTGTGTGTTTAAAGTAATACTAGATGTCCATCTGATGGTCTACTTATGTATGTAGCTCCCCTCCTCTCTCAAGATTTCTCGTTGACTGGTTGCACGTCTCTGGCCTGCTTGTAGGTTTCCAGGTATTTGGAAGGCGATCGTTTCGGTTAATTGACTTGGGCGTATTTCAATTTCTATTCCATCTCGAATGATTTGTGTTCTCAAATAGTTTACTTTGATGTGTTTTGGTGTTTATTTTATGGTTCGTTTGTAGATAATGTTGTCCCAATGCTGACGTGCTCTATTTTTGTTTTACAGAGTTTTATGCTTGCTGAAATGAGCCTATTTGTTTGACCTATATATGTTTGGTTTCAATCTTCACAAGTTATCTCGTAAACGCGTTGAGTTTATGTGAAATTTATTTTATGTTTACGTTCTGTCAGGTTTTTGACTTTCGCTGTTGCTGTGAATGCTGTTATTGTTTTGTATTTTTTAAGAAGGAAGAAGTATGGCCCTTACGAAAAGATGTTTTTTTCTCTATTGCTACGCATACATTAAACAAAATAACAAGAAACACATAATGTTTTCTTGGTAGGACAGTGAGTATGGCACCACTCTATTGATTGCCCTTTTTATTTCAAGTTCGAAGTGGTAAACTCATATTTCATCACCTGTAAGAATGTTTGGCAAAACATTGTCACGATGAGCTTCATACCAAGCAAACAATTCCGCATGGATGGTTCTCCTTTGCTCTTTATGATCTTCGGTTAGACATCGCGGGACCCAGCGGGAAACAAATCCATGAATATTTAGGTGAATAATTGTGACTGCACTACCAACAGAGACGATTAGTTGAGCAGGGAGGTGTTTGATTGGTCTTGAATGAGAGTGATCACACTCTCAGACATTTCGTAAGTCACAGCTGTGCGCAGCCGGCCGGCACGCGAGAGATTAGACAGTTTTGCTTGACCTTGCGATGATAATACACGCTTTTCCCAACGACTCGCCGTGCTTTTGCCCACTGTCAGATCTCCGTACACATTCTGCAAACGCTTATGAATATCTTAAATGTCCTGGTTTTCCGTCAAAAGAAATTAAATCACTGTCCGTTGTTCGGAATGCCCCTCAGTTACAGACGCCATTTAAACTGCTACGTATTGTACTGTCACCTATCGTAAATCAATGAAACTATACGAGACGAAATGTTAAGGTTTTTGAACCAAACGTGGCCAAGACAAAAATGTATTCCATTATTGTATTATTCTGTATCGATTATTGCACTCCCCTCGTATTTAAAAAAATAAATATTAGAATATATCCTCAGTCTAAAAAGGATTTATACCTCAAAAATATATAGGTACAACGGAATGCGCATCTATGGGGTCGCCATTATCATATGTTTCAGCCAAAATTTTTATAAAGGATTTTGAAACTACAGCAATAAGAACTGAATCACGCAAACCATTATTATGGAATCAATATATATAACATTTCCTCCATTTGAAAAGGAATGAACACATTTAGTGTTCCTTCGCCCCTTAAGCAACATACCTTCCAAAATAAAATTTACTATTGAGGTAGGACCAGAATATTAAAATTAAATTACTTGATACTCATATAATCAGAAAATTTAAACTAAGCCATACGGTATATCGAAAGAAACAATATACAAATCGATACCTACATACAGAATCTAACCACAATCAAAAGCAACCTGCTCGAGAAAAGCATCTTGCTGATTCAACAAATAATAATAATAAGCAGTCTTTATTCCTTTAAAAATATACATAGAGAAAAAAAAAACATATATTTAGTATAGGAATTTGCGTCAAGAAAACAAGTAAATATTGCAATAACTTAAATATACTTATAATTAAAGAATTCTTCCACATTGTATGGTTCCATTAATATCATGATATTATATATATTTTTTTTAAACTTTCAAACCTGTTCTCCATTTTGAGGTTAGACGGCAAACAATTATAAAATTTCATACACCTGTTTCCGGGACTCTTTACAGTAAAAGAATACTTATGTATAGGGTATACGAAATTTTGTTTATAAATAATAAGAACAAACATCAGTCAAGGAGGCATTAAGATAAAATGGTTTTACATCACAATATATCAATAAAATTATAAGAAACAAAATGCACAATAAAACAGAACAACCTTTAGCAAGAACCTCACACCCATACATATGAGAAATACAACAGATGAAACGCTCGCATTCTCAAGAAATATCACAAAAATAAAAACCTGATAGACAAATATAATGTATCATAAATTACATTTTCATTGTCCGTGTATAAATTTCCCCCATTTATTTTTATTCCTGGCTCAGTTTTTGCCTCCGTTATTGGTAATCCCTTTTCTTCTATTATCTTTTTCAATCCCTATTCCCACGTTTTCCTAGGTCTATCCTTCCTCCTGTTCTTCATCGTCTGTGTTTGCGATACCCTCATACCCTCTTCGTGATTCCGTTGTCGTCCATCCTTTGTAAGTGTCCCCACCAACTCACTTGCCTCCTTTCTATATATGTTACCATTGCTTCCATTTCCTGTTCTTCTCTAATTTTTGGGTTTTGTCTATTATTGTAATTCCTTTGACAGCCCTCAGGAATTTAATTTCCATCGCTTGAACCATACTTTTTTGTCCATTATTCATTATTCAAGGCTCATGCCGAAACGCTAAAATAGGCCTATATATGGATTTGAAAACCTTTAATTTAGTTCGATTCGTAATTTCTTTATTTTGTATGTTTTCCTTCATTACGTTAAAGAGTTTTAATGTATTTTCTAAACGAATATTTGTTTCTGATTCGTATTTCCCATTTATTTTAATATTTATTCCTATATACTTACAGCTTTCTACTTGTTGTATTTGTTCACCGCATACTATTAAGTTTAATACCTCTCTATCTCCAATCACTATTACTTTTATCTTCTCTATATAGATCTTCATGCCGTATTCATTTATTATCTGTTTCCATATTGTTATGTTGTTGCTGCTCCCATATATGATCACATCATCAACATACATTCCTTCCGTTATTCTAATGTTGTTTAATTTGTGGTATCCTATATTTAAAGGTTTTATCTTAATGTTGCATTTTTTTAATAATTTCGCTCATAAATGCCTCATTCCATCGCTGTCTTAAATAGGTCAGATATGTATAATGAAGGTAGTATTATCATCATATATTTTTTGAGTGAGTCTTATCAGTTTGTGGTTTTTGTCTAAAATGGCCCATATCAATCTTCTACTAACTGTATCAAATGCTTTTTGTATGTCTATGAATGCTAGGTAAATTTTTTTACGCTGTTGGTGCATTTTTTCGGTAATTTGTTTTTGTATGAATATTTGATCTTGGATACTTCTGCCCCTCTTAAATACGCTTGTGCATCGTGTAATTTACTTTATATTTTGTTTCTAATCCTTCTCTCAATTATTTGTTCCTAGATTTTGGTGAGCGTGTTCAGTAAGTTTATGCCTCGATAGTTGTTGCAATTTTGTTTTTCTCCGCTCTTTTGAATTGGTACTAGTGATGGTTCTGTCCACTCAGATGTTATTTTCTCTTCCTTTCCTGTCATACCTTATTTATTATTCTGAGTAAAATTTCAAGTCCTTCGCTGTCCATTTTTAGCGTTATTCGTTATTCTATCCTTTCCTGGAGCCTCTTCATTTTTAACGATTTTATTACTTATCTTAGTTCCTCTGCTGTTACTTCTGCCTCGTTGCATTCCTTTTCGTATTTTTCCTTCATATTCTCCTCTGTATTCCTGTTCTCCGTTGTCAATAATTCCATAAAATATTCTCGCCCTGTTTTTATAATTTCCTTCTCCTCTGTTAAAATTTTGGTTGTTTATCTTTAATTTTTATTACACCATTTGATGAGGCAACCCAACAGCCTCTTTTTCTTCAGTCGTCCATAAAACATGATTATATTTGTTTTACAATTTTTTTCTAATTAATTTCTAAAATTTTCCCACATCTTTGTCTTTTCTCTTGTAATTTCAGATTTTACTTTTTGTCTACTCCTTTTAAAATTTATGTATATTTGCCATGTCTTTTTAGTTTTTTATTTTTATTTTTATTTTATCATGCTGTTTGTTTGTATGTCCTTTCTCTTCCTGGATGTACCACATACTTCTGATGCTGTTTGCAAAATGACTTCTTTAAAGTCATCCCACACGATTTTAGTGTCCTTGTATATAGTGATTTTCTTTTTATTTTTTATTTTTTCTTGAAATTTTTTAGCTACTTCTATTTTATTTAGTTTAAATGCATTGATCATTTCAAATTATATTTTTTTGTTCTATGCTTTTTTATTATTGTTAAGTTCTTTACTTTGAAGAGTTAGTAAGTAATGGCCAGTTTCTGTGTCTCGTCTTACTCTGACATTCTTGACATCCTTTAGTTTCTCCTTATCTATAAGTATGTAGTCTTTAATGTATTTTTCATTTCGACTGAGCATCTCTCTCGTGTATGTGTATCTGATTGTGTTTATACCAGGTGTTTGCTATGATTAGGTTGTTTAGTATACAAAAGTTCAGTAGTCTTTTCTCATTATTATTTCTTACGTATTCTCCCTAATTTCCTGACACTCTTTTATATATTTCATCCCTTTTCCCAACTCTTGCATTCAGATCACCTATTACTTTGACATCCTCTTTGCATTCATCTGTTATTCTGTTATTTTACTCCAGGTACTTCTAGCGCGATGATAAAAAATGGTGATGTGTCCATCATAGTACTTTCCCTATATTTTTCTCGAAAAATATGAGATTTATGCAAAAAGGCTATTCTTAATAATTTATTCATTTTTTAATTCTCTACAATTATTTGTTATATAAATTTAATGTAACTCCAACAGTTAATTAGCAATTGTCAAAAAATATCAAAATTTTCAGTTTTTATTTTTTTTTTTCTCAAAAGTTAAAAATTTTATGAAAAATATGTTTAAATAAAACTTGTTCAGTTTTTTATTCTCTTTAACTTTTGTTTGAACCGTTTTTTAGAATTTTTCATATTTAGAAAAATATTACCAAAAAACAAAAAAACGTCTCGAGTAAACATCCACTTCCGGTCTACGAATGTTTACCAAAAGCTTTTCAGTTCCAGTTTTTAAAGATAAAACCTTAAGTTTAAAGTTTCATCTCAATCGGATTATTAGTTTTTGAGATACAGCACCCACCGACAGACAGACAGACAGACAGACAGACGGACAGACACACAGACAGACACAAAAAATGTTTTTCCAGAAATTAGTGCAATGGACTCAGGGGACCTCAAAACGGATATTTCCGCAAAAAAAAAATTTCAAAAAAAAATCACGATCACAATACCCTATATTTCATATAGGGAAAGTAAAAAACCTCGCTCGCAAGGGTAGAAGCGCGCTCCTGAATATCGCAAATGCCACAACGCCTATAGAATTTTTCTCTCGGTAAGGAAGTTAGCCAACGTTTTAAACTTCCTCAAGGGAGGTAAATCATCTCTCCTTCTATCGAACAATCACCCCAACAGCTGGCTAAGCGAATTAGATAAACTGGTCGAAAGAATTCTACTGAGTCGTCTTTCTTAAAGACCAAAAAATCACTCATGACACAAATGCCGATGTTTGCGCCGGCGTGTTCATCATCCCTCAGCTATCCACGATGACGGAATTCACCTCTATGGGCTTTTGGACAAAACAGTATACTGCCATAGTTTTATTTGACATTTCGAAAGCATACGATAGGGTTTGGCACAAGGGACTAATTTATGAAATGATCCATCTTGATTTTTCCAATTCACAAACTAATATTTTGATTAGGATTATTTGTAATATAGTTCCTATGATTTTAAAAAACGCCGACTGTCTAACCTGTACATGGGGCTCTCGGGACCCTTTGTTATCCGAGCGTCGTGCGGACTAGGGCTTACGTAGATCTGGACAAAGTTGTGTACTTAAAATATTAGAACGAGTTTAAAATACATATTATTTCTTATTTAACTGGTTGCATCTAATATTCAAGGTTTTATGAGTTTAACATTGAATAAATCAAAAATCTAACGACAGCTCACTATTTATTAAGTTGTCTCGTATTCCTACACTATTCTTCAATAATATCAATGTGATGCTAGCTGCTAAGATCCGCTAATTTGTAAAAAGGCGTTCTCAAAGTTTTACGAAATTTTAGAAATTTTAACCGTTATCTGCCATACTGGATCCGCCATTTTGCTTTTTTTTTTTAAATATATTGTTAAGATTTTTCATAAAATGTACAAAGCTTGAATTAAATGCATCATCATCTTCATATTATGACCACCTTTTCGGCATTTGGGCCCACTGTGCGCTATGTAAAAGTCACGCACGACTTTCTTTATGACAGAAAGTTCTAGAGCGAAATAAACAACATTCTATTAAACGAGTGTAAGAACTATGCACGTATTCCACTGGGCTGTGCTCTGTCCCCAACTCTGTACACCTACACAAGTGACAATTCGAACCTGGCTCCGGTAATGTTTGCCTAATATGCAGATAACACAGTTCTACTTGGTAGCGGAAACAGAAAACTCTTCTCTCTTCTTATCTACGAGAAGTAAGGCCAATGCTAATAAGAGTGTTTTCGGGCATTTTAGCAGACCGTACCTCAAAAAAAGAAAAATCAATCCCCACAACTCTAATCCCGATAGAAGAAGAGAGAGAGATGGCATACACTCTTCTGGTTAAAGAAGATAGCTTATCACATAAAAAATTGCAGAGCTTTGTTATCTTAACTGTGACCCGTTATCAACACCAGATAAGATCTGTGAAAACCAGAGGAAGGCTTTTCACGATGTTGATAAGACCTCAGCTGACCTACGCTGCACATATTTGGGGCTAATAGCGAAATTCCACCACAAGTAAAACGCCGCACACAGATGCTTACTGAATGCTCCGCCATATATGCGGAAGATACTAAGATTTTGAGTGTCCTGTAAGAGTTTATCAAAGAGCTCGAAGTAAACTTCTACAGCAAAATGGATAATAATCCCCGCTCTAGAATAACATTTCGAGAATACAATGTCACTGCTGACAGCAAACACCAAAGGCATCGTATGATTTTAATTGGTACACAATTAGCACCCCAAAGCCCAGAGCCACCCTAAACAATCGGTGGAGCTGCTTCGTTCGAGGAGGGCGTCACAGAGAGGACCTAAATCTTAGTGATCTTCTAGTTTGAGATCTTGTCAAAAAAGAACCAGATTTACTAGAAGGTATCCATAATGAATTTTCTACCACTATCCGTTCAGTAACCCCGCATATTTAAAAGAGTGCAACACTTAAGACATCCTCCAAATCTTGGCGATTCGTCTGAGTATGAGACTAGAAAAAATCTTTTATTCCTTATTACAGCGATCGCTGATCCCTATTAAAAGGCTATCTAGAATGGATTTTCTCTCATCTTACAAAAATTTAAAAAAATACTAGTACTAACTTAAACACATAATCGTAAACACTTAAAAAAGATGATACAGTCCCTTAAAACATCGTGAATTTAAACTACAAACCGGGTATTAATTGATTAAGTCTTATTTTAAATTTCAATTCCAGACTTCAAACAATAAAATAACTATATAATATCACTATTATTTGCTATTTTACAACCTTAATAAATAAATGCAATTGATCATAATAATGAAACCTCAATAGAATAACTTTACGTGCGATTTTATTTCCTCTTAACGTACTAAAACCGAAAAAAAGAGAATCATTGACCATAAAGATCCCAACGAAACTAAATTAATTCAAAGTTTTACGAGCGCGATTCACACACAGTCACTATTTCATACGTCTGGTGGGAAATTTCATTACCGCCAAAATTCGCAATTTCGCGCGCTCTCACACGTAATAGAGTCAATTTTGATGGCGAATTCTATTTTCCACCTGCATATTACGCCTGATTTATAATGACCAGGCCGGAATTTACAGTAGTGAACCGAGGTAGTTATTTAAATCCTCCCTGGGGATGGATAAACTGTTTTCAGATGTCTTTATTATGAGCACAATATAATGACGGCTCTTCTGGGTACTCTGGGGAAATTAACGGATCCCAAACGATGTCTTCGATTCTGGGTCGATAATACGTTTGATTGATATAATTATCAGATTATGGTTAATTATTTATTTGGTATGCTCTAATGAATTTACAGATATTAATCAAGTTTTATAAGTGCATACAAAAAAATATTATTATATTTTTGTTTGTAATATATGTTATAATTAATATTTTTTACTTAATCCAATAATGACGAATGCTGTAGGCGGCCCTCAGTCGTTACGGATGAACTGACAGGTTCAATAAACATTCCCACAATGTTTCACGAAGAATTGTTCATGAAATTGACAAGTGGGTCTTATATAAAATTATTACACTTAAATTCAGGTAAGTGAAGGTTTAGGTTTTCTCCTTGTATTTGCTTTAAGTTCCATAAATAAAAAAAATATATTTTAAATTCATCGTATAAATTCCACAATTGGTACCTTTATAAACTCTAATTTATTTTAATTACATGACAATATTTCTCTTGTAAATTTAATTTTGCTTTAAGAGTAAACGACGGGATGTATTTAATAATACAAAACGCGCCGAAAATGTTGTTTGCCATGAGATTGATTGCGTTTACACCGTCTGCGCCGTGGCTTAGGTCCTATTGTTACAAAACACACAAGAACTCGAATGTTTGACGCGCGAGTAAACATTGACAATATATAGACCCCCCGGGATGCGCAAAACCAATGTTTCGCCTAACTGCAGATAGTGCAGACTTGGGGGGGTGAATGTTGTTTCCAAACGATTTCCATTCTCTGCGTATATATTTTTTCTGTGTTTATGTGCGTGAATTTTATCGGCTTATTTTTCACATAATACGAGCTTTCTTAGCATAAATAATTACGTAAGCACAGACGTACTTGAGAGAGTAGAGGCTATTTGCTAAATCATGCATAAAGCTCAATAGCATAATTAATTTATTACATTATTAAACTGAAATTTGGCTCATAATTAATTTCGTTATAACAACAAAGATGATTGAACTGAAATATATGACGCGGAGTAAACAACGAACTCTCTGGTAGCTTTGTGCACTTTAGTGCTTAATCTAAGGAATTTATTTTATAATAGAATATGCAATCGACTAAATGTCTTTAAATATAAGCTTATATTTTAAAAGTGCATTACACAGTGATATTTTACTCTAATTCTACAGCAAAATAAGAAAGGTTGGTGACCGCAAAATATTGCTCGAAGTAGAAATTAGTTTACTACTTGTTTAGGATAACATTCAAGAGATGCTGCTGGGTTTATACAATGAATAGGCATCTAATTTAATTTAAGATTACTCTGTTTATATAGTACCACTGGTTTCCATGCAAGGGTTTTGACGACTTGCAGCTTCTTTCCAATCGATTTAAAATATTGTAGCTAATAAGCTTATTAAATCTCTGCCCTTGTGGTAAAGAGGTTTGCGGGCCGACTTTAGTCAAAGAGGCCTTCGGTTTGAAGTAATTGTACATTTAGAACAACCAAAAATATATATATTGAAATCTATGAATTACACACATTTCTTAGTTTATACAAAAAATATAAAAAAAATACATTGTACACAATAATAAAATAAATAATTTATACCCCTTGTATTTTTCCAATTTTTAAGAAGTTTATACTTTGCATCCATTGGGGCTAAGAGATTCTGGGACCTATTACAATTTCCAGAAGGACTTTCCTTTCAATAGAGTCACTATATGCTCCGTCTATAAGCTGTCGTCCTCCTTGGACAAATCGTGGCTTAGCGCCTCTGCTCGGCTAACAACACCAGATCTGTTTGGGTTTAATAACCAGCTGGTCTGACATATCGGACTTGTCGCTGTTAATGGGCATGTCCTGCGGGTGTTACTATCCATAAGATCTTGGGTTTACCGCCCCCTATCAATATGGAAAGAAAACCACAAAAAAACAAAGACCTCAATACAAAGGGAAGCTTATCTGATCTATACGGTCTCTGGGTACACGTGAGACGTACATGGAGTGGATAGAAGGGAAACCCTAATGGCAAAAAGCCCTGAATCACAAAGTTTAAGGGCTGATATTAGTGGGATAAAGACCACACTAATGGCAAGCATCCGCCGTATTAAATTGAAAATGAATTTAAAGCGGCATTAAGTGCCCTTTAAATTTAATATAGGATTCCTGCAGAAGGTTTGGATTAATGAGGGATATATAAAGGAGCTAACAGACTGCATCAACCCAATGGCAGCTATTATTAGTCATTCATTCCAGAATTAATCACAGGGAACGTTCCCAAGAAAAAAGGCAAGAAAGGCAGGCAAAGTGACCAAAACAAACCACAACCAGAGGAGATAAGTAAATTCGAGAAGTGGTGCAGAACAGGCAATAAACACCACTACTAGTCTATGACACCAACGCCCACAACATGGTATGGGGCAGCACGGATACCAATAATAGAAGTTTAATTCATTACAGAATGTGTAAAATTGATTCTAACTGATTCTGGTCTCATAGCAAATACAATAAAAAATTGGAATTTTGTGGAAGAACCCATTTTGATGGACCATCAGCAGATTGAGTTCGACAAACGAATGCGCAATAGTGTGAAATCCGAGGGACACAGACTGGAGCGTCTATAGAAAGTGCTTGAGTAGAGAAACTCACGATCTCTACCGCAATATCCAGACCACAGAGGAGCTAGAAACAGAAGCGTCTCATCCGCTCAGAAATAATACCCTAAAGGCGTATGAATCTAGTTATCCGCTAAAGGGAAGTCTTTCTTAAGAGACGTACCTTTCTGGAATGAGGACTTAGGTCAATTCAAGATGCAAGTTAGCGAATCTTTTTACAGTTCAAAGAAAACACGCAACTGTAATGGCTATACAGGTGCTGTAAGAATATAACAAAGTGTAAGGAAAATCGAGAAGAAAAACATGAATATTAGGGAGTTTCTGATACAACCCTAACAGACGGGCTCCACAAATCCTACCCAACGACCACTTTTACAGCGTCTAGTTAATAAAAAACATAATGTTAGTTATCCAGAGGGAATTACGGAAAAGTTTTAGTGTGCTGTTAAAAATGCACTTTTTAGGATCAGCACAAGTGAAAGCAAAAGCAAGACGTGTAAACTCAAAAAAATAATGGGTAGTTAATAACTTTAAATTCTCCAAGGCACCGAATCTAGATGGCAATTTCCCTGTACTGCTGCAGAATGGGCTAGATACAATAGCCTTAAACCTGCAAGTAATTTACAAAGCTAACTTAACGCTATGCTACATTCCAAAAAAAATTGATAGATTGAGGAGTAATATTTATCCCCAAAGCGGGTCGTAGGCCACCCACGATGAGGCTAATTACTATCACCCAATTGCCTTATTTGCCTAAAAGTAATAGGAAAAATTATGGCCAACCATATAAGAAGCCCTAAGGGCAAATCCGCAGCCCTTTGCCTATCAACCTGGCAAATATACTGTGGATGACTCTTAGAGCTTCACAACAGGCATTTAAGCTTCGTTAAAAAAAGCAAGAGATTTTAATATGAAGATTCCATAAACCTACTACAAGATAGATATAAGGAGCCCTAAGGGCGAATCCGCAGCACGTTGCCTATCAACCTGGCAAATATACTGTGGATTCACCTTAGAGCCAGGCTTTTAAGCTTCGTTAAAAAAAAACAAGAGATTTTATTATGAAGATTGGATAAACCTACTACAAGATAGATCAGACAGATCTAGGCCAAAAACGATAAGATAACCTCAAGTATAGAGAATAAATCAGAAACGGCAACCAAAGTAAAATGGTGCTCTCAAGGCGAGGTCCCTTTTATGGTGTATCATTGTGGATTATCTACTGACGACCTTCGTCGACAAGTGTACGCGATTTTGCACCGACAACATAGCAATTGTCATAAGGCTGAAATATGACAATATCATTTTGTCGCCAGCACAAGACGTTCTCAATACCATAATTAAAAGGTGTCTGAGGAAAGGCTTCAATGCCAACTCTGAGAAAACTGTGGCGGTTCCTCTCACTAATCATAAGAAGTTGAATACCAAAGCTCCCAAAATTTAAGAACAAGAAATTGCGCTATAATAATCTACAAAGTTACAGCAGGAAACTCTTTGGCAGATCATGGGGTCTTAAACCTAAAATCATACATTGGTTGTATATTATAGTAGCATATGGCTCATTAATATGGTGGGTCAAGACTATGCAATGGTACAAAAGAAGCTTCAATAGTATGGCCTGTCTTGTACTTCACCCCATCTGAAGCAATCAAAGCTTTACTTTAATTAGAAAAGAAGGGTGCAGTACATGGTATAGGACATAGGTTCCGGTACTCAAAAATTCTGAACCTGATTAAACCAGTTTATATTAATAAGATGTGTTTGATTTTCAAATTTTTATTTTACTCACCGCCATTGTTTCACCGCACTGTAAAAAATATACATTTTCGATACGATAACACCATAAAGGTGCTATCTATTATCTAAACGTTGCAATAGTGTTAACCCGGATTGTTAAATACTCCTAAGTGAATCTCGTTTCCTGTCTCCAACTGCGCTACGCTATGAGATCCAAAGAGATCCAAACCGGTCCGTGGCTGTTGTTGACGGGGAACAATAATTAATATACATTTATATGTATGTATATTTTTTACATTAAGAGTCCACAGTATAGTTTAATAATTTTAGTGATTTAAATTGCAATAAAATATTCAATTAATTTTGTCTAATTATTTCGATAAAAATGATTATGTTATCCAAATGAGTGGAAAGGATATCATTTACTCTGTTGGCATAAGTGGTCAATTACTCCTTAAAAAGTTACCAGTGCGTAATATAGATGGTATTCATGTGAGATATTAATAGCAAAAATTGTGATATGACTATCATAGTCTATACTTTTTTCGAAAACTTTTACGTGAAAAGGCTAAGCTTCTTAAGAATTTGCTTAATTTTGGATTCTTTACAATCACTTGTCATATAAATTTTATGTAACTCCTATAGTTTATTAGCAATAGACAAAAAATGTTAAAATTTTTAATTTCTAATTTTTTTCTCCGAGGCTAACACTTTTATGAAAAACATGTTTTAATAAAACTTTTGTAGTTTCTCATTTACTTCAACTTTTGTTTCAAAGGTTTTGTAATATTTTTCAGACATACATATAGACAGATACACAAATAGACAAACAGGCACGTACCTCGAAACGGATATTTCCATTTTAAAAAAATCACGAAAACAATACATCGCCTATATATTCTATATAGGGAAAGTAATTATATGACGTAAATGAAGTCTGATGCTGGTCATTTTGCTCAATGGATATATAGAAATATCCACAGAAAAAAAAGCAATATTCGCTTACAATATTTTGTAAAATATTTCTCAATACGATAAAATTGATTTTCTCTGTGTTAACGAACATTTTATAAACATACAATGAAATAAATCGTGTAAACATAGATAATATGTGTATTTCTACTTCATTTTGTAGAACCACTCATATGAATGGAGGAGTAGGCATTTGGGTTAATCCTAAACTAGAAATTTCACCTTTAAATAAAATTTTAAATTTTTCTGTAGAAAAAGTATACGAATTAGCAGCAGTTAAATTTAAAAATATTATTATACATACTGTATACAGATCACCCAATGGTAATTTTAACATGTATCTTCAAATTTTATGTGAAGCATTGGATATCATTTGCTCAATTACTAATGATCTCATAATTACAGGTGATTCTAATGATTCTTTTAATAAATGCGATCAAAACGCACTAACTTTAATTAATGTATTTTACTCTTATGGTTTATACCCGGTAGTTAATGATAGTACTAGGCTCGGAAATGGCACTGACAATATATTTACAAATTTCAATGTATCCAGATATGCAGTATAGGAAATCAGGGATAACATAAAAATATCGGCCAATGATGGAATTAGTTTTGATTTCGTGAATGGTCTTGATAGTGTTTCTCACAGAATTAATTACAGACCAATTACTCGAAAAGGTTTTCACTTATTTCATAATTACGTAGACGACATTTGTTGGGATTTTATTTATTATAATAATGTAGATGTTAAAAAAAATGTAATATATTCATGCATGCACTAATAACCGCAATGGAGAAATCAATCCCGAATAAAACTAAATTGTCAAATGCAGCCAGGCCACTTCATATTAATTGGTTTGATGATGAATTAAAAGATATACGCAGCACTCTACTATTTCTGCAAGATTTTTATAAGAAATATTAATCAACAGGTATTCTTAATGAAATAAAACATTATAAAATAAAATACAGATATGAAATTGAGAAAAAAAGAAAGGAGTATCATGTATATATGCTTCACAGAATGAGCAGCGTGCAATGTGGAATATCATTAAAGCTAACACCAGACTAACTGAAAAAGTAGTATTTTACCTGAAAAATTTAACAATTATTTCACTAGCATTGCTGCAAACATTGATTCCAACTTACCTATAATTTAATTCTGTCATCAATCCATTAAACTTTCTATCTCATTTTTATTGTCCGCCAAATTTCTACTTTCGGGAAATATCTTATAATTAGTGCACAGATATTATTAATAATTTGAAAAAATCAAATACAACTGATGCTTATAATTTCAATACCGCTATACTTTTTGCCATCAAGCAAATAATAGTGTGAATGTTAACAAATATTGCAAAAACTTCAGGAAGAAGAAGCAATTGATATATTCTTTTAAAAATATTAAAGGAAAAGAACAAGTATCGAATAATTCTGTAAAATTTCTAGGATTAGTAATTGCCAGAACATTATATTGACATAAATTAATAGAACATATTTGTACAAAAAAATAAGTCAGCTTATTATTCAAGAATATATTTTAAGAATCTTTTTCTCATTTTATGTCTTACCTCGTGAACATAAGACAGTGCAATTAATATACAATTGATAGGTTTAAAATGGCGTTAGTTTACGTTTTTTGTTTTGTTATTTTTTTAACTGTATTATTATCATTTTCTGTAAATTGTATATTCCGTTAATATTATTGTAATACTACAATTAAGGCATACGTAAAGCAAGGATGCCATCATGCAAATTTATTACGGTTGTAGGATAAAGCACCTTAAATAAAAAGACATTTAATTTTACAAAAGAAGTGCCGTGGCTTATATTTCATATATCTTACCGAAAAACTTTTAAAATGTGTTTTATCCAGGAACGCATTATAACTTTATCTCCAATTTACATCTTTAAGACCTTTTTATATGAAAAAAAAAATGTTAAATCATTTATATGCTCGCCGAAAATCATTTTTGTGCATACATATTATGTATGTGCTCTTTACAGCGATTCATTTGTTTATTTAAGAACAAATCTATTTAATAAGTTTATAGTTCAGGTATTTATTTTAAATTGAATATTTAAGTTAATTAGTTATTTACTATGAAGCTATGAGAATATATGGTATTCTATTATATTCCATTATCGAAACAAACGTGCTTTACTTTAACATATGTGCAGAATACATTTAATAATTTATAAATAACTTCAGTCAATCTTAAGCTGTAAACTGCTTCAACAATAAAAAAATTAAAATACTGATTGCAATTAGATAGCATAAGATACAAAGAATATTTACAAATTTGAATCAGTTGTTTAAGATCTCTTTATTAAGATGTAATATGAACAGTGATGTTATTTGATTATGTACCTATAATCACAAAAATGTTAGAACGTAAAGAACATTTAAATTTTAGATGCTATGGCTGATATGCGCTTATTAATTAAGCCAAATAATTGTAATCATTTAATATGTTCATTACTGGTTAAAAGGTATGCCCGGCGCATGCACCGTAATAATATGACTAGATAATTCAATTTGTATGAATTATGCATCTAAATGTAATTCAGTAAACAACTTTAATTGTCTTAATTTACCTCAAATAGAAATATTTTCTTAAAATAATCAATTTTTGTCCCATTTATTAATAAATCATCAATTAGTATTTCCGACTTGTGTTAAAGGTACTTGTGTAATATATATATATATATATATATATATATATATATATATATATATATAATTCATTTAGTGTACATATTGCATTAACAATATATATATATATATATATATATATATATATATATATATATATATATATTGTTAATGCAATATGTACACTAAATGAATTTAATAAAATTAATTTAGTAAATTTTTATATAATCTCGATCGGACAGCAGAATTTGATATTTCGATCAAACTCTATTATTTCAATTATTTTAAATCATTTATTAAAGTGTCTTATTTTTACTTACACATTTTAATAAATGCCTATTTTTTGTACAAATACATTTACATCATTTTTTTTTGTGTTAACTTAATTTAAGTTAACTTTCATCTGCCAAACCTCATTAAAGAATAATATTTTATAAGACATTGATTATATGATCATCTTTTTGTTTCATGTCACCTATATAATATAATTACTTATATTTCATGTGTAATTTGTGATAAGTAATCGTTTCAAGTTGAATAGTTCAATGAACGATTTACTGGGATAGGTGAAGCATACGTTGAAATAATATTGAATATATTAAGGTAAGTCGCGAGTATGATAAATAATATTGTGTTCTTTTACTTAATTGAGAAATTTTCCACTGTGCTTAAATCCTTCCTATTATTTTCATTATTCATAAATAAATTATTTTCGGTTATTCTTTTTGAGTTTCCTCCTGCTTATTATTTTCTAATTCATCAATTATTAACAATTACTAATAAATGTAAAAATAAACCATTTAATGTAATCGGTGAAACTATAGCTTATTACCTAATTTTGTGAAAATAACAGGTATGCAATTTACAAATTTTATTACCCAGTAACCTCACCGATATTAAGAAATTACAAGTAACCGCCAGATTTATGATACGGTATCGATCGTATATAATCTCGTTCCATTAGTGCAAAGTTAGTTTGAAAATAGCGCCGTCGTAAACACGGGGGTGGTGCAGTTAAAAAGATATAAGGGAAATAACAAAGTTATTAAGTTACCGACGGGATATTTTTACAAGTTTCATAAATCAAAAATCGTATTGCGATAATAACGTATCTGGTGTTGTCAAGATCGGACACGCAGGCTTCCACCGATAAAAATTTATGTCGAAAAATAGAAGAGATTAAGCACATTGTTTTCGACACCGGGAAGTTTAAAATTGCGAAACTGTATAAATCCCTGTCGACAAGTTGTCAACGTTGATGTTCTCAAGATAACACGTGCATGAAACTATGAATAATTCTTATATATGAGAAATATATATATTCTTTAATAAATATGTTTATCAAGATGTTCATCGAAGCACGATTTATTAAATAAATTATGTGTTTTTAGGAGCAGATTGCCTCGTCTTTTCTTTTAATCGTTTTTAGCCATCAATATATGGATAATTTGGATCATTGGCTTTGTATCAATAATTGTTTTGTACGCTTTCACTCTCTATTAATCTCAGTCAAATAACAAATAAATTATAGAAATTATTAAATTAATCTTTAACACTTGCTTTGATTTTTGTTATTATTTGCCCTAATAGACAATAAATGATTTTATTAATTTAACCCCTACGAAAATAATGCAAATAAGCTTATTTGTGAATAATGTTGCGCTAATGAATATTATTGAATTTCTAAAAATTATAAAGATATTTCCCCTTCTTTCCTTATATTATGAAATTCATATTTATTGGTTCTGTGGCTATCGTGCAGCTTGTTAAAGGCAAAAAATCAGACATCGTAAACATCATAACAATGCGAGAAGATTTATTCCGTCCATCGGTTCATTAATCCTTGCGCATCGTCATTGAAGGAATCAATGGCGTGTAATAGGAATCGCCTCGTCCTAATTACGCAAACGGCATAGGAAAGAGGACCTCCTAATGACATTAATTAAAATCGTGATTAACGAAATGTTTTGTTCGCAAGAAAATTAGAACTTGAAAATATGGTGGCGTTTATTCAGTGCTTGCAGACAATGGGTTTAATTATTTACAGGGCATTGAACACGGTTTACTTCGTTGTGTTCTTTCTAAGAAGTAAGGGCGTCTCCGGCAATAAATCGCTTTAAATATCAAATTACTTTTAAATAGATTATATTAATGAATAGTATTTTATAATTGATGCAAACTATATAAAATACCTTGTAATTAATTCGTCGAAAATATTTCTTGCTTTGAGGAATATAATCACAGCTCTAACTTCACTATTAAAAACACTATCATTAACATCGCAGTCAATCCAGCTAGACGTAACTTTGCACACAGACAGCCGAAATAAAACTGAACATGTTAGCCCACATCCGAAAGCTTATCTATTCCCCAGCGCTCTGCACGGTGCAGACGGGTACTATTTTCTTACTATCCCTTGTATACTATTTATACCTTGATTTATTTTATAACAAATTTTATATTTTCGAATTGTTAGATATATTCTTAATGTACTACATATTTTATAGAGAATGTTGTTTGTAATAATTCGTAATTGAAATATTGAATTTAACGAAATTAATAAAAGTATTCAAATTGTAAATAATGAGTAATAAGTTGCATTCAATTGAAACTAAAATAAATAATTGGCTCTTGGCCAAATATCGATTCATTCAGATATTTATTCGACTTTATCAGCAAACTTACTTTATTTTAATGTGAACGAGTAAAACAAAACATAGCCGACGCATAAAAAAGTACATAGTTAGTTCTTTAGTTCTTTTTAAGTTCACTTTTTTTAACAAATATATAATATATTTAATGAATGATTATAAATATTCATTTATACAACTAAAGTAGAAGAAAATAATGTATTAATGTCCTATTCTTACATGTATGTACTCGAATAATTTTATTTATATTATTGGTTTTAGTGCTACATGAAAGTAAATTTATACTGCAAAGATAGTGAATTCTAACGTATTATTATTATTATTATTAATGGAAGAATTTTATTAGAATTTCAATGTTTTTATTTTTTTATTCGGAAAATTAAATTAAATAACCGTTTATTTGGCAATCCTTTAAATAAATTCATACAGACACAACAGTTAATAATTTCGGCAATTGCAATCGGCGTAAAGAATTTTCATTAGCGCGGTGCAGCGAAATAAATGGGGCATTACAAATTGGAAAAATATGTGCGCGATACAACATTTAATGGAAAGCATTATTTTCTTTTCATGACCGGTCAGTCCATTGGTGCACAACGGGGAAAATTATACACTCGTCTAGGCGATGCATTATGTTATATTTATGGCGAGGCCACGGACGGAATTTTTAATTATTCAGACGTATTCATTCGCCCTCAGAATAATAAAATGCGTTTAAAATAACCAAAGGCAAAATATATTATAAAATGCAAGTTTTTTATTTGACTTTAATCATAATAAAAACGAAAATAAATGTTTATTATGTGTACGTTGGTGGTATACATTATTAAATGGTAATTCATTTCTAGGCAGCTCTTTCTTCATATCAATATTATTTATTACATTTATTTAGGTTTTACCTTATGAAATCTGCCAAAAAATAGAATATTTTCTAAATAAGAATGTATTTAAGTAAAATTATTATTAATTTTATTATACTACTAATAGGATTACTAAGAACACAGGATGTTTTTAATGTTATGTAATTGGATTATTCTATTCTATATTTTTATAACTCTCCTATTGTAAATTCTGATATATACGTCGAAATAAATATAAAAATTTTGATACGGTCATCGTAGTATATTTTTGAATGGTCTAAATAGACGGGCGCTTTTTTAATTGCAAACGCATTTGCTGGATATTTAGAGACTATATTTAAACCAGCACTAAATAATGGACACCACTAAAAGTATTTTTATTTAGCTATTTACTGATACGTTACAAAATCCCCGAATTGTCGATTCAATACATGAGGTAGAATAATATTCGAAATTACACTTTAATGAAAATCCCTTTTCTGGCTATGATAAAATAGGCAGCACTATTTAGTAAAAACCCAGTACATACAAATTTTTATTTAAAAAATATTTAACTTCTGTTATTCTCAATAATATTGCTCTCCCGAATGAAAACAGGGTATTATTTGGCAAGACGCTACTAACACTTTCTGATTATTTCCCAATCTTACAATCTTACAAGCCGTCCCTCATGGCTCTCCTTATATTCCCTCATGTATAACATATATTAACATAACATACATAATACTCTGGCTTTGTTTCTTGGCCTAGATATTGATATACAGTTTTGTATTTCTAATAATTGTGTATAATCAACAACTTTCCTGGATATATTCCATCAATTCTGAAACTGTGAACTTTCAGGAAATTCTTCTAGACCCACCAGCCGTGTTCAAAACAGCCTATAAAATTTAGTCCCAGTAGGTACAAACTATTTATTCCTTTCCACAAAATCACACTAAAATCCCTTAAAATTACAAAGACAACATTATCATGCACCCCGTGTATATCTGTAAATACCTAGATCTCCTCTTCGATTCAGAAATCCTCTTCCAACCTCATGCCTAATCAATAAAAATTACAATCAAAAACAGGGACTAGAATTTCAGGTGATTTACCAATAAACACATAGGTATATCAATTGAAACAGCTTTACATATACCATATACTATATACTCATGTATATGCCTTGTTAGATTAAAGTTCAATCCGTTTCACCCAAATCCATTCAAGTTGCAGAAAGATCATCTTAAATATCCTAATAATTCAATTCACTCCATAATCCTCACAATTATGTCTTGTATAAAACTACCTAAATTACACCAATATCACAACGTTATTAAACCTGAGTACCAAATTTGAAGAATCTATCAAATCTATCCCTTAAATCCAAATTTCCTAATATTCAGAATCTTCCTCTCATAATTCATCAACTTATTTTTACGAATCATCATGACTGTTAAGCTAGCCAGCAAATATCCTTTACTGTATGTTTAAATATAATCCAAGATTAAAACTTCGTCATTTTTTAAGTCTATAAATATATAAATTGAATTGGAAGATTGATGTTGATCAAAGTACAATAGTTCAATAGTCTTTTTCAAATTAATAAAGCCCAAAAAGGCCTTTGTGACTTAAAATAAATGAAATTTTTTTAATAGCTTTTTAGCATCGAAAATTTTTCAAAGAAGAAAATTGATTTTGCTTAAAAATAATTACAACAAGGCAGAAAGACGTTTGGTCGGTAGCCTTTTGACAAATTAATATAGTAACACCTCCTTCATTCTTAATTATTCCAATGTAAATATGTACAAAAATTTGTCAATAAATATATGTTACTACTAATTAGAACTAGAAATGTTAAACAGCTAAGAACTGCTAAAATATTCGACGAAAAATTACGTAAATTAAAACAAATAAAACTGTTTGAAGACACTCTAGGAAAACGTTTCAAGTTCAAAAACACGATAGAAATTTGACGAAGAAACAAATGAAATTTGTCAAAAATAAACACATAAAACTACAACTAAAAATTGTTTAAAATAGTTAAAACAAAGCAAATATAAATTTCTTAAAAAGAAATAAGAAAATTTCTCAATTAAAATCTCTTATATTTAATAAACCTCTTTAATATTGGCAAAAATTATACAAATACCAAAACTGTATAAAAAAGAAAAATTGTCTTAAACATAAAACATATTTTTTCAGAAATAGTTGGAATTAAAGGAAGTAGCAATTGATATTTGACATTTCTAATAGAAACATAAGAGTAGTATTAAAAAATAGTACTTGGAAAGGAAATAAACTAAACTAACCTAAAATTTTAATTTTATGAATACATTTTTGATAAGGAATTCTTCCAATTTTTAAAAAGACACCGACATTGAACGGATCTGTCAACAGCGAATATTATAACAATAATAATGTAAATATTAATTATTGTTCATATTGGGAGAAGTAATACACTTGTTATGTTCCATTTGTTTATTATCAGGTAACTGACACGTGTTTCGGTCCTTACGGATCATTTTCAAAGTTAAAACTAATAATATTTTTTAGTTTTAACTTTGAGAATGATCCGTAAGGACCGAAACACGTGTCAATTACCTGATAATAAACAAATGGAACATAACAAGTGTATTACTTCTCCCAATATGAAAATTTGGTTCCATCAAGAATGTAGCAAAAGAAGTATCGAATTTATTAATTATTGTTGACCGTCAGCAACAGCACCGATTCCAAAAAGGTCGAAACCGGTCCGTGACAATTTATGGTAGTTATCGTAGTCGATTGTTAACTCGAAGAGTTAAATACTCCTAAGTAAATCTCGATTCCCTGTCTCCAACTGCGCTGATGAGATCCGAAAATATCGAAACCGGTCCGTGGCTCTTGTTGACGGGGAACAATAGTTACATTTTATAACTTGATTCAAACCATTGTTTGAAAAATATTTACTAAAATTTATTTATAAATATAAATGTTAAAAAACCAACTAAAAAAGTTTAAACTTTCCAATAAAGAATCTTTGGTAAAAGCAGTGAAAATAATCTCAAAGAAGGATCAATTCATTTAATAATTGTCCTCTATATTTTCAAAAAAAGTAAGTAACAAGTAGTTAAACATGTGCAGGTAATAGTTTATTTCGAAAAAAAGATATTGAAATATTTCTACTAAAAATTTAATTTGCTCAAAGGAAATTATCAAAAATTAAATAAACAAGGAAATGTCAAAATTAAACTAAAATCAAAATAATATCCCCAGGAGTGGAAGCGAGGTATAATAACATGCATAATCAAACAAGAGGCTGATCCACTAAAAGTCAACAGTTATAAACCTATCACCCTGCTTCCAGTTCTGGGGAAAATATTCGAATCCATAAAAAAAAAAAAGTTACTTCACCATATTTCCCATGCCATTTCATGCAAAATAGATCCACTCACCTTCCCCTAGCAATAATAACCTCCAACAGCCAAACAGCAAACCTCGAAGGACGCAAAACTGCAATAGCTTTCCTCGACATCCAGAAAGCCTTCGACTCTGTGTGGCATAGAGGTTTGCTGTATAAATGTAACTCCTTGTCCATCCCACTAAATCTCCTACTTCTAATCGACAATTTCCTTAACAACAGATCCCTCAATGTCAAAATAGGTGGTTACCTCTCCCGTCCATTCATACCACAACAAGGTGTTCCACAAGAGTCCCCTCTATCCCCACTCCTCTATAACATCTTTGTCCATGACATATACAATCCTAATCCCAATTACTTCAATCCCGCAGCATATTGTCATCTATTTACTGATGATACAGCAATAATTGCATATAGCAACACAATTCCTAAAGCCCTCAGTACATTGCAAGGACTGATCGACACTCTGCAACACTGGTTTGCCAAATGGAGAAAAACCATCAATCCCAATAAATTCCACCTTTTCATTCCCTTACATCGTGCATCCACATCTCCATTTGGTATTAACATAAATAATACATATATTTCACCATCCGCAACCTGCAAGTATCTTGGAATTACCTTTGATCCTAAACTGTCCTTCAAACACCATTCCCAAACCCTTAAAATGCAAATTAAAAACAGAGCTCGACATTTCAGACACCTTACATTCAAAAATCAAGGGATTTCCACAAAAACTGCAGTAAATATCTACAAAACGATATGTCGACCTCTGTTAGACAATCCTTTTCCTAAATCCCCGCCCTCCCGTTCTGAGAAACTTGCAGGTGAGTGAGCGATCGGCCCTGCTAATCCTAACTAAACTAAGGCATCCCAATAACCCTCTACACAATCCCTCCAACACACTGCTATACCAAAAAAACCCAATTAATCCCCATTGAAAACCGACTGGAACACCTTGCTATAAAATTTGCCACTAACCCTGATATCCAAGACATCCTCAAGCACCTATGTTTACCTCGCAATCCTTTACACCCCCCCACAACCAAACATCCTTCTACATCAATTTTCGAATTCATAACATCTTTTCATGATTCATCCACATCTTCATCAACATAATTACCAACGGACAACTAACAACATCAAATTACAAAGACTGGCAGAAAGACCATGGGTCGATAGTCGTAATAAAAATCAATTACGATTATATTGTACATAACGAATGTATTGAATTATCAATAAAGATGTTTGTCTCTCTCTCTCAAAATAATATTATTATGAAACAATCAATTAAGCAAAAAAAATGCCAAAAACTTTTCAAAAAAGTTTGCTATTGTTGGAAACTATGAATTATTTTCTGATTTAGAAAATTTTCACAACTACTGGTTTGAGAGATTTTAAGAATTTTGACCGGAATTGTTAATTTATTATAAATCTTAACAGTTTTTTTAAATGCCAATTATTTATTTCATATTTCAATAGAAGTAAACAAGTTAACAAAACAATAGCTGAAAAAAAAACAAATAACTTTTGCAATAGTTTAAACATCTAGTGACATAGGTAGATTTTATCAACACACTTGTTAAAGAGTTTTTCTAACGTTATAACTTGTATAACTTCAAACCGTTGAAAAATTACAATTTTCTAATAAAAAATTGATTAAAATTTACAAATTTAGAAAAATGATATTAAACAGCTAAACATTTTATTAAAGTAATATAACTTTATTATAATGCAGGTTTGAAATTTGTTTTTAACCTTACTAAGGATAATTAAAAGTTAAAGTTTCATAAAATAAAAATGGAAGCTTAATATTATATACATTAAAGTAATAACCTACCCCATTTTATAAAATAAATAATAAATTCTATTTTAAGATACAATTAAGGAACATTAAATTGGCAACGAAGGTAAATAACGCCAAGAAACAAATTATCTAGCCTTTAATTTATTCTGTAAAACTTGTAAGATATATAAAAAGAAACTTATTTTTCCTAAAACAAAAATAGCACTAATGCATACTAAATAGCTAGGTACTTAGTAAATAATAACAAATTAATAAACAGCAATAGCACTCGGTCACACAGGGGTGCGTCCAGCATCTTATAGGTGTCCTAGCCCTGGTTTGGTCACCCTAGCTTCTCCGTCCCCAAGACCGGCTTAAGTACTATCATTGGTATAATCTAAGAGACTTGATTCTGTTTCTGCAGAAGATGCCGGATCTAGAGGTTGCATTCAGCCTTCTTGTAGTATGGGAGCACTGCTGCAGGCGATCATAATTTCTACCTTTCTCGTAGGAATCACATGGGAGCTTCATCTAATAAAAGATGTGAGGTGTCAACCTCACAAAAAAAGTCTTCAAACATTTAATGAAAAGTTATATTTGCCCCCAACTTTTATTGTTAATATGCAGCACGGAACAAACTTCAATAGGGTAAATCCATTTGCTATATTGAAACACATGCGACAAGTATTAGGAAACGTGGATGCAATAAAAAGATAAAAGATGATTTGATGATTGAGGCTTTGTCTGATAAATAGGAAAAAAACTAAATTCTAAAATACTGGCACAGTATTTGGTTTAAAAAATTATTTTAATTTCCACGATAATATTTCATTTCAACAAGTGATAGCCTCATCAATTCACTATCTAAGATTAAATATCATCGTATTCGTATTTCGTATTATGTAGTGATGAAGAACTATTAGAAGAACTTAGCAAAAATAATTAAAATTCGCATAAAAACTAAACGAAATGGTCAAATAATGAAGATTCCATCTATAGGGTTGACATTAAATCAAAACAATCAATATGGCTTTTTACCAGGTACGTTAGACAATATATTTTTGGCGAACTTCTCTGCTTCACATGGTAAAAGCTAGGACACAAGTTGGCAAAATCTGAGAGCAGTGCTGCAGAGCAGCCCAGCAGTCAAACTGAATTTTTTAAGCCAGTGGGAAGAATTCCATCAGTTAATTGTCTGAAAAGTTTAGAATCTGGAAACTAGTTATCTTCAGTAAAATTTTTGAAAAAATGGTCAATAACAGACTAGAATGGATTCTAGAATTTTAGAGAATTGATCGTACTTTACCAGTCCGGATTTACGAAACGTCAGTCATCCGGTCCTCTTAGTAAATGCTATTCAAATCGTTTTCTGAAGAGAAACCACCTATGCCAGTGGTTTTTGACCTCGTATGGCATGCCATGGCGTTATTCCATTCTCAGAAAGCATTGGTGGGGACTGAGAGGCTATCTGTCATAATTCATCCAGTCCTTTTTGCCGTGCAGTAGTTTTCATGTACGTACAGAAGATTCTTACTTATCTCTTTATGTACAAGAAAACGGTATATCTAAGACCTCTACAATTAGTCTAACATTTTTTCTTCTATTGCAGTAAATAATATTACAACTTTCGCATGTATCCCCGCAAATACGTCCCTGTATGTCGACAATATGGCCAGTAACATAATCCCAATTATTAATAAAAATTGCAGAGGAGCATTGATATCATCAAGACGCTGGTTCGTATGATTTTCGTTTTTTCAGAGTCAAGGTGACATGCATCTATTTTTGTTATGTGACGAGAATGGGAACCTAGTCTACAAATTAATGGTTATATTATTTAAAAAAAATATATTAAAATTGTTCAGTTCGTTGTAAAAAATTAACTAATAATTTAAAAATACAATACCATTTCGTGGATCTACAACAATGAGTCTTAATGGTTCTATTATTTAATGAGTCAACAGTTATCAATTTCTAGGACTAATATTTGACAAGACTCTGTCATTCCGTTCCCATATTATAGATCTTGTTACAAGATGTGTGACACTTAATCTTATTAGATAACTTTCTAAAATTAATTAGAGTGCGAGCAGAGAGATTTTCTTCGGCTGTATCAGGCACTGGTTTTGTCCAGGCTTGACTTCGGGTGCATAGTATATTTTAACTTCTAAGACCATACAAGTTAATAGTCTCTGATGTGATTTCGGGTTGCACCGCAATTAACCCTTGACTTGCTGCAATAACTAGTTGGCCCTTTACACCAACTAAGCACAATGATTTTATTATTCTCGTTTGTTCTGTCTTCTTGTTCTTGAAATTTATACACTCATAAACTGTTTTATAGTTTATATCTAGTTAGAAGTTTTTTCAATATACCTAGTAATAACTTTTTATCCCTTTTTATCCACCAGGTTGGCCTTTTAGCACCATCTTGGTGGAGTTGTATTTTATCATCAATGTCTGTGTCTTGCCTGCCTCACCTAGTTGGTCTCTTACATCAACTAGCTTGAGTGATTTTAAACTTTTTGTATGATTCGTCTATTTTGTTTGCAGGTATTTTACACCTAGAAACAGTTTTATTGCTATGTATTGCCTACAGTTGTTATTTTATTAAATATGTTAGCTCTTTATACGAACTAAGTCGTATGAATTTTAATATTAATATTAAATATTTTCACAATGACTTATTTAATAGTTATTATTTATTTATTTGATTTTTATTTTTGATATGTTACAATATTAACTGAGCCTCGTGTTCACCAAGGCTTTAATATTTTTAATATATAATAAAAGGTATATATTTACAAACAACTATATCTTAGTCACACGTAATAATAAATAATTTGGCAATTGTAGTTGAACTAAACTATTTAATACCTGTTTTCTCTAGTAAAAACAGTATTAATAATTGTTGATCTTACGTAAAACTCTCAATGAAAAAGATAAACTCGCAATGGAAATTTCTATTAAAAGTTCAGCGAAACTTCATGCGGTTACCTTCGGGATAACGTCTGCGCTTAACATTCAGCGATCGTAAAAAAAGGAAGAAGGAGATTATAAATTAAATCATTCCGAATTTAATAAAAGTTTACGAGCACGATTCGACCGACATTGTTTGAGAACTTAATTCATCATAAAAGTATTACATTTTTATTTTCACGCTCCCGCTGTCTGAAGGAATACGATGATATGATTTTCCATATTACCCAAACTTCGTTTAATAATAATCATAATAAAATTTCATAATTTGAAAGTTATATTAGGGCGCCATTGAATTTCGGGTATTTTATACACATGCCAGCAATGGTAATGAAAATAACAATACCGTCGTTATTAATGCAAATAATATGTAAATTTTGGAATTACAATATCTATACTAATACTACAATTGTAGGTAATAACTGTAACATAACTAATATTTACTGTTTCAACGAGGATATAATCGCATAATCCAATAATCCTTTCGTTATTACTTGCAAGGTAATGTCATGGAAATTATAATTTATTGGGTTTCATTCTTCCTTAAATATAGTGTAGTTATAATACTCTTGATGTATAAATAAACGCTTTTAATATATTATGTAATAAACTAAACATATTTATTTAAAAATATAGTTTTTTTTAAAACTTTTATATATATTATTTCTACACTATAAATAATTCATTTGGCAGTGCCAATGAGAAATGTACATCAAGTTTATACTTGTATATAATTGTAAATATTTATTTTAAGCATCCTTTGTATCTTGAAACTAATTATTAAATTTGTTACGTGATAAACTATATTTTGCTCGGAATGATTAGCCTTCAACATCATTAAAATTTATTCCATTTAATATTTGTATTTATTATCTCTACGAACTAGCGAATTTATCGCATGACAGGGTAAACACCTGCCTAAGATAAACCCTTTACCTGCTTTAAATATATAATTTGGGACGACGGACAGCTATTCAGTATCCTACGCTCTTATAAAGAGAATATAATTTTTATCCAAAAACAAAAAATATTACAGAGGCAAGAAAATATTTGAACTTTTTTTTGTATTTGTATTATTACTGGCAAATCTCACACATCTAGTAAAAATCATGGAATTAATACCTTAAAAAATCTTTATCAAGATGTAACAGGAATTAAATCATCAAAAGCGATTTTCATAGATTATATTTAGATTATTATAATTTTACTTTATTAACAAATTTTTGCTTTTACTCGATAAAGTGTTAATTTCTTTGGACGGCGATGACTATAAACGTAGTTTATAACATTATGGAAGTATTAAAGCTTTGAACAATATAATTCAAACAAAAGGAAAAATTTGGAGGTACAAGTCAGTTTTAAGAATAAGAATTAGTATCAACAGAAGAACAAGAGTGTCAATAGCATCATCATAGCACAATCTATATCAAAAGATACAAGTATGCAGGCTTAGATTGTAACCAGATCAATGCTAATAATGTTACACACATGAGCATTCAAGTTTGAAAAAAAAATAACAGAAACAAGTAGCTTTTAAATTAGTTAATTAAAAAAAACCATGCGTTCTTTTCACTGGAGTCCATGATCAAATAGATCCTCTGTTTTCTGGGTCCATATCTCAAAAAGTTGGCAATTTACTCTCCTCTTCCAAGTTCTAATTCAAGAAGGTATTGTGCTTGTTTCTAACTGATGAATATATTTATATAAACCCTAAGAATTTGTTGAAGTTAACTTATTGGGCATTAAATTTGAAAAAAATGAACATAAAAAAGAAGCTTGTAAAAAAGATTATTAAAAAATACGATGTGTTATTTGCACTTGAGTCCATGATCAAACTCATCCGTCTTCTGGATCCGTATCTCAAAAACCTGACAAGCTCCTCTCCTCTTCCACCAGGAATCAATAACTTAAAAATTGACAGAATCAAAACCACAAACAAGTTCTAATCCAAGAAGGCATTTTGCTTGTTTGTAGCTGTAGAATATATCTTTTAACCCCTAAGAATTTGCTGGATCATGTGCATCTTCCAGTTAACTTATTGGTGTATTTTCTGAAGAAGAGCTGACCAAATAGTACCGTAATCAATTGAAATAAAAAATAATTTTATTATGAAGTAATAAATTATATTTTTACATTTATTTTGTAAAGGTCTTATACACAAAATAAGGAGGCAAATATATTGCTTTTAGAAATGTTTGACCTTTAAATATTTGGCCATGCAGCAGGGTTAAATTTGATGATAGTTTATGTGCTACTACACTGATAACTAAAGAGCCTTTAATGGACTTCAATAATCAAGGAAAATTTAAACAAAACAAGAATAAATAAATTCATAAATAAAAATTCAACTTTCTTAGGAGCAAAAAATAACAAAGTGAAGTATCTGGTTATATTTCTGTATGCCAAACTGACGTGTAATCAGGATGTCGATAAATTCATGGCCAAAGCAAAAAACATCAGCGGCTAGTGGGAATAACCTGGGAATTAAAGCCAAAAACCCAAAAACTAGACACGCAAAATAAGCTGGATAGGCTTCAACGTTTAGCATATCTAAACATCACTCCTACTGCGGGAATAGAGGCAAACATAGGTCTCCCACAGCTACATCTAGTAGTATAAAAGGAGGGACTTGTGACGGCCCTCCAACTTCACCAGAGGAAGAAAACTCTGCTGGGAGACTGGACATAGCATTTAGAAATACTGCAGCAAATAGACTCTGTCCCCCTGTTCAGATCTACCTCAATCAAAACGACTCATCAAACTCGATCACAGCCATAAGGTGCTTGAACTCATAAGGAAGCAGCAGAAAACATTCACGAGAGTCATGACAGAGCAGCAGATTATGTGATTGTCTGATGAAATAACTGAGCGCATACTATGCACATGTGTCGCGATTTTCCACAAGCGTCTTTAACACTTCAGCAAGGACCGATTATTCCACGAAGAAGTGAGCAGCATCACCCTCGAGAAAGTTACAAGGTTCATAAATAATATAGGACTGCTTGAGGACTGATTGAATAAGGGCAAAACAATAGATCTGATTGGTCGCGGTTCACGAGAGGTTAACTCGCCTTATAATGGCCTAACCTAGGAACAAAAGAAAACTGTAATTCCTAAACTATAAAATTTCTAATTTTATGAACTAAGACATAGATTATACTTACGTGGAAATAACATATTTGGAGAATACCAAGGAGGGTTCATAAAAGGCAGATCGAGGATAGACCAAGTATCTACTAAAAGAAATACAAAATAATTCCTTTGAACAGAACTTAAAGTTGCAGATGTTGTTTATAGATTATAAACTGGCATATAACTCTCCAATTATAAACAAGGTACATGAAGCGATGCAAGACCTAGGTATTCCAAATTAACCAACTTAGTACACTGACCGAAACAATAAGTAAGGTAGGAGGAAACATATCGAGGCCATTTGAGGTAAATAGAGGTCTGAGACTAGGCAGATCCGTTGTCAACTGACCTATTCAACTTAGTCCTAGAAAAAGTGCTTAGAGAAAGTAGATTACAAACAAAACATATTCTTTCGAAAAGGTTAATCATTTTGAATATCTGGGAATAACAGTCACAAGTAAGGATGAAGAAGTGGTGGAGATAAGCAAAAGATGGACAAAATGTTTATAGGGAGTATCGTTTATACTTACGCATAATAATATGAAGGCTAAAACTATTTTAAAAAAAAATTAATTGCAAAAGTTACAGAATCCTCTTGCACACTAATAAAAGATTAAAATCTAATTATTATTAACGTTTACTCACCCCCAAGTGAGAGTGTACCTTTGTTTTTGGATAATTTTGATAAGTTATTATTATCCATTGATATTACAAGGAATATAATTATTGCAGGAGATTGTAATATAAATTTAATCATTGGATGATGTATGTAATTTCTTCAATAGCTTTAGTTTAAACCAGATAATCATCTCTTTCCTACTTATTTGAATAGGTTAATTGTTGTACCTATTTACAAAAAGGATTCTATGACTGATTTAAATATTACAGATCCATATCTATTCTACCAGTAATATCTAAAGTCAGGAACTTTATCAGAAGATAAATAAAATTATACTTTGTTAATATCTAAAGTCTTAGAAGACTGAATAAAATTTTAAGTAGTAGAGTTTTTAGATGAATTAGAAATAATATCGCAACTAGTGCCTCCTTGCACTTTATTGAATAATGTCTAGACGCGTTCAATAATAATGAACTGGTTCAGGCGACTTTTCTCAAACTATTGCTGAAGTTATACATGTATAATGTTCATTATACTAGCTGCAAATTATTAATATCATACTTATTAAACATATGTCAAGCATTGTACCGAACATTCAAAGTTAGGTACAATACCCTGTTCACTATATGTTCATGGCATATTCCATTATTTATTTATTTGTTTGCAGACACTATAAGTAAACCGAGGAAAATTGCCTATTGAGTATAACAAAGTTAACCTCAAAAATATTTTCGTAAAATCTACAACAAATGAGTCTTATTAAGACTACAAGAACAAATCACTTTTGAAACAACTACTTCTCTAGCTAATACTTCGACAGACATTGAATAATACAAAAGTAATTTGCGTGTTACAAAATAGCAAGGCTATCAAAGCAACACTAGTTTGAACGTATTTCTTTCTGTAAAATGAACTAAAAATGATTGAATGTACGTTAAAATAGTTTGTGAGTGACAAACTATTTTAAATATTTTCGTGTTTTTTCTATTTATTAGTGAATTATCTACAACGTAAAGGACTTATATATTTTATTATTAAAGCCAGCACCAAATCTTAGTTCCAATCCAATAAGTTTAAATAGTGGAAAACAATTAATATATTATTTAATATAAAAATCAGCTTTATTGGTTTGCTATTGATAATGGTTAAAAAGTGCCAAACTGTGTCGTTTACTCATAAAAATCAGTACAAGAATTCTCTAAAAATGTTTATTGCATTAGTTCTCGACAATAAACCATTTTGGAATGTTAACAACGTTGAAACTGTAAAAAGTAATAAGCGTTCATTTTTATTGAGGCAACTCTACAAAATAGTTTTCAATGAAAACTTAAGAGCATGTTGTTTCTCACTCATAGGATTGTACATTCATTATGGAATTATTCCTTGGGGACCCTCTACTATAAAATTTGGCCTAAATGGTACGCATTATCATTCTATAAATATAACTTGTATAATGCCCTATTTTAAGTTATAAAAACCCAACAATAATTAATTTTAAGAAGAATGTTAAATGTATATTAATTTCTAAGGCATTTTACTCCATTAATCGATTATATTGAATTGATTATAAGTCTTAAACAAATATTGACGCAGTATATAGTTTCTGAATATTTTTAATATTGTACTATATCAATGTTTCACCACACCGAGATTTCATCAGGTAGATGAAAATAATGATATTTTTAGACTTTAAGTAAAGAATTAATTAACCTTAGACTGTTTGCTGTCGCTAATCTTTAAATATCAAAATACCTGGACAAATAAAAACTAAATGAACTAAAAAATGCGATCTATAAATTATCTTACTTTGAAATATGAACATATATTAGCAGAACAGTCTCCAAATACTTAAAAAAAAACAGTAAATCGTAGCATGTACTTAATAATCAGAAAGAACCATTTCATATGTCGGAAAACAGAATATATAAACATGGAAAATATGTTTTTATACCAAAATTATATCTTTTGATCAACTGCACAGTAAAAAAATATTTAATTTAGTTGAAAGTTTATATAGGTAACGTAACAATAATAATATTTAAAGTGACGGTTTGAGTTTCAGTTAAGTTAAGTTAAGCTTCAAATATATTTCCTCAAAGAATTTAGAGCCTAAATTTTTAGTGTAAATCTAAAATATATCAATAGATAAAATAAAAATTAATTAAAATCCTTTACGTTGTAGAAAATTAAATAATTAATTTTTATATTCATTAATCCTGAACGTAATTATTTCTGTTGAATCAATGATCCATCTCAGGTATAATTTAAAACATTCATTTATAAACTGTTTAACGTATATTTAATTATACACTGAAAATACTTACTAGTTTGTTTGTATAACTGAATTTAATTATCGTTTTTTTTTCGTTTCAATGGTATATTTAATTATTACTTTTAAGTTATTTTACAGAAATAAATACATTCAAAACTAGTGTTGCTATGATAGCCGTGCTATTTGTAACATGCAAATTACTTTTGTATAATTCAATATCTGCCGAAGTATTAGCCAGAGAAGTCTTAGTAACACTTATTGTTTTAATGTTTTCGTATTTTTAAATTATCATCTGTGTTTGAAAAGTGCAATTTATTTCAAATTTCCTAGCTTAAATGATTGTTCAGTTAACACATTTTATATAGTTAAATTCAATAAAACAGGCTACTCTTTTCTCATAAACTTGAATTATTTTTTAACATAATTGTAGACCTGTATTTTTAATGATAAGAATATTTTTATGTGAAATTCTTAATTTAAATCTGGATGGTTTATAAAGTCATTTCACAGAATCCTAAAAAATAGGATATAGATATTTAATCATACAATCTCTATGAGATAGTAACATCACCACATTTTGCAAAAATAAGTCAAAATGCTCCTATCAATACGTGATTGTAGAGGCTTTCACTTTATGATGCATATTTAAGAACATTAAATAACACAAAATGAAACTTAAAATTTTGGGTTATTTAAACCTTCTATTTATTTATTTATTTGGAAAAAAAGGCCTTGCCTTTTTTAAATACAATATTACATAAAAGAAAATAACATTGTAATGACGAGGTATGCGATATATTGTATATCACATAATAGTATATTACACAACGAGAGTTGTAAGTCATATATTACGTACGAGTGGAAAAGTTGTGGTAATTCCACGAGTACGTAAGTGACTTACAACTCGAGTTGTGTACTATACTTTTTCTACTCCCATTCATTATAATTTGGAATACTTTGCAATATTGAGGTTATGTTTACTATTAAAACACTTCGCAGCATCAAATACATGACCCAAAGAGATGAGGGTTTGTATTTCTTACTTATTTCCCCAAAATAGGCTAATAACACATTTTCCGAAAAAGACTGTTCACTATTCATACGTAAATCCATGAATTTACCGTAAACCACTTCATAACGCTCTTTGGATTTTTCCGGGAGAAGATCCGCTCCGGTTTGTTCTGCTAGTTGCCTAATTTCTGGTGGAGTTCCAACAATTTCTTCTGTGGAGTCACTTTCACTCATTTTAGCAATGAATAAATGAATTATTAACCATAATTAAACCAAAATAACGTCAATGTAATATGTATTCAACAACGATAAATGTCAAATTCATTTGTCTAGGCTACTGGATTTGAGTTTCGTAATAATAATAGTTACGTAGTATATTACGTGCTAGTATTTTCTTCATTACGTGCATGTATCATAATGCCATGGTTACTAATCAACAAACGATTGCGTTATTGCCTACTTACTACTATGGGAGTAGAAAAAAATATTACACATTCCCAACTATATATAATAGAATATAAGAGTTCACAAATAATGTACAAATATAATTAAATGACTAATCCGAAACTTGTGACATTTATTTTACAAAATATAATATTAGAGAAAAGGAAAATATATCTATTACTTAGAAAGAACCTCAAAAACTAATGTATAAATTAACTAATGTCTGTGAAGGTTATTTGCGTATCGCATTATTCTTGAAAGAGGCTGGTTATAGCAATAACTGGTTCAAATAATTGATTGATGAGGCTGATAAATGTTGAAATTTCATCTTCACTTTTATATAATTAAAACTATATAAGCACTTTCAAATGTATATTGTAAAACGCAACAATTGTTTCGCCACACTATGGCTTCTTCCGGCGAAGAAATGGTATTAAAATATTGTCGGGTCAGGTATATATACAATGTTTATGGGGGTGGCTATTTCAACAAAATATTAATGTAGCTTACAAAACAAATAACATCTTAGGAAAAATAATCAAAAATAATAAGGATAAAGTTAGAAAACCTCAACAAAGTGGCGTCTATTTGTCAAGTTGTAAAGACCATCCAAAAGTGTATGTAGGGCAAACCGGAAGGTCGTTTCAAGAGAGGTTCAAAGAACACAAATCCAGCTTTGAATAAAACAAAACCAACTCCTACTCTAACCACCTCATCAAAGACAACCACCAATTTGATGAAAATTTCCAAATTTGGTGATGCCCATTTTATAGGCCATAACTTTAATAAATATTTTCTGAACATTCTCTAATTGATCAATTAAATTTAACTGATGAGGCCATATGCAAGAGGCGTATTCAAGTTGCGAACGAACTAAACTACAATATTTTAAATATAGAGCTAGACATATCTATTCCTACTCTTTTTATAAACTCTAAAGTTTGTAAAGCTTTATTGATAATTATTTATTGAGAAAATATGACGCTTAATTGATAAATTCTTTTCAAAAATTACACTCCAATCTCTAATGATACCAACTTTCTCCAACAGCATGCCGATAATAGAATAAACACTATCAACCTTGGCATCATCTCTATCAAACGAAATTGACTTGCATTTGGAGATAATAACATCCAACTTATCATTACAGCACCATTAAAACACTTTATTTAGATCATTTTGTAACATATTAACGTCATCTATATTATTAATAACTGAATACATTTTTAAATCATTCGCGTAAAAGAGACAAGAACTAAATGAGATTTCATTTACCAAGTCATTTATGAATTGAATAATATTGGTCCCATGTGTGAACCTTGAGGAACCTCCGATGTAACCCGAATATCATCTGAAATGGAATCACGAATTTTAACTTTCTGTGATCTGTCTGTGAGATAACTACGTATCGATCTAATAATACCTTCATTAATGTTATAAGATCTAAGTTTTTCTAACAGAATGACATGCATTACACGGTCAAATGCACTGGAAATATCTGTGTAGATTGAATCGACTTGTTTAGCTTCTTCCAGGGCATTTAACAGATAAGACTGAAATATTTTAATGTTAGTCATTGTTGAACGTCCTGACACGAATCCATGTTGTTGATTAACAATTAGTCCTTTTGTAAACCAGTTCAGTTGTTTCAAACGTATGCTATCAAATTGTTTGGGAATTACGGATTGTAAATAAACCCTCCTATAATTAATAATATTATCACGACAACCCGCTTTAAAGATAGGTGAAATATAGCATTCTTTCCAGACAGTCGGAAACATTTCATCTCTAATTTATTGCATGAATAATAAGGTAAGAGGATAGCATATAAGCTTTGTTATAACAAAGTTACAATGTTTCAAAAAAGTGCTAGGTATATTGTCAGGCCCACAAGTCGATGAATAGTTTAATTATTCAATAGGATTGAAAACTGAAATAAAATCAACAGAAAACGTATACGAACTATCAAAAATTCTCTCAGCTTGAGAATTAATGGTTTGTGCGGCATCTGTAGAGTAAACGGTTTTACAATATTTACTAAACAGGTTAACGGTTTCTTGTAAGTCATCGTAATACATTTTTATATCGTTTTTTTTCTGATCGTTAACAAATATCCAACACGTATTTGTACTTCACAATTATGTAAATATAATCTGTATAATTCTCTATTTAATAATTTACAACTAGTTCTTAATTCGCAAAATTTAATATAGTCTTTCTGGCAATTCGATAATTTATATAATCTGTGAGCTTCTTTTTTATTATAAATTAATTGTATAAGTTGAGAATTAAACCATCTAGGAAATTTCTTGACGCGTACTTTTTTACGTGGAATGTACATAACCATAGCCGTATATATTATATCAAATAAACAATTCACTGCTACATTGTTGATATCACCGTATGACCAATTCGAGAAATCATATAGGAAAGTTTCATTATAAACCGCATCACTTCCACAAACAACATCAACATTAATGCACTATCCAAGACGATGACAACTATCTTCAAAAAAGGGATCAACTTCTTCTTCATAGAGTAAGTTTTATTAAAATAAAATACGCCGCCCTCTTAATTAATTTGTTGTCCAAATTGTTGTAAGGCTAATGGATAATTTCAGTATTTTTACCAACTATTTTACTTAACAAATAAATATATTTTTGATTTTAAAATACAAAAATATTATGTATACCTACACCAATAAGACTTAGTTTTTATTTAATCATATATACCTATTTGTTAAAAATTAATCCATATTTGCACAGCATAATTTGCCAAAGAATCTGGATCTACATCTGCTGCACAAGTTTTATTAAAAGCTTTTATCTCTTCTATGAATAAATTAAACTTACTTAAAAAAATCCGGTTGTTATTTCAAAAATTGATTGAAACTACTTCAGAAAACAATACTTACCAGTATATCATCGTTAAGTGTTCATTATTCAAACGATCAGAAATATTCACCCAAATCAAGAACCTATACCTGCCTCGTGACTAGCCCAATGATCTATTATTATCCTCCATTCGTCCCAGATGCTATTAAATCATACCCCGGCAATTAATTGTGCGGTTTCTCCGCATCACCCTCTCGACCCTAAAGGACTTTAAACGTGGCGCATAGCAATGGCGCCGCCGCCGGTTTTTGCTCGTTCCTGCCCGCTGCGAAGAATTCAAATTAAATCATTTATCGACATGAAGCGACTGCGAACAGTATTCGAGGGCATTATCAGTTACCGACTCTTGACATTTCAATTTTCTTTGGCTATCTGCTGTAATGATAGCGTTTTAGTTTCACTGGGGCCGGTTTTTATGGCGACGACGGAAGTATTACTCTCACGATATCTATGGCATATTAAAGCAAAAGGGGAACTTTTATAAGATAGATATATGTGTAATAAACTATATCTCTGCTTTAACATAAATTAATTACACCAATAATAACAGTTTAAATCATAAAATTTGAAAATATATTAACATACATACATAATAGTTGATTAAATATAAACCAAGGGTTTTAATTAGAATATATTGTTAATGCCTAAGCAAATATTTTAATTAATATTTGCATTTATCAAGAGAGGGTAAAGATCTTATGAAATAAATAAATGTATTTATGTTTTTATTAAGCATTATGGGATAATAATTTTTAAAAACCAAACCCCTTATTTTTTTATATCAATGTCTTTAGTTATTTAAGAATTATCAAACATAAATAAAAATATTATGTTTTCTCTATAAGAAGTGAAATATAAATTGAATATATTTTTTAGGCAAAGAAGGAAATCAAATTTTAGTCTTATAAATAAAACAAACTTCAATATCTCCTTAGATGAAATATATACGCATCAACTTAAATTAAGCGTGAAGAATTCAATCAAAATCCACATTCATCCTCCTCGCATAATATATTCATACATCATACATATGTAGAATCATGATGCCACTATCCGCCCTGCCGCCATCCATCACCTCCTGGGGCCATGTTCGGGACCATGTCATTTGATTTGTGGAACGGAAAAGAAACAGACTTTTGGCCGATTTGAATTTATAATGTCTGCACAGCGTTCGCAGTAGATACGGTCACGAATTAAGATTTACGACCGTCGAATTAACACCTCCTATTTTTGTGAAATTGCATTTTAGGCTACGTGTACGAGATAATCGTGCACTGGATGGTTTACGGCCGTCCATTACAATTTAGTATTAGATAATTTTAACGAAGTTCCCGCGGCCGTTTCGTCAGTCGGAACATGAAACGGTTCACATTTGCTACCCCTTGAAATCGCTTTCCATGTATTAAATTGCATTAATTAAACTCTAAAGCAGTTATTTGTGAATCATACAGTAAATAACATTTAACTTTTAATGAACTACGGTATTAGCATGTTCCTATGAAATGATACCCCTATACACGCTCGTGCACTATAACAAGTAATAGCTGGATTTGTAATTAACATCAATGGATGCCTGTTAATTTAATACACAATGCTTACATTCAAATAATTTAATTAATATTATTATTGTTTTTGAAGGAAAAAATTAAATATCTCGTGTCGTGCTCTCTGTGTAATCTCGTATCACGTTTCAATTTTGATTACGGAAGGTGGATTTCGATCAACAACTTGAAAACATGAGATAATGTTCGATCCACAACTGCTCCACTCTATCTAACAGCCCTTCCGAGCGAATAATGGCTTGGGAACATAGGCGTGACGAGGGATCACGATTCCACCCTTAAATGATCCGATGGCATTATTACCTTATACTTGTTCACACTATTTTCATCGGGTAATTAAATACTACTTACTTCCCTAACACAATTAAGTAAATTTTTGCGTTTAAATTAAAATTAATTAGGCATTAAATAAAACATTTATTATGTTTTTTACTACAATTATTTATTATAATTTATAGCAATAATAATTTATATATTTTAACAACACTACTTCAGTTTCGACTTTTGACAGTTATTTTTAAGTGAGATAAATTAATGAATGCGAGAGAACAGGTCAAGTATTATACTATTAAAAACTAGGGGGCGTAAATTAAATCTGTTTGTCCGTTTAGGAGGAGTGATATTAATAAAAACCCTTCAAACTCTCGTTTCTTTAAAGTTTTTTATTAATATTCAGCATTTATAGGGAAGTAGATGCCTTCCAAATAAATAAGATTAACTAGTGGATTATTGAAATTTATTCTTGAATTACGTGAAGATTTATTTTATACACTTAAAAAACAAACACTGACACTTTCTTCACAATTTAATTTTATTTCGCTAGATGTACATGATTAATAGTACAAGCTATTGATAATGAGTACATATTACTCGAAATGAACATCTAGCGAAATAAAACTAAATTGTTAAGAAAGTGTTAGTGTTTGTTTTCCAAGAGTATAGTGGATTGTTATTTAGTTTGAATAGTATTCAAAATTAACCTTTTTTCTTCTTGGGCAGTTGTATAAAATTTTATTTTTATCAATTTGGGGGAATGAATGTTTGCATTCCAAGGCATAATCCAAAAAGCACTAGGATTTTGAATTAGTCTAAATGCTCTATAATATTCATGTCATTTTTTAAAGGAACGTCTTTATACAAACTACTTCATTTGGGATACATTATTTGGCAAACATCACATTTTTTCAATTCATTATTTATTTTTATTTATTTAAATATCTTGGATAAGGAAAAAAACATAATTCATATATGCTACAAATTTAATAAATAATATGAATGGTTGCGTAGTAATAAGAGATAAAATCCTCAACATCCTTAATTTCATTTACCAAAATAAAGATTACCCCACCGAATGAAAATTAGGAATAATCATTTGTATCCCCAAATGCGACCATCCTCCATCTCTAATTTCCAGCTATCGTCCAATTACTCTACTTCCCGTCCTAGGAAAACTGTACGAATCACTCCTTAAAAACGAAATACTATCCCACATCCAAGACCGTATCCCAAACTACCAATTTGGCTTCCTTCCAAAACATTCCACTACCCTTCCTCTTACTATCATGACCTCAAACATCCAAACAACACACCTTAAAGGAAAGTCACCAGCCGTCCTGCTACTAGATATTCAAAAAGCCTTCGACTCTGTCTGGCATCAAGGTGTGTTGTATAAATGCTACCTCCTTAAAATTCCCACCCATATTATTTTCATTATCAATCAATTCCTCTCAAAGAGATCCCTTAAAGTCAAAATCAACAACTCTTACTCCCCTCCTTTTTCTTCTGTACAAGGCCTACTCCAAGGTTCCCCTCTATCTCCGCTACTATATAACATCTTCTGTTTCGAAATCTACAATCCTGATCCTCTTTACTTCAATCCTTCTAAATATCTCCTCCAATTTGCAGATGATACAGCCGTAATTTCCCACGCACCCACCATTCCTAAAGCTCTTCAATCCCTCCAGCAGCAAATTGACTCCCTGCAACACTGGTTTGCTAAATAACGAATTAAAATCAATCCCCACAAATCCCAGCTCCTAATTCCCTATCACCGTAACAATAATCCTGCACACGATATTCATATCTCCAACATAACTGTTTCCTCTTCTACATCCATAAAATACCTAGGCATTACCATAGATCGAAAAGTCAATTTCAAACACCATACAGTTTCAAACAAAACAAAAATCACAGCTAGAGCCAAAATGTTCAGAAACTTAACTTACAAAAAGAACGGTATATCTATAAAAACAGCGGTTAAAATATATAAAATGATATGCCGTCCTCTACTCGACTATGGTAATGTTCTTTTCTCCAACTCCTGCCATCCTACAATCCACAATACCCAAGTTAGCGAGCGATCCTCCCTAAGAGCTTTAACCAAAATCCGACACCCCAGTAATCCTCTACACAATATGACTCTACCTCTGTTATCCCCATCAAGGAACGCCTTCTATACTTAAGTGAAAATTTTTCCAAAAATCCCTTCAACCATCAAATCCTTACCCTCTACTGCTCACGCAGAAATCCTAACCTAATCCCAAAATTCAAAACCCCTCAATTTACTATTTTCGAATTGATCGCATCACATCACCCATCATCATCATCAGAGACAGACAAACGTGACACATCGACAACGACAATTAGTGCTGAAAGACCGCCGGTCGATAGCCATTTAACAGACTAACCTCCAAACACTCATATCATCATAAATGTATTATATTTGTCTTATCTGTATTTTATTTTTGTCTGTTAATAAAGATGTTGTATATATAAGAGATACAATAACAAAATCTCTTTAAAAGTAATTATAAATTATACATTTACATAGTAAAGCAAAAAATACCTGTGTGGTAAAATAAATCTAATTGCTGATTCAATTCAACACAATTATCGATGGCTAGACAGTGAAGCATAACAATTTTTGCGAAACACAGACATGGATGAGTTAAAAATATCAATACTACTAGGTAAAGTATTAAACAATCTCATGGCTCCACAAAGAGTGTTAATATATCCATAATTAGATGGTTGGAACTTCAACCTAAAAAGATTGCCATGTCTTCGCAAATATGGTGGAGAACGTTAAAGTTTAAGTGAGCAAGCAATTCACTGCACTTTAAGAAACCATTAATTAGATTAAATGCATCAATCAGCAACTAATCTACAACTAGTCTCTAACGTAGGGAAGTATAAAATTGTACAAATATACATTTTATCTGGGTTGCCAATACCAGCACGATTCGAATAAAGCCTCAAAATTTGTGTTGAATCTTATCAACTGCAGAAACATCACAACTAACTGATGGTAACCAAACAGGAGCAGCATATTCAAGTATCGGGCGAACTAACGTTAAGTATAAATGTTGTAAAGTATTGGGTGTAAAACTGAAAGAAAAACGATTAACGAAACCAAGCATTTTGTGAAAATCAATTTTTGATCAAACATAACAACTAAGCCTTTGACCAAATTTACACCTTTGACTGCAATGTTACTGATTTTGTAACATAATTTTATATCATCAGCATAAATAAGAAATTGAGAAGATTTAAAATTTAAAGTAAAGTCGTTGAAGAATATTAAAAATATTAATGGCCCACAGTGCGACTCTTGAGGGACACCCGACGTAACGTTAATGCCATTAGAAATGTTAATGAGGTAACTCATTATCCATTTGGTCGATGCTTCATCGAATCCTATATTATATACTTTTGATACCAAAATTCTATGGTGGACGAAATCAAATGCCTTGGAGAAGTCCGTGTAGACGCAATTCATTTGCATTCCATCCTCAAAGGCATTAAGTATAGATGACTTGAATACAAATAGGTCAGATAGAGACGCACGTCAACTGCAGAACCCATGTTGTTCCAGTATTATTATATTTTGAAAGAAAACCTTTAATTGTGATGCAATCAGACCATCAAATATATTAGCAATGCATGACTGTATTGATATACCACGGTAATTTCTTATATTATCACGGTTACCAGTTTCAAATAGCGGAGTAATAAAACTTGATTTCCATAGAAGTGGAAATATTCCAGAACAAGGCGATTTTAGAAATAAAGTGGTAATAGGTACTGCAATTGTATAAATACATTTCTTCAAGAAATAGGATGGAATTCCGTCTGGTCCACAACTAAGACTCTCTTTTAAATTATGTATAGCATTGAATACGTCCAATATTGACACAGACATAGAATTATATTTAAGAGAGTGGCATTGTGTATGTAAAGCAGGAGTGGAAGTAGCATCAACATTTATGTATAAGAAAAAAAAATTGCAAATAAATTGGCAGTACTCTCAGAATTTTCAGATATTTTCTCATCTAGAAACATATGCACTTTATATGAATAAAACTATATAAGTACTTTCAAAAATATATTGTAAGATGCTACAATTGTTTCGCCACACTGTGGCTTCTTCAGGCGTAACATTTAGTTGGTTAAACATGTTTTCAAAAACATTTTTAATACTTGCATTATATTCATCCCTAAACGCCGAAAATTCAGATCGAAGTAGTGATTTAATAAGAATTTCGCATCTTGGGCAAAATTTTTCTTTTCTTCGGACTTATAATGTGCTGCGTCTTTTTCAGATAAATTTTCACATATAATATGATACCATAACGAACATTGTCCAGAATTTTATTGCAGAGGTTACGTTCTTTAGGAGTATCGTTAGATGGCAGTACCTACATGTTAAAGATAATAATTAAATTTAATAAAGTAAAAAATATTTATTGATGTATAGTAATAAAATAGAAATTTGACTGTGGTGGAAATAAACAAGGACACTCGCTTCACACCCTGTGGTCTGTCAGTGTGTCTGACGTAAACAAACAAGAGGACCATGGTAGGCAAAATAAATGAAACTAGAAGATCACAATTAAATAGGTAGGCAACTATTTATACAGTTAATAAATGTAAACAATCTTTTAGAATAAGCCGACTAAATAAAATAATTAATCACTTAGTACTTACTGTATTGTGTTAAGCAAAATTTAAGCAAGAATTTGTAAACAGTGATCTATAGCATTCAAATAAAGACCACCAAATCATTAAAGGAACTAGGAATATAACATTTTAATACTTTTCACTGAGCGCCCATGTCGACACCAACAACCATACATTTATAAGGAATCGATTTTGTCTTATCATCAGTCCCTTTCTAAGTCCTACCCTTGCTACCTTATCGATTCATAACATTCCACAGGTTTCTTAATCAGTAAATGTCATGTAAAAAAATTATTGTCACGTCTCTTTTCCTATTTACTTCATGGTTTTTGAGTAACGTGTAATAAGCAATCCACCGTGTTCGAAAAAGTATATCAAACCGTGATAAACTATGTGTACTGCTTGTTTTCGTTTGTTTCTGTCCTACGACAAGTAGAAAATAGGTTAGCAATCACTTTTACCTTCACAGATTTTATAGTTGAAGCATCGGTGCAACAAATTGTCGGTGACTATAATTGAAAAACTACAAAACGAAAAGGAAACACTCCTGGATACAGCGGAGAATTTCAAAAAATACCTAGACCGCCTGCCAGTAGAGTTAGGTATATAAGAAGTGACTGGGTAACTAAATTCCTCAATGATTTTATGTTCATACAACAATTAATAAAACCCTGGATATATAAAAACTCCAATAACGAGTGCAACTTTCGCATACTATTGCAAAAATTTAACGGGCAATATGGCTTGTCTTTGTGAAATACTTAATTCTTAATAATGCATCGTTATCAAATATGCAGAAGTTCCATTATTTTCAAGGATCTCTGAAAGGTGACATCTCTCTCATAATGAAGTGTTTAAAGGGATCCGATAGCGAGTATGAACTCGCATGAAAACAACTTAAGTATTGTTATTACTTCATTGTGAAACAATCGCTCATTCATCTGCCCAAAATGAAGCGGCATAGTTGTCAGACATTAAGCCACCTCATCGATACAGTTGAGATACATTACGCTTCTTTGTACAAATTTGGCCGTCTAATCAAAAATTGTGGTAACTTTCTAGTGCAATTGTTTGCCGAAAAATTGGACATCACTATAAAGACGGAGAGGGAAGAACGAACCTGGGATGAACTGCCAACTAATTATGATTCTAACAGTCACCTAAAACTCAAAGCATGTCCTGTACAAATTGCGGACATCAATTGTGAACTGTCTTGGCAGAATAATCTGGTTTTCATATGTTTATTCATTATTTTAATTAATGATCCATTCATTGATTTATTCTCTTATTCGTTTATTCATTCATTTATTAATTTACCATGCAAGTTTCCCAAAAAATTAAAAAAATAAAATATCTACAATATAAAGACCTCTCAACGAAAATTTGAGCAAGAGAAGCTGGTAAAAAAAATCCTATAAAATAAGATAAAAATATTTCACCATAAATTTAAATGTGTAATTGCCATAGAAACTGAAATAAACCTACAAATAATTGATAAATATAATAAAATTAGTCAAATGAAGATATTGAATTGCTAAAAAAAATCTCGAAAAACTGAAAGAAACATTTCCAGAAAATTCTAGAAAACTTAAACAAACAATTCTTTAAAATTCTAGACTTCTTGAGGAATATTATCGCACTCTTACAAATAATTTAGCAGAAAAATTCTCTAAAATAAAATAAAAATTGTTGCTTTAAAATCCCATTAGAGTAATAATTGGAAACTTGGATGATCTTAAAAAAATGCCAGAAACACCGGCAAGATACAATGATTTTGGCAGGAAACTCAATACAATATAACATAACTGTAAACATACAAATAAATTTAATATAATAATGAAAACTAATATGTCACATGACGATGTAGTTTACTTACGAGTTATTACATATATCAAACCCAGTTTTACCATATTTCATGAGATAATTAATTGAGTTAATAGAACTAATATTAGTAGAATATGTTTGGATTCGAAACAAAGACGTGAAAAGACGAGTGAAAAATGAAACTTAAGTTGACTCAAAAGATATGGGCAATCAATTCAACCATTTTGACTGGTAGAGGATGCATAGATCAGAAAAACACGTGCAGATTTCCAGGCAATGCATGTTTAACATTATCTTGACATCCGAATAAGCACCAAGGGTATGATGAGATTACATTTCCATAGTTGGTAAAAATTTATTTTGAACATTCTTTAAAGATTTACTATTAGATGTTGTATATGGGGACCAAACCACACAGGCGTATTCTAGATGAGAACCCACCAAAGCGCAGTACAACGATTTCAAGCATTCTACATTAAGATCCCTAGCAATATGCTATATAAAACCTCACATTCTCAGAGCTTTACTACAAATACTTCACTATATTATATGTGAATTAAATGACTGATGGTCCAATATAACTCCTAGGTCAGAAATCTCCGAACGCTTCTGATGAAGCACAATATCATTATTATGACAAATTCAATATGACTGAGGCTTCTACTAAATAAAATAGGAAAGCATTTATTTATATTTATAAATAATTGGTTAACTATACATCAATTATTAATTATATTGATCTCATCCTGGATTAGTCTTACAATCATTAATAGAGTTTACAGCTATAAACAATTTAATATCGTCTGCACACATTAGAACATTACAGTGCTTTATTGCATATCTTATGTCATCGATAAATAAAAAAACAAAATGGGGCCCCAGTGGGAGCCTTTCATTACTCCTGAATTTACGTAGATAGGATCTGATATATAATTGTTAATACGTACTTTATAAACACTATTTTCTAAAAACTCAATCCATGACGAGGGACGAGGGTTTGAAAATCCGTGCAAAGTTTGGGAGATGGCAACACCGGTGCGTATCGAGGTTATGTTCAGTTAGTAGCATATCTTGAACACCAAGTTTCAGCCATATTGGTTTATTTCTTTGTAATTGGCATTTGTGTGAATCAAGAAAATCGAGTGATTTGCAAGAAATGGACGAAAAAGAATTTCGTGTGGTGATTAAACATTACTTTATGAAAGGCAAAACGCCTCAGGAGACTAAAGAGAAGCTTGATCAATATTATAGTGACTCTGCACCTTCGATTAGAACAGTTTATAACTTGTTTCAAAATTTTCGGACTGGCCATATGGGCACAACTGACGCTGAACGTTCTGGACGGCCTGTGGAGGTTACGACTTCAGCGACTCCAAAAATCATTGATCAAACTATCTGAAAAAGGGTAAAACTATTACAGGTAAATATTATTTATCGTTATTGGCCCGTTTGAAAACCGAGCTGCAAAAAAAACGCCTGCGATTGGCCCACAAGAAAGTCCTTTTCCATCACGATAACACACACGTCAGCAGTTGTGGTCGCAAAATTAATGGAAATAGGATTCCAACTCCTGTCACATCCCCCCTATTCTCCAGACATGGTTTCCTCGGACTACTATTAGTTCGTCAATTTGAAGAAATGGCTGACGTGACAAAGATTTTATTTAATCGAGGAGGTGGTTACAGACACTAATGGATATTTTGCAGAAATAGACAAATCCTAATATTCGGAATAGATTAAGAAACTAGAACATCATTGGACGAAGTGTCTAAGCCTAAAAGGAGACTATATCGAAAAATAAAAAAGATTTACCTCAAACACGTTAGTAGTTTTTATTTTTGCACAGACTTTTCAAAAGCCCCTCGTATGCAATAAAATGGAATGATGTACTCTATCAAATGCTTTGAAAAAATCTGTATAAACTGAATCATCTTGCAGGTTTTGGTCCAAAGAATTTGTCAGATGCTGCTTGTAAGAAAGGATGTTAGAAACTGTTGATCTATTGGGCGTGAATCCAGGTTGCTGATTAGAAAGTGTTTGGTACGATATCCATGATAACTGATCTGCAACTAGTTTATCCAGAATTTTAGCAGTTTTTAACAGTTATCAACTAAATCGCGTTGTCCAGACTTATGTATTGGTATAGTGAAGCTGGTTTTCATTCTAGTTGGTACTTCTCCTAATTCTAGGGATTTCGGCATTAGCTCATAAATAGGTGTACATAGTGAATAAATACAATTCTGTAAGAGGCAACTGGAAATACATTTTGACCCGTAGATTTGCTATGCTTTAGTTTTAAAATCATATTTAATACCTCTTCTCTGGATATCCTGAGTTTTGAATCATGAACGAAGTCATCGGATCGTGTTGGGAGAGTAACATATTGTCTGTTGTCATTGAAGTAATTCTTCGAAAGTAACTTAGATAAGAGATTATTTATTTGGTTTCTTCTTGAATTCATTCATGCAATAATTTAATAATTACTTCATTCATAGATGCTATAATTTATTTGTTTATTCTTGTTAATTCATACATTTATTAAATTATTTCATCTTACTATCAAACATTTATTGATTCGTGTATTGTACACATTTATTTAATTATTATTTAAAAAAATGAATGTGAATGTATTTATTTATTTATTTAATTCAACACATATTCATTATTTGAACATTAATTTATTCATTTACTACTTATTTTTATGTTCATTCCGTGATTCATAAATTCGTACTTTATTTATTTATTTATGTATCTATTTTTATTTTTTAAATACTTTTATTAATTTCAAATTTATTCATTTAATCATTCGGTCTTTAGTTTATTTAATTAATTATTCATTCACGCATTCACCCATTTATTCATTGATTTATTTACTCAATTATATATTCAGTAATCCGTCCATTAAATTATTTATTTATTCATTGGGACATTTATCCATCAATTTAATTATTCATTATATTAATCATCAACAAATTTAGTTATTAATTGAATCATTTATTATTTATGTCTAATATTTGCAGCGTTATAGAGTTAAAAATTAGAAATATAAATAAAAGTTGTCTAGAAAATTTTATAATTTTTACAAAAAAAATTGCTGCTAAATTATAGACTTCTATAGATTTGAAAAATGTTCTTATCAAATAATTTTTTTTTCTAAATTCCATAAATTGGAAAGAGCAATTTTTGAAAAAAATTGGAAACGAAAATTTAACTACAAAAAATGGCTGAAACTTTACTTTTAAGAACGAATAAAATTAGTCTAAGGAGGAAATTAAATTATTTAAAAAAATATCGAATAAATTGAAGGTAGATTTTCCAAAAATTCGAAAAACTTTATTGTAAAGTTTTACAGCTGTTGAGGCAGATTGTTGCAATTAAATAGAGAAATTATTAAAACAATCTATTAGTCAATAAGTCATCATAGTACTTTCCCTACATTTTTCTCAAAAGCTATGAGGTTTACCCGAAATGGTTATCGCTAATAATTTGCGCAATTTTAGATTCTTTACAATTAATTACTTGTTAAATAAATTCCATAAAACTTCTATAATTTATTAGCAATAAGCAAAAAATATCAAAATTATTAATTTATACTTTTTTTGTAGCGAACTTTATGATAAATAGGTTTTAATAAAATTTGTTCAGTTTCTCATTATCTTAAACATATTTTGAACAGTTATGTAATACATTTCAATATTGGGAAAGTAAAAAAGATGTAGGATCCATCAACAATTAGTAATTAAAGCTATACTATATGTGTAGAGTGAGTGATTGGCCTCTAATCCACTTTCCAATTAGTTAAACATAACTGAGGGTTTTAATTAAAAGTTTTCAAACGTAAATAAACATAACATTATTGCAAATTTTATAAGAATTATTCAAACAAATTTTTCAAATAACTTTTGATGAAGTTATATTGATCGAAGGGTGGAATGGATGGCACCTACCCACCCTACATATATATGATAACTTTAAATACTAATTGTTGATGATTCTGCTCCTTAAAAAATAATGATACCGTGTACGTAATAAAAAAATAAGCATGAAAAAAGCTTTTCAGTTCTGAAGTAAAACCTTAAGTTTAAAGTTCGGATAAATTTCAGATAATAAAGATACAGCGCCCACAGACATTTCCTTTTACGAAAACAATACTTTCCTTATATATTATATATGGGCAAGTAAAAATGATTCCTATTTCTAATAGAGTGAAATTTTCCATAAAAATCAAAAAAGGTTGTTCCTTCAAAAAAGTTCTAAAAATTCCTACAAGTTACAGTAAGCTTGTTAGCAAACTCTCATGAAATATTTTGTAGTTAAATTTCTAAAAGAATCCAGAATTAATAAAATTGAATTGCAATTTTTGAAAGTTTTTTGTAGAGAACTATTTTGAAAATTTTGAAAGATTACGGCTTTAGTAAAAAAAATCAAGTTTAAATTTAACAAACGTGTCCATAATATATTTATTAGTGCTTATTGTATATCCTAGTGTAGCAAGAATAAATCAACATGCAATTAAAAATTAATTAAAACATTAAATATTCCCAGTAAATGTAGTGTAGTATATTTGTGTATATTATGCATTAATGCATTTTCCAATAAATATTTTTCTACAACGCTTTGTTGCGTAACCCGGCATTTTAACGTCAAGAGTTAAACTTTGAAGTTGAAAACAGTTGATGTTTCCATTTGTATACTACTTGAAATATTAAACATTTCAAACTTTCAATAAATTATAATAAACCCTTCTGTACTTCTGTACCTTCACGTTAAATTAATAATTATTTCCTCTTTAGAAGAAGCCAGGAGCTCAAGCGTCGATTTTCCAATTATTTTCTGTACGTGGAAATGAAATACTTCCAGTTTAGCTTATTAAAACTTTTACATATAATAGGAAATCACTCGTTCTACAGAAAAAAAGTGATTTAGTTGAAATCGATTACTCTAATTACTTGTAAGCAAACTTTATAACTAATAATGGCCAATTACTTATTTTAACCTGATTTTCTCATATCGATATTTTGTTCTATCTTTATGAGACAAATGTTAGTTAATCAATGATTGTAATAAATTAAATAATAATAACGTTGTTTCTCAGAAAATTACCCGAAAATAATTGTTTATGCCCCTTAAATAGTCAAAAATTTGTTTAAGGGGAACAGAAAATTAAATTAAATTTTTTATTATTAAACTCATACACATGCAAGTTTGTTAAGTTTTTATTTTTAAGCAATAATGTACCCACCGTTGGTATCAACAATCTTCTGCTATATTAAATACATATTAGCAATACCGGATCGATAAAAATCAATTGTTTTTTTTATGTAAAATATCTGATAATATTATTTTAGACTTTACCTTAACTTATTTCTTTTTGCAATAGAAAATGTTAAGGCGAATTAATGGATAACCAATAGTCAAAGATCGGGCAAATATGGCGGGTGAAGCTCTGCTTACCTACTCCGTCGTATACATGTTCTTGGATTTTTGGCCAAAGCTGGTCAGGAATGTTTGGCAGCTTCTTAATTGTCTTACATATATTTACTTCCTCTTATACCTAACAAATTATTGCCTAATATTGTTAGACTTTCTGATCGATACGAGTCGGAATCGAAATTTGAAAATCACCTTTGGAATTTACAAATGTCTAATGCGTTTAGATAAAAGAAGCAAACGTTTTTATTTTTTGGTAGCAATTGTTGTATCAGAGTCAAAAACCATACAAAGGCATTTGGCCATTTTTTTTAATAAATAGCAAAAAATTCAATTTATTTGAAAACAATTTACTTTAATCTAAAAATGTCGTTATCACAATTTTAAAGTAACAATGATCTGATAATGGTTAAAGAACATCGACATAACATTCCTATTTTCTTAATACACATAACATACTACTATTATGCAGCAAAATATATAAGATGAAGTATGACTAGTTAATAAGTATCTTAAAATTATTATGCTATCTTCTGGCGAATCTATATTTTTAAATTAATAGAAGTTATGCTCATAATATGTTCTGATTCTATACATTTAAACAGAAACTATAGACGATTTTCTTCTTTCAGATCATTAACAAAGTTGAAATTAATTCGAAAAATGTCAAGTGACCCTTCACAGTTCACAGGTGATAGTAAGTTATATAATTTTAGGTCCGGTCTAGTTAAGGCTAGGTGAAGTTTGATTAAAATAGATTAGAAAATAGCTACACAAACTCGATTTCAGTCACAGGCTTTCGGCCATATAATAACATACTATACCATTTAGAGTGATGCAAGAGATAAGAATTGAGCATTTATTTAAAAAGATTGAAAAATGCTTCCACTAAGTTGAAGGTACAAGAGCAACAGATCAGATCAGGGATTTACAAACCCCAAAACACAGCTCTTGTACTGGAGATACGAATTACGAATAAGGGGCTAGACTACGACTTTCTTTCTCTGATTATATATACAGTTAAACCTTTGCACTTACTAAAATACACATCTCTAATCTTATTATTAAAGATTCTACTGTTTGATTAATGTTACTGGATTGTGTATAAACAACGAGATTAGTCAATTCATAAAAGAACTCTAGTCGTTTTAACACATTTACTTCTTGCTAAACGGGCGCTTACAATTGTTACTGTTACATGTTCACCCTGTTATCATTCGAATTCGAGTGTGCGCTAGAGATCGCTCCGGCCAACCTTGTCGTCTCGACCACTCCCTCTCATCCAAAAGCGCATGGATGCTGCTTTAACATATACAATAAAGCCAGGTCAGAGATACAAGCCCTCAGCCAATTTATTCGTCAGCCAAAAACTCAGAATTAATTAGATTAAAGTAGCCACTTTTGCTGAATTTCCCTGATGCTTTTTTCAATGTGTCTGCAAAAGAATGACAACAACGTCAAAAACATCTTTAGATAGTCTTTTAGAAGGTAACATTTTCAATAATAAAAAGGTGACTTAAATATCAAGGTGAGCGCTACTAAAGGGTCTTCCAATAGGGGCTTCCGAACTTTAACAGTACATAGTGACCATATTGTTGAAGCTACATCAACTGAATTAGCTGTCACTTATTTAGTTTGTTTTGTCAAATCACTATTGACTGTTCTGTTTGATCGTTCCACGCACTTCGTTAATTATATGGTAGCCATAAAATTGGGTGCGCTGCTTCACTAAACAATGAACCATAATCCGTACGACAACAAAACACAAGATCTGTCGAAAACATCCGTGAGAGTGTGTAGAAAAAACTGATCTGAGCCAGTCGATTTCGCGTCGCTCACAAAAACTCGTCACTTCGCAGACAAGCGTATTTTTCATCCGGGGCCTCTACCCATACGATATTCACCAGTCTCAGTAGTTGAAGGTAAACGACCATTAACAACGACGTGCGTTCGCTAAATGGGCCGTGGAGTAGTTGGAAACTGACCTTTTTTTTTCAAAAATCACCTTCAGCAATGTGGGCTATTTTTGGATGAATGTACAGCAGAATCTGATCTAAACCAATCGATTTCGCGTCACTCCCAAAAACTGGTCCTTTTTGCAGACAAGAACAAGACAGCGTATTTTGCGTCGTGACTTGAGCCTCTACCCGTTCATCTACAATATTCACCAGTCCCAAGACTTGAAGGTGAACAACTTTTGACAACGAAGTGTGTTCGCTAAAGGGCCATCAAGCAGTTGGAAACTCAACCTTATTTTCATCAAAAAATCATCTTCTGTGAGGAGGGCCATTTTTGATGAACGGGTATGTCAACAAACAAAATTGTTGAATTTGGGATAATACCAATCCACTCTAGATCCAAGAGAATCTAATGCATCCCGAAAAAGTCACAATTTTGTGTGAATTTTGGGCTGGCGGCGTCATCAGTCTATATTTCTTTGAGAACAATGTTGGCCAGGCCATCACCATCAACGACGAGTGCTATAGGTGGATGATTACCAACTTCTTTAGTACTGAATTAGATGATATAGACACAAACGAAATGTGGTTACAATAGGATGGCGCTACCTGCTATATAGCTAATGCCACCTTGGACATTCTGCACGAGCGATTTGAGGACATGGTCATGTCACGTTGGTGATATGAACAGGCCGTACATGATGGCATAGATAGGTCTTTCGAACGAAACAAAAATTTAGATGATATCTCACACACACTTTGTTTTATTTGAATTTAAATATATATTCGCTTTTGGCGCTGATTTTACGTTCGTTTTTCAGATGAAAATTTAATCATTTTTCGTTTAGCAGCGTGTTTAATTTATGTGACATATACAAGGAAAAGGTAGGAAAGAAGTCAACCGCAACAAGAATACCATACAACACAACTTAGGTGTCTAAGGAGGTCATCCTGGTGACAGCTGAGAACCGTACTGACGTGCAGGAAAATATGGAAACCATCGGAAGGAACATGTTTATCTGGCCAGTGAACATCCAGCATATAATCATCCAGAGGAATCTGCACTGTCTGCTTTCTTATCATTACAATCGTGTCCGGTGTTTGAGAAAAATGCGTTGGGACTTTGGTAGCATGATTCCAACGGAACTGAGGGCGAATCTTAGCCGTTCAGAACAGAAGTGTTTCTTCAATTATTCCTCGAGCTTAGTGAGGTACAAGAGGATAATTGGTGAGGAATGATGTTTTAACTTGATCATAGACATGAGACCTCCGAAGAGTCTCTACATCGAAGTATGCTAAACGGTAAACACCAGCTCACTGAAGGATCTGTAATCCCCCTGAAGAAATACGCCAGGTACTACCTACAACGGGTCGAGTGCGAGGAGTTCATTCTACTGCAAGTATTTGAACACATCATGCGTTGTTGAAATTATGTTTACACGTGGTTTTTTACTTTTATATTTATATGCAGTAGATACTGTGTTCTAGAGTAATCAACGAGAGAATTATTCTTACGTATTCTAGTACAGTTCAATATCTATTATCGAGGAAATGAATTAACCCTGCGTATCTGCACTACATGTTTTTTTAGAAGACATTGAGTTTAATTCTGTATACTAACGTTTAATATCAAGCTTGCTAGACTGGAATAAAACTCTTCAATTGATTAATTGACTTTGCGAATATGTACATGTATCGCAGCCATTTAAGGAACGCATAACATTGGTATATAGAGATCTCGAATGATTGTCTAAGGCAATAGTTTTAAAAAAGAAGAGAAATAAAAGATGTTCTCGTGCTGGCCACTTTCCATTACTACTACAAAAAATGCTCCTGGCTACATGGAAAATGCTGTTTAAATTTTTCAACAAAAAAGTAGTTTCTTCTAAAAACGGAACATACACATATTAGGATTTACCTACTGGGATTAGAGAAGTTGATATCATTGGTAAGAAGAAGGTTATCTAAACTGTCAACCGTCGTCTAATTTAAAAATGTGTATTACCAAAAAAAATTACTTTAAAACATGTTTGAGGAAAGAAGTATTTTTAAAAAATAATTTAAAGGCACTTTAGCATTAGTTTGATTGATATTAGAGACATATAAGCCCTTGTGCTTCTTATACATAGAGAGAAAGTTATTAAAAAGTTGATTAAACATATCTTAATACAAAAATAATCCATTAAACCCAACTTAGATTTAGATAGGGCATATCTATAATGTCGTTCTTCTGGATGTTTATAAGTTGTTAGAGTAACTAATCAGCCTCAGTCTAGATATAGCATCTAGATTATCTTTAAACCTATTTCTTGGCCGAAAATTACGTTGATCTACTCTAAAACATACCTGAGTACCTAATACCCTATAACTAACTTTTCAAATGAGAATTTCTATTAGTTGCCAATAATGCAACAGAACCTCGGGACCCACAGCTTTTAAGCCAATGCCAATAAATGTCACATATGATGTACTGGATAAACCACCAATCAAAGCTTATTTCATTAGATTTATTGGTGACACATAATAGCAGTTATTAAAAAGGACATAAAATAGTTACTACCATGTCGGGTGTTAGATGCATTATGTATGTCTAATGCATGCAATATACAAAACAATGGAGAGTTCATACATTTTTCGCGTAGACACCTAGTCTAATCCATACTGCCTACACAATTGGAAACATGGCAGTGCATACTTTCTGAAGACACGTATTAAGGGGACCAGGATTAAGAGAATGCATTTAGAGGAAACTCCGCAATGTAAAGTAACATCACAAATCTTGCCACCGGTATAATTATTACTTCAAGGATGGAGAAAGTTGCAATTACTTGTTGACTTTGAGCTGAATAAGGTACCTGAAGGCTTTTATATAGAAAAGTTACAATTCGAATGCTTTGGAACTTTGAAATCGTCTAGAGAATGGCTGCAGAAATATTGGCATTCGTACCTGCTCTGGACTTGGAATTTCTAACAAAACGCAGTTATTAGAAGTGGCGAAATAAGAAATAACATTAAGTAAAGTTAGAATTAAAGTTAAAATAGACCAGCGGTACCAATTATTGCTGAATTCGCCAACTAATACAAGAAATCAGAAATGCTTGGATGGTCAGATTTTATAATTAGATGCACAATAGGTTTATCAAACTACTGATATGACTATAGGTGCCTCACGTCCTTTGACTTTTTTTTCAAGATAGATAACAAAAATTTTAGACGATCAATATTGATGGAAAGGTAACACAAAAAAGGTAAGACCTTGAGTTTTACAAATATTAAAAACTCTATATGGTTTATACAAACAGATGAGCCGCACAGTAAAATTAATTTCTTGTCTCGATTTATTATAAATAAATTCTGTAGGCGGAATGCGCTTTTAACAATAAAAATATTTAACAAATATTGATAAGCATAACATTGTTTAATAATGTAGATGTGAAAAGTGTGAATTGCAATTTGTAGAAATTACAGAAACACACATTATGACTCAAGCTGCAGAACTGCATTTACCCCACCAATTTTCGAATAATTAGATAAATATTTGTTAAATAAATCTGCTTGGCAATAGATTTCAAGCTTTTTAGCTTCTGTTTTTATAATAAAATTTTATGATTACCTTGAATATAAATTATATAAAACTAATCAATTCGTATTAAATCTTAAACGTATCCAGCATGCTTCTATCAATCAATACATTCAATTTTTGTACAAAATTTAGTATATACATGATCGAAATATTATAATTATTTTTTATTTAGACAATCTCAGAAAAATAAAACCCACATGCTCTATTAATCATATCCAGTCCAGGGTGAACTACACTTGAAACATATCTAACGCACGTCTTTCATGTAGACATCAAACATAGAAAAAGGGTACATCAGTAACCGTGTGCATTTCACAGTAATTAAGCAGAAGGAAAAACATATTAGCATGCACATCGTCAATGCTTGTTGCGGCATTCAAAAAAAAGGAAAGAGACACATTTATAAATATCATTGGAAGACTCACCCATTTCCCGTATTTCTAAAACAGTACGAACATATGAATGGACATGTATGTAAAAAGTACACATTAGTGGTCAGTTTACAAAACATAACAAACAAGAAAACGAGATAGTGAGAGAAAATGCTTTCGCAAACTTTTCAATGCGTCCACTCGATTCAGTTGATTGTATTTTGCTAGTTGAAAAGTTCTGCTCAAACGGGAATTTTTTTTATGTAAGCGTGGAACGATATTACTCTAAAAATAAATTTATCGAATTAGTTCATCACTATCATTCTATTGGGGCTTTAATAAAAATGTTGCTTTCCCGGCGAATGCACCATTTTAAAAACATTAATTTAATTTCTTAAATTAGCGCGATAGAAATGAGGTCGTTAATATAAATTGAAATTCTCCGTTTTAATTAAAGTGAGATTTAATTATGACGAAACGCAACTGGGAAACTATAAGGTGATACATTGCGAGATTATAATTACAGCTCGTAGTAATAAATTCACGCCATCGATTTCATACACCCTCTAACCCCTAAAGATATCTCTGATATATTAGTGCTGATTTACGCTTGAGCTCATATGCTGCAGCGATAAGTTTAGGCTTATATTTTGACTGAGTTCTACTCTAAAAGTAATTATATCGATTAATACTGTTATTAATTAATAATTATTTTACTTGAAAGGTACCCTTGGATAAACGTATTTCAAACATATCTTACCAATATTTGATAATAACTAAACTGGAATATATATTTTTGACATAATGAATGTAATCGACTATTTATTATTTTTAAACGTGTATATAATAATAACGTTAATTTTATTAAATCATTAATTTATTTTTAATAACTAAAATGGTAAATTTTACATTTAAAATATATTTTATATAAAATATCTACTAGGTAAGTAACAACAATATTATCTGATTATATTTTAGTTATTTTTTGTGTGAGGATCTAAATAATTTTGTTAAACTTGCTTATCGAATTAAGGTACAAATTTTGTGCCAGATACCACAGCGAATTGCAGAATACAGTTTTTACCTCGTCACCTAATGCTAAATTCCCCGCAGGAAGCGGCGTAATTTGATCTCGTGTTTCCCAATTTTAAAACTGAGAGACGACAGAAAATCAAACTTTTTAGGTAAAAAATACACGTACTGCGGAAAGATTTCTAAAGGAAAGAAAAAGTTTACATAAAATTAAATAATCAAGTTTCTAGCGTAAGACAAATTAAGTAACATTACAATAGTTTTCACAGTTTATTAATTGTTAATTACTTAACATAAAGATTAATAAATGTTAATATAAAATTTTATAACTATAATTTATAATATATAATATAATTACACAAAGCTGTTATTATTTGTTATTGAGATACTATTCATAAGTTTCAGAGTGTTGAGAACAATTATAGTAAAACCTCAATTTTCTCGATATATATTTGGACATAGATATAAAGCTTTTAGCTGTTTTAGTTGTAAATCAATGGCACTGAGATAAAAATCAATATTCGGCAGTATAGAACCACAACATTTTTAGAGCACAGATCTTTAAACTTTATGAAAAGAAATGCAACTTCCAAATTTGTTTAATCAACTCTGCTCATGTTGTATGTGCCTTAACTTAACTTATCACAGGGTTACTATCATGTCGACTTAAATCAGTATCATTAAAACAGTAGGAAATGCACAGCATTCACTACAAGGAAAGGTAAATTTCAAATGACAAGGTTACCAATGGGGTTAAAAACCAGCCCTAGTTCTTTTTCGAGAGTAATGACTGTAGCAATGTCAGGATTAAACTATGATGCATGTTTTGTATATCTTGATGACTTAATTGTATTCGGCAATAACTTACAGCGACATAACCAAAATTTAGTAAAAGTATTAAATAAAAGAAAAAATATTTTTATACTGGTAAGCTGGCTATTGGTCTGCATTCAATATTGAAAAATATAAGTTGTGAAAGACCGGTCATTTGACCGGTCGCGGTAGGAATAGGTATACGTGAAGTGTCGGTAGGAATAGTGTTAAACAGACTTCGACACGTAATTCTAAAATTAAATTCTTCGAAATGTCAATTTCTGAAAAAAGAGATATTATATTTAGGTCATGTGATTTCAGCTCAAGGTATATGACCAGATGCAAATAAAGTTAGTTCTAAAGCGATTTATAGCTTTTGCAAACTACTACCGAAAATTTATTCCAAATTTCGCTCAAATTGCAAATCCCCTAAATTATTTAAGCAAAAAGGCAACAATATTTAAGTGGGATGAAAGCGGCCAAAAATCATTTAAAACCCTTCAAAACTGTTTAGTCAGTCCACCAGTTTTACAATATCTTCATTTTTCACACTATTCATTTTATTCATTTTAACAACAGATGCTTCAGGCTTTCCGATAGGCGCGGTGTTTTCAAACTCTATGGACAAAAATTTAGGGTACTTACTGATCATAGACCGTTAATTTATCTTTTTGAGATGAACAATACATTGTCCAAATTAACTAAATTTAGATTAATATTGGAGGAATTTTATTTTTCTGTAGAGTATGTAAAAGGGAAGGAAAATCGAACGGCAGATGCTTTATCAAGAATTAAAATTGATTTAAATGATCTTAAAGATATGGCAAATAACGTCAATGTAAACGTAGTGACAGGATCAAAACAGTACAGAAATGATTATAACGAATCAGTAAAAGGTGTAAGTGAAATTAGCAATGAGCGGACCGGCCATCCAGGACTTGTCGAATTATTAAATGCACCAAAAAACTCAATTGAATTAAGACATATCTCAAAACGAAAGTTCGAAACTTCTGGTAGCGAACATGAAGTAAAATCGGGAAAAATTATATTAAACAAAAGATTAAGGGTAATCTATCTTAATCTAGGCTTTCGATCAGCACCAGCCCTAGACGCGTAGTTGAGAAGTTAAGAAAGAATTTGTAAGGAAAATAAAATTGCGCAATTATTTATAGTAAAATGTCCGGCAAATTAACAATTAATAACCCGATTGTTAAAACAAATTAAAAAGATAAGAGAATTAAAAATTAAAGTATGTGTTATAAACGTAGCAACACGAATTGAATGTAATGAAACGCGACAAGTGATACTGAATGATGTCCATCTACTTCTAACGGGAGGTCATGCAGGTATAAATCGTATATATGCAAATATAAAGCGATATTATTTTTGGGAGAGACTAAAGGAAGACCTTAGTAAATTTGTTCAAAAATGTGATGACTTTCAGAGGTACAAACATTCGAGATCTCACACTGAACCTTTAACAGTTACCACTACCGCTTCTTTAGCGATTGAAAAAATGTATTTATACCTTATGGGTCCATTAACTCAAGATCAAGAAGAAAATCGATATATTCTAACAATTCAGTACGAATTAACTAAGTTTGTTGATTATTATCCGCTATAAAACAAAGAAGATTTAACTCTAGCAAGATCGTTGATCAATAACTTTATAATAAAGTTTGGAATACCCAAAGATATTGTTACTGATCAAGGAACTGAATTCTTAGCAAAAAATTTTAAAGCAACTTCAAATCTATTAGGTATTACACAATTAACCTCTACAGCATATCATCATGAAACTTTAGGAGCACTAGAAACACACACAAACATTTAAATGCCTATTTAAGAATTCAAACTTCAAAATTTCCTGAAACTTAGAGTTCATGGGTACCGTTTTGGTGTTTCGCAGTTGATAACAGTGTTCATTGAGAAACAAAATATACACCTTATGAATTAGTATTTGGGAAAAATTGTATATTACCAAGTTATATTATTAGCAAACGGCAACCTAATAATAATTTTGATAATTATGCTAATGGATTAAAGTACAGACTAAAATCAGCATGGGACAAAGAAAGAGAACAATTACTTGAATCTAAACTAAAAAGAAAAAAATAAGTTAGATGTACAAGCCAAAAATATTAGTTATAAGTTTAATGATAAGGTTTTATTAAGGAATGAGGTAGAAGGTAAACTTGATGAAGTATATAAGGGTCCATTTAAGTTTGTAGGAGAAGATAATGCAAACATGACATAAAAAATTAATAACAAACTTTTAACGGTACATAAAAATAGAGTAAAAATGTATTATGAATAACAATTTGTTTTTAGGGAAAAAAGGGTAGAATGAATCCTATAAGTAACATAATATTAACATTTAAAAACTAGAATATTTAAATTTGAATTTCATTAGGATAAAGGTGTGATGGAACAAATTACACAATTATCGACGTTGTAATTAATCATTAATAATGTGAAATTTATATTAAGAAATAGTATGTAATGGAATGCATGAGTTTGCTGATTGGGAAATAGAATGTGTATCAGTCCGGAATTGCTGTGATAACCATATTACCGGAGTATAAATACCTCAAAGATTGTGTTTTATGTTAAGTCAGTCTTAAGTAGTTTTAAGCCGATGTACGAGATTAGTGAATAAACGTAGTTAGAAGAAACAGTGTCTCCATGATGAGCCTTCCTCCATAAGTTAATGGCGTTAACGAACAGCATCATTTTACATGGCTATCCTGCATTTTTATCACTTTACAATGCACCTAAAGACCAACAAATTCTACATGTGCTCCTTACTTGCTAACAAGGCCCCGAGAGCCATTCTGTATACACACCTTTACGAATGTGTAGTTTGTTATCAGTGACCCATTTCAACACTTTAGTTGACTCTTTATTAGTAACAAGTTGCACCCAAATCGGTAACTTAGAAAATTACTAGAGCAGATGCGCTGCTTTTAAATGAGAGCCCTTCCCCACATGTTCATTCTTAAGGAATTATAGACCTGGAGCAGATTAAGTTAATATTACTGCGGATCAACTTGAAAACACCTTATATCTCGTCACAACTTCCATTTTAAGTATGCCTGTAATATAAAGATGCTACTGTTGATATTTGTCACATAAACCTACTGAAAAACAAACTTTCTTACAATATAATAATTTATAGAATTATTAGTCAAAACCAGTTATATTACCTTTGTGTGGGCTAAATCTTGTGTAAAAAGGCACAACATATAAAGTTGATTAATAGATGCACTTTGTGCTAGTCGATCAAGTCCTAGCTATTAAGCAATCTTTGCCATAATCCTCTAAGTGATGATCAAGTTTAACATGTGCTTCTTACCTACTTCCTTGCCTATACACTTACTTTATTATGGTCTAGGTTTGTTGTTAGAAATTTATACCATAAAGAACAAGAAGTGGCATCAAAATTGGGGCGTAAGAAAATGGTTATAGGCCTTTAAAATCATCACTGCAGACGCAGATATATATATATGTATATATATATATATATATATATATATATATATATATATATATATATATATATATATATATATATATATTGATTCTTAATAATACATAAACCCATCTTGAGTTTCATTTGGACAGAAGTGATTTTATAGACACGCACTTCTAAATATGCCTTCAATGTGGAACCCGCTCATCCTCTTCTTCACAAATAAGAGAATGTGCGAAGAATAAATAAAATTCATTACTTGTATAGATACAATACAACGAATATATAGAATGATAATTTTAATGCAATCAACTACTCAGTGATGTTTCTCCCGAGATACTCATCAAAGCTATATGGTGTCAACTCAATGAGCAACTATTTTATAGCTCATTCAAAAAGAGAAAAATGCATATTTCTTAATTTTGAGTTTAAATTATTAAAAATTTGGGGACATAATAATTTTCCGCTGTTTGTCATTTCGCGAGTCTAGTTTGGGCTATGTTCAGATTATCATTGCTTTATAAGAAGTGGTTGATATTATTACGCCTCTCATATTTATTTATGTTTTTTTCTTATGTGACACAGACACTCATAAATATTCATTGGCAAGGTTAAAAAACCGTGTTTGGTATAGGCCGATTTACACTCATCTCTAAATCTTAAACCTTCCACAATTCTAACTGCTTTTCGCTCTAACCCAAATAGTCTATGGCATGTGGCCGAAATACCTCAAATGATAATACCGTATGTGAGGTAAATGTGGCATAAACCACGGTATGTTTTTATTAGCCTTTTGTTACCTTATTTGCTACCACTTATTTAATTGCATTACCGTGAACGTCTCATTTTAGAGTGGGATCTAGGTTGAATCCTAGAAATTTCGTTGAGTTCGAAAATGACTTATTGTGTTGTTTAGGAGTAAACATCATATCCATTGCATTTTTGCATTGTTCATAAATAGTTTGTTGCTGGTAAATCAATCTTTAGCAGCAGTTTTTGTTTCATTGTGGAATACTCTCATATCTTTAAGCTTCTTGGAGGTACTGACAAGAGTAGTATTATCGGCAAATAGAATACTTCAATAATTTGTATGCATTGCGAAATCATTAATATAGATTATGAATAAAAATTGGTCCTAACACCGAGCTTTGTGGCACACCATGCTTATTATAGAGGTATTTTGATTCCTTATTACCAAAACAGAATTTATGTAGCCTGTTGTTTAAGTAAGAGCTCAAGAGGTTTAAGCCGGAAGTTTTAAAACTGTAACATCTAGTTTCTTAAGCAGCAAGAGATATGAAACACAATCAAATGCCTTGCTCAAATCTAAGAAGGTTGCCAATTGAAAGTGATCATCCTTAAAGCATTCAATTGTTTGTTTTATAAAAGATTGCACAGCAGCAGTTGTTGATGAGTTCTTACGGAAACCAAATTGACACGGAGATGACAATTTATTGTCTTCTAATAACTCTGTGATGTTATTTTTCATTATAATTTTCAATAATTTTTGATACAATAGGTAAAAAAAACTCTTAAAAACACTCTATTTTGACATGATATTTATCAGAAAAATGAGGGATTAAAAAAAAAACAATAATCTATAAATCTCGGATGAGTTAAAATAATATTACTGGTGACCAACTTGGAAATCCTCTTAAATTACATTACCACTTCTAAATATGTTTCCAATATGGAGATTATTGTCACAGCCAAAATTGATAACTAACCTAAACAAAATTTAATTCAAGACATGGAGTCTGGTTTTATCTTCAAGGAACCTAATTTTAATGAGCTTTCAGAAAAATTAAAGCAGTTTTCTTTTCCTTCTACCTTACTATTTGAACACATAAAACTATCCTGAAGTAATCTATTATCACAAACATGAGGAAAATTATATGTAACCTTATAAAACTTCCCTACACCATTATTTGTATTTAAAATTTTGCTCAACTTTATTTTATGTTCGTGCTAAATATTGAATTTGATATTTGATATTTATTTATTTATCCAATGTGAATATTTCGAGACTTACAAATGTATACAAAAATACAAAAATTACGTCTTCACATGGAAAGGCTCAAGTTCACGTCCATGTGATCTTCCACACTCGCCCGATGCTAACCATGACTCTGCTGCCAGTAGAGTTCGCTTCGGTATTCTTTTGACAGTTTATTTGCCATATATGGCTTATTAGTTCTCACAATGAAACCTTATATATTATGTCACATTGACATTTTAATAAATAGCTCTTTTCAATGTTTAGTTGTAAAATATTTGCTGAAACCTTACTTATTGCCTTGTTCGTGTACTTTTTCAATCTAGTAAACTCAAAATTACTGGTTAACTTCAGTGATTAAAGCCTGATCTTATTGTTATGCTAGAGCTCGTGTAGAAAACGAAATATCCAAAACTGTTTTATTAATCCAATTGAGTGCAATCATTGCCTCAGTCTACAAAGTTAGACATGCGCTCTTTATTTGCTCCCTGCTTTTTGGCTACCATATTTGAACTTGACCTTTTCTAAAGGTTTAAAATATATTAATAATATGAAACATTATTAAATTCTTACAAAACTATTAACTTTGTAACTATCATTTACATAGGCATATTAGAACACTGGCTTCTTAAAGAAGAAATAGCTAATTTTAAAATGGGTAAATTTGTCGCTATTGTTTTTTTCGCTAGGAAAACACCATTTGATGGCTCTAATTCGGGAAGGCAATTATTTTGGAAACAATCTAAGCTAGAAAGTAACTCAATCGAGTGTTTATTCAATTGTCTACCTACAATTCTTTGATTGATGACATTCTGACATTCCTGTATATGTTATAAATGTTTATTGAATACAGCACGGTGAGGTGGATGCTTTTTTGAACTAGAAAAATCACATTTCGTAAATGAATTTATTAAGAATACAAAACTTATTGAAAGAACTATTTCTCTGGCTAATACCTTGACAAACATATATTAATGTATTAAAATATTTAACGGTTTAGAGGTCAACATTTTTTTTCCGGAAGAAAGGGAGGAATTTGTAACGTTAAGTTTCCGTTTATATTCAAATTTGCTTCAATAGCAATTCTCCCGGTTAGACATCGACCCAACATAGAAAAAAAGGATGCAGTTTCCTGAGAGGATAGAACAAACCAAATATAAGTGAGCCTGTATCACCCGCAGACTAGCCACACCAGCATTGGCGATAGACTACATGACTAACCTCCACAGAGTGAGATTTCGAACTCATCGAAGGCCAAACAAAACAATAAGGCTCCACCCCGGATTCTCCCATCGGTATCATACCACCAACTCATGGACTTCCGGACCTCATCGCCGGTCACCCCAGGCCTTTACTGCCCCTCGCTACCAGATGACAATAGCTGCGCCGTTAGACCACAATAAAATTCTACCACTAACCTACCCTAGAATAATCGGGAACACATAAGTCTGCGGCGGGATGCTTCAGGTGGATCCGTCACAAACGGTATGAGAAACTCAACGACAATTAAGCGCCAACTTGGAAATCATCCTAGTTACAATGTCAAAATCGGTAATGCAAAGGGTTTCTATCATTTCTAGAGGCAGGATTCAATGGGTCTGATCATCCAAACACGTATTGGTATTACTTTGATGAATTAAGTAACGAAGATTGTGGGTTTTATTAAACTAAGCTCATTACCGCACAATTAAGGCAGCAACTGCACTCATAGCCCGAACAAATCGAACCATTAGGTAACAAGTACAGTTACCATAACAAACACCTCGTAAAATGTCGTCAACAAGGAATACCACCAACTATACACAAAATATTACAAACACAACAAAAATGGTGAATCGACCGCGTGGCCACTGACATTGTGTATCTCCAAATGCATTCAAAACGATAAGTTACTAGTTGAAATAACAACCTATAATTCCAAATATTGCCAACCATATAACCAAGTAACTAGAGCAACTAACTAGAGTACATTAAAACCGACCATGTCGAGGTTCAATCTAACCTAAAACGTACCTTCAATACGATACCAATCAGAGCCACGAAAGTCAAATTATACACCGAACGATCACATTTCAAAAGGTTGAATGCCCACTTAAAATCGCATTCAACGATAAGTACCTCCGAGCATAAGGCTTAAACGCAAAAATCAAACCAAAAGGGATAACTGTCCACTCCCGATAAATCGACCTTCTAATACAGAAAAGAAAGAGAATTCCCACAAAAAAAATCTCAAATTTGACCAAATAAACTTAGGAATAGGGTTTTAGTTTTTTTGCATGATATACCCCGGCCTCTTAACCATCCATATTAACCAAAAGTTTGGTATATAACTTAACGTATGTTAACGCATTAAAGTAATTGGCACTATTTGACAAAACAAAGTTTCTTCTCCAAACGTTATCTCCCACATACTCCGAATAACGTCTACGTGTATTATGCTATTTCTTATTTCGTTCATATACTTAGTTCAATCATTTGGGAATACGGTTATAGAACTTAAGCAAAAGTCATAATTTTCTCACATGTTCTTCTTTAGAACTCTGCAGCTCAGATACACCTTCAGACAACTCGTGTTCATCTTCTCGTAGAATTTGATTACACCCAAAGTTCAAGAAATAAGGATTATACCTGGTGACTTCATGACGACATATACTTGTCTCACTCTCTTTGATTATGCGATACATATGCTTGTAACATAGTCTTCAGAATACGGTTAATCGTCTCAGTAATATTGGGGATGGTAGCTAGGATTAAATCGTGTTTGTACCCTATTGTTCTCACACATTACAACCCTGAAATTGCTTCCCATTATTCACCAGAATTAACTTTGGTATGCCAAACACAAGAAATACTTCATTCTCTATTTTCTCCATTACCGCCGGAAAAATAAAGAAAATTTGCTGAAGTAATCGCCTACTGCCAATATATACATGAATCCAGATTTAGTCTTAGGTAAGGGTGCGACTAAGTCTGCACTAATCATTTGCCACAGACGGAATACGGTAGGTGGTGATAGCATAAATCCTAGTGATTTTTGTTGTTCCGCCTTGTCTTCCGTCTGCTTACAAACTCTGCACACCCTTACATATCGAGCAGCATCCTGTCTCATTTTGAGCCAATAAAATATTTTACGAATTCTATTATATGTTTTGTAGACCGCTAGATGACCCGCGGTAAGATGATCATGAAAACTACTTAACAAATTTGACCTATTTTGCTTTTACTTACTACCTCCTTCCAACTAATATTAACCCCCTGGTCTCTGGAGCGCACAAACTTAAATAAACATGAATCTTCAACTCATCATTGCAAAAACTGACGAGGATTTCTATAATCTTCTTAACCCACACATCTTCCTTAATAAGCTGATTTTCTGCGACAATTTCGCCAACTATTAGAACACATTGTATTTACCTCTATGGTGCGTAATGACATAATCATACTGTTGGAGCCGTACAGCCCATCGTGCTATATAACCTGCAGTTTATTCAAATTGTGTAACCACAAAAACGAATGATGATCGGTTACCACCACGAAACGAACTTCATCTAAATATGGCCTTAACTTCTCGATAACCCACATCACCGCAAGGTACTCTCGCTCTGTAGTCGAATAAGTTCGATTTTAGGACATACTGAGATAACACTCCATCTTTTCCACGCCATCAATCCTCTGCGTCAACACAGGACCTTACACAAAACTTGAGTTTTCAAGGTAAAACGTACCTTAAAATTCGGTCAAGACATTGTTGCGGAAACTAGCCCCTTTTTCATCGTACGAAAGGCAAGAAACATGAGAAAGGCAATAAGGGAATTCATTGGGAGCAAATAGGGAAAGGAGTATATCATGGCAGCTAGAAATAAGTATATTAGTATATGTGGAAGAAAAAAGATACTGGCTCTGGAAAGTACGAGTGAAGAATTAAAAATATGTAGAAGTGAAGCAGAAATATGGAATATTCTAAAAATTGAGAAAAAGGAGATAAATAGGAGTATCCTTACATGAAACAACAAAAATATTGTAGAAAAAGCATCGATTTTCATGTGGGAAACGAGATGGCATTCTAAAGGAAGTAATTAAATATTTCACGAAGGAAGACGGACCAAAAGCTGAGATGTGGAAGTGAATGGGAAAGAGAAGGAAGAAAAAAATTGAGGAGCAAAGCAACGAAAAGTATGGATGCTGGAATCTGCGGATAATATAGTGTTATTAGCAAGATATTGGGGAGGAAAGACATGTTAAAGAGAGTGAGTAGATAAAAAGAAATATGTGCAAAATAAATAATATTAAATGAATTAGGATTAGTAATAAAGGAAGAGATTTGGTGAAAGAGAAAGGGAAGGAAATCGAAATTCATATTAGGTATGGATGTGTTAAAAATAGTAGACAGAATGACATGTTTAAAAGATGGAGAGTTCAAGGTAATTGAATAATAGTCAGATCGGTATAGATGAAAAGGCCATCTTGGCAAGAGACATATGTGGGTCACCAGAGACAGGGAGGAAAAACTATATGGGAGAAAGTTATTTAAAAACGGTATTAAGAGTTGAAATAATACTTAGTTGCATTTGGCGGCAGATTGGTGTCAAGTAATATATGAGAAATAGGAGGAGAGAAACACAAAAGTGACTTATAGTTTAATGATTGTTGAGTTACGTGAAGATGCACTTATTAATAAATGAAATGATGAAAGAAGACTCGTATTTTGTTCAATAAAAAGGAGACTAAATAGTTGAAGAAATTTGGTGCCAAGGTTAAGACTCATCAAATTAGGGTGGAAAGAGAAGAAAGAAGAAAATGTATTAATCTAATACCAACAAAAGCCCATTTTTTTAATAATATATTTATTTAATTTTATCGCTTCGTGCTATAAAAATATACTAATGAAATCATTTCTATATACTTGAAACAAATCTTTATAATTAGTTTTCGTTTGAACAATCTTATTGATATACTAAAATACAACAACTCACCATTTAAATCCAATTGCAATTTGCACAGAATACAAAATTTGCAATTACGAATCCTATCCAAATCTTGCATAACAATTTTAGGAATAAATACACCCCGCTGTATAATTAGTTCACTGTTGATATAGGACGGAGTCGTAAGAATAAGACAAACTCGAGTATCCATTATTAATAGCTCGTAATTTCGACCGACTTAAAATCGGCGATTATTTTAATTGTCGGACTGAGTGTTTTATACAACTATAAATTTTATTCTAACGATTTAATGCACCCGCAGGAATTTTATTTCGCACATTACACAAACACACTCGACAATAAGGGAGATGCGTCTTCTTAAATTCTGGAAACTATTAAAGGGATTTTATTGGGCTATTACGATTGCACCCTCTGGTGTATGGATGGAGGGGCCGGTCCGTTGAATTAAACATTTCGCCCGCTTCAGGGATAAATCGAATATTGGGTTTAAATTTTTAGCAATTTTGTGGTTTTGTAGTGGCTTAAATGAAAATAATAAACACAATAATTAAATGCAATTATATTAATAAATGATTTATTGTTAATAGACGAACGTTTGTTTGAGTAGTTCGCAAATTAATTAATTAATTATTTCGGAATTATAATTATAATTTTAATTTTCATGTTTACTAATCAGTAATTCATTTTAATCATGCAAAATAATTTTATTTATAGTTTCGTATGATTTATTTGGATCGATTAATTTATTTCTTAAAATATTAAATGTTATTATTAATTATATATTACTTTTATATATTTTATAAATTATAACACCATGTTATAGATTTACGAAATGTTTTTGTATTTTTAAATTAAAACACGATTGTTTTTGAGTTTCACGCATTTATTTTTGAAAACAATGCAACAAATATTTCGGCACATAGTCGCTTCACCAGTTAGATGAACAATAGTTGAACTGTGTTGCAAAACAATTGGAGTCCTTACAACAATAAATCTGTCCAACTTAAAAAGAAACGTGTTTCAATTTATAAAGTTTATAATAAAGTTTTACCAGTATCAATATCAGCCCGATCAATCGAATATTTTCATATTTATTATTATCGGCTAAGTGATTACTGCATATGATTTATTTAAAATGTCGACAGATTCATTAGCATAATTTTGTATTTGAGATGTAATATTGAGTTTAGATATTTGCATATATACGTTTCACAACTTGTCGAGATTAATTAATCGTGTGCATTAAGTGGCACGTGCAACTGGAGTACGAATTAATATAACACACGAGGATTGCTAAATTAATAGGCATTATACGTTTCAACGTACTGCCTTTCATATAAGCCCACTAGTATAGTTAAATTTCATATTACATAATATACCGACCTAAAAAAATAGTCGATAATTTATAAAAATATATATTTTAAAAAAATCTGAGAACATGATGGATTCGTAAGCATATAATTGTTTCATTAGGAAATATGTGTTTAAACCTCTAACTAAAACATATGTCTTTCTAGCTAATCTAAAATACGTATTAAGGTAGTAAAGTTGTTCCCTTATTTGAAGTAATATATATCCGCAAATTAAGTTTCAAAACTTCATGCTTCGGAACTTTTACTTAATAGAGTAGCAAAATAAGTTTTCAATATATTTTGTAAAGAGTTCTGGTAACCGAAACGAAATTTTTACGTTCATGCCATTCGATTATGTTAGTATAAAGATTATGTTCAGTATAACAGCTTAAATTAAAAGGAGGGATAAAATGAATTCCCAGACTCTTCCTTTGAAATTTTTAAATTATCAATGTAGTATAAAGAAACCCTTTAAATCCACCAATATCATACTGATGGTGCCGCAGATTACGTAAACCATTTAAAAAGATAATAAAGGAGCAAATTAAAATTATTTATAAAATTTATATAAATACGTTTATTAATAATCCTAAAAGATAAAGCATAATATGGAAAAATAAAATAAATAGGGCTGAAATACCACCGGTCAATAGCCATGGGGCAGAAGAACAACTATATCAGAATTTATTTTATTTTATCCATTACATGTATTAGATTTTATTTTTCTGTGAATAAAGATGTTTAGTAGTAGTAAAATATATAAAAATGACAACTTATATTTTATAAATTATATTTTGCAAATTTAATCTTAAAATTCCTAATGAAATAGAAAAAGAATTCTACGCTTGCATAGAAAGATAACTTTGATAAACGAGAAGATTATTTTGCAGTAGTGTATAGAACATTTATTTTATCGAATTGAAAAAAAAATAAACTAAATCATACCGATAAAATAATGTCACAAATTTAGGAAAAAATGAAGAATAATATTAGCAATTTTAATAAAGCTGAAAATTACTTTGTGACAAGAAATTACTATCAGCGGTGATAAAATACGTTTAATATTTTCTATAATAATATGCTGCTAATAAATGACCCAAATATTTCAAGAATCCAGAGAGGTAAGTCACAAAAAGGCTGGAAAGGTTTCAGACGGTTGACTTTGATATTGAACATTGAGCTGAAGTCATTTAGATCCAGTGAAACTATGCCTAGAACATTTCAAACATTCTAACAATCCAGAATCGAGGTAGTAGATCAGATTTAAAGAGATCCGGGAAGTAATGACATGTTAAACATAAAGATCTGTAAGAATCAAATAATCTCTTATAATGAATCGTTTTCATCCTCTCTGAACTTTCTTTGATTAACTATTCGCACGTTTTCTCAAAAGATTTATATGAAACAGATAATATGAGAACACTTTAAAAAGAAAGTTTTTTACCATTACTGCAGAATAAAAAATATAATTATGTTTTCTTATCAAAACTAGATTAGAATTGCTCTATGATGAAAAGATGATACCCTTAGTAAAATTGATTTAATATTTTACTTATAATTGGCTTGTATATTTAAAGAATCCAAAGAAATAAGTCGAAAGATGGCTGGGAAGGTTTTAGAGGTTTAACTTCAATACTTAACTGCAAGCTAGGACCTATACAGGAACTTCAATAAGATAATTATTATGTAAAACTGCAACAGCGCAGAACTTACAGATAAAAGTTTGGAAAATAACTGTAGAATGTGACTAGAATATAAAGGAGAGTCAAAAGAATAAAAGAAGGTAATCCAGCATAAAACTCCAAAAATAAGTGGGAATTTTATCAAAAATTTTGTAGAATTTTTAGATAGAATTTGAAAGTGATGATTATCTAATAGATGTTAAGGTAAGCCCAAGACCTTTAACCACTACAGGGTGGACAAAAAGTCTGTTTAAATTTGAATTGGTAGCTGCGACGAGCAGCGTCGGCGGGTGGGGCGGAGGGGTTACGAAGCGCAAAAGCGGCCAATTGGAATTCCGTACCATGGCATCGTTTAGCAACAAATAACGTGCGTTCTGTGTACGCGAGTAGTACCGCAACAACGATTCTTTTACTCTAGCGCACCGAAAATTTTGCGCTCATTACAACATACGGCGTAAAATATAAAGTTCCATCGATTCAATTCATTTGAAAATGGGTACAGAAGTTCGAGGTGACAGGTTCAACAATGAATCAACCACGATCCGGTCGACCTAGAACATCAAGAGATCCCGACAATGTCGAGCGTGTAAGAGCGTCTATTCGTGAAAATCATGGACTCTCTACTCGGAAGCGGTCTAACGCCTTAAATGTGCAAAGATGTTCTGTTTGATTCGTATTCTTCACAAAGATTTACATTTACATCCGTACAAAATCCAAATAGTACAGGAATTAAAGCCTCAAGGTCACGCCCACGGGCTCCAATTTGCAAAAGAAATGCTTAGAGAGGTTCACTTCTATCTAAAGCATCAAAAACCTCTGCATCACCCAAGGCTACTGTATGGGCATACTTTTTTGAAGAAATTCTGTTACAGTGAATACAGAGCTACCATGCTACAGAACTTTTTTTCACTAGCGCTACAATGTTTCGATGGTTTTAATCAACGATAGTGGTTTTAGCAACGACTCATTAAGAGCTGTTTGCAAAATTTTTGGACAAAAAGTGATATTCAAAAGAGGTACCATTGACTGGCCACCTCGTAGCCCGGTCTTATCCTCACTCTTTGGGGATACCCTAAAAGTAAAGTTTTCAACAGCAACCCAGTGTCTCTAAAGGAATTAAAGGAAAATATTCGAAAAGAAATGCAAAACATTTCATGAAATACTTCTGAGAACGTCAGTGCAAATTTCCGCTCTAGGTTGCAGCAGTGTCAAAATAGTCAAGGATCACAATATGGATGTTGTAATTTCTAAAAATAAAATCCTTATTTGTGTACTTTAATAATACATTGAAAGTTATTATCTCACATAACTAGTTTCTTTAAAATCATCATTTGAAATGTTAACGAACTTTTACGAATATGATTATAATAGGGAGGAGAGTCAAAACAATAAGGGAAGCGAATATATCTTAAAACTTTTGTAACTAGAAATGGAGAATTTTAAGCTTTGATAAGAAAAAAATTGTAAAAGTAAAATACCGTCGCTTCATTTGAGCCTCTCTGTGTCTACAGAGTTCCAAACACGGACTCATTTTTCCAATGTTTATAAAATACGATTCTGCTGTTGAAACAGAAATACGTTATTATTGTCGGTGATTTTAATGTACTGTTCGGTACTAATGATACAAATTATCTTCAACTTAAAGATCTAATACAATCATTCGGATATGATATATCAATCCACGATCATATAAGACTTAATAATTGCCTAGATAATGTGTTAGTGAACAGCGCGATTCCCAAAATATAAAATATAATTCAACTGTCATTAGCACTGGTCTATCCGATCATATTAGACAGAGAGTATCACTAGAAATGTTTAATAACAAACAAATTAGCTCTAAAATCGTTAAACCTATAGCAGAAAGCGGCTTAGTTAGGATTTTTCAAATATTTGACACGGCAAATTGGAGTTCGGTCTATAACAGTGATGATGTTGACTTATGTTCTGACAATTTTATATCAATTTTCAATCTGCTGTTAACCTGCGTTCCCAAAAAAATAATAAGTAATTTGAGATACACATTAATGAAATCTTTGGCGAATTACTTTATTTCATTCAACGGTTTAGCTGTCGAATGAATAAAAAATATGATATAAAAGAGAACGGTTATAAAAATGAATGTATATTTTAGTTTTTGAATCCACATTGCCAAAATGATCTCTGTCCAAAGTTTAACATACAATTGTAGAGCATAATGATTAGCTTTATGAAAAAAATCAAACCTGCTTTACTACCTTAGCTTTATTAATTGAAAGCAGAAAATATAAACATATATAAAAGAATCATATCTTTAACAAACATTTAATTAATTTATTTTGTTCAATGAAGGTCTTTTATATAAACTAAATCTTAGACTGCCAATTAAATATCGCTTATAAAAGTAGTAAGGAATCAAGAAGTTCATTAGGAATTGTATTATTTAGGAGACCTTTTTTTTATATTTAATTTTAATTTACCAAGTTTTCTAATGGGAAGGACATTGTTACAAGCAAGTGAGTACGAGAACGCAAGATGTAAAGATAATTGAGTTGCCTATGGAGATCATATTTAAATGAACTATACATTTTCTTAATACTAATATATTAGCTTACATAAAAGGTTAATAGGTATGAAGTAAGTAACGTTTTTAAGAAGGTAGGTTAGGTTAGGTTAGGTTGGTGTGGCAGCACCACGAAGAGGTGCACACTTAGGCCTAGATAGGCCCGTTGTGATACCCAATTTCCCTTTCCTGAGTTTTAAGAAGGTAAGGAATACTGCATTTATAATTTAAATAGGTCAAGAGTATTATAAGTTAACTTTTATTTAACTTAATTTCTTGTAAGAGATAGAGCACGTTTAAGCAATAGGATGTGTTATACGTTTATAGCAATGAATTTTCCCCAATATTTATTTATTTATTTATTTTGCTCTACATGTCCGCTTAAGGAAATTTTCTTACATTTTATACAAATATATAAACACTTTACAATTTGGAGCAGGAGACATGCGGGCGACGTTCAGGTAGTGTTCTTTCATTCAGACCCATAACACTAGGTGAATGAATCGCAGTAGTATAATTTGTCCATTTAGACAATATATTATACATTGCTGGCTTTTTTATGCTCATATTATATGAGAATATTTACTTAACATGACGTTTTGTGTCTAAAAAGCTAAGACAATAAAGACATGAAACAACAACAAACTAAGTATTCAAAATTAGACTCTGGGTGGTAATCTAGCAACATATATCGTATATGTGACCACTTATATTTCGTACTCTCCTATTCTATTAAAATTTTGTAGTTGCTGTACTGATACACACTCTATACTTTAATTTTTCTCATTATTGTAGTAAATTATTCACTACCCTTACAAAATATGCGCCTTGTTGAGGTGTTGGGGCTCATTATCCTACCATCTATGAACCACTAGGTTGACTCCAAAAGGGTAAAAACTACTTTGGGATCATCATAGGGAAGGAGATAGCCTACTGCTAAGAGATTTACAATCTGCGGTAGGGGTTCGCCTTCAATATAGTCACTATATTTTCTGTCTATGTTCTGTCGTCCTCCCTTGGAAAACTCTACGATCTTTGGCCACCAAGTCTATTAAGTTTCGAGGGATAGGCTGCAGTATCTGTAGAAACGTGGCTTATGGCCATCACTAGAGTTAACGATGTCAGGTCTGTTTGGGTTTAATAACCATCTGCCCTTATATATCGGACTTTTCGCTGTCAGTGGTCATATCTCGCGTGTAACAAGTCTATAAGATGCAAATGTGCAAAGAAAACTAAATTCAAAATGAAGCAGCATAAGTCCAATGTATACATGGCAAAGTCTGAACCTGGGTACCAGGCAACCCTCAGTTTCAGTAGCCTTATTATGGGTCGACCATGGACCAAAACTTTAAACACAGAATGGATAGAAGATCAAAAAGCCCTGAAACACAAAGCTCATGGGCTGGTATCAGTGGGGTACAAACTACACTAATGGCGGGCATACGCTGTACTCAATTGAATCTCCATTGCATCAAAGCGACATTCAAAAAAGTTAATTTGATATAGGACCGCAAGACAAGAGTAGTCAGATGTATAAAACAGACTGCATTACTCCAAGGATAATTCTAATGCTCAGGAAAGGCATTAGATACATCCATTCCATAATTCACTACAGGGAACCTAGCAGCAGCAACCGTAGCTTTGTTTTTAATATTTTTCGACAATTATCTGGATATTTATATGTATTTAAAAATTTTAGGACTCCGGCATCAAGTTTTAGAATATTGTTGTGGTTATATTTATTATAAAATAGCATTTACAATGTTCTCTGTTAACAAAATATTCTCTACATTACTCATTTATATCTTTAGTTTTCTATTCAAAATATGGAAAAGTATTATGATAGTCTTCTTCATGATTTCAAACAGTTGTATTTTATATATTTATTAATTGGGCGATATAACCATTTTACAAAAGAAAATACATACAATTAAGTATATATTTAAAACACTTATTTAAATTGCTCAATAAGGTACAAACATGGATAATGAAGAAGTATAAATGCATTGAGTGAAACCTGTTGTTTTTCCTGAAGCAGATTTTGGGGGTTAAAAGATCAACGCCTGGGTACATTCTGCTTAAGGAAATAAATAGAATTAGTGTGTATGGGAAGATAGTGGTAAAGTATAAGATGAAGTTAGCTAGATTGGTGGTGAAAGAAGAATAGAAAATTTGAGTCTTTTGTATAAAAGTTTAAACTTATATAGAAAATTGTTTTTGTTTTTGTTAAAGTTGTTATCCCAATAAGGCTTTTATTTTACTTATATAAAGGAGGGGCTCGCTTAAAATAATATAATTGTGACATTTATAAAAACCAAAATGACTATTTCAGCCATAATTTAAAATTATTAACTTAATCAATTTAAATTACGCTTGGATACTACAAAAGACGTAGCGAATAAAGTAAAATTGGGCGAAAAGCAAATGAGATTACACATTCTTATCATTCGATATAACCGATTATTCTGTCCAAAATTACTCCTATTCTTTTTCAAAAAACCTTTCCAAAAGCGATTGATAAATCCTAGTGTTTGCTTATAAAATTTGAGAGAGCGATCCAAAAATATACCAATATCTTTAATATGAGTATTTGAGCTTAGTTGTGTTCCATTGATTTCATAGTTCACTAATACAGTCTCTTCCGAGAGAGATAGATGAATATTTACTTTCGTTAAGATAAAGTTTATTATCACTGCAACCTTTATAAACATTGCTGTTGCATTTACTGAACGAATTAATTTTAAATCATCAACGAATGATAGAAATGTACAACGTTTGATGTATATGTTAATGAACAATAAAAATAAAATGGACCCACAATGAGAACCTTGTGGAACACCCTATGTAACATTGATTTCGGTTGAAATATATTATAAATTGCATTCTTTCGGATAGATAACTAAGAATCCATAAGGTTATAGAAATACTAAAACCCCTTTCCTGCAAATTATTAATCGAAATAGAATGTGAGTTGCGAACAAAAGCTTTCGAGAAGTTTGTGTATATACTGCGTATACCTGAAAATTATTCTCAAGTGCCTCTAAGATGTGAGTTTAATGTTCTAATAATTTAGATATAATGCCATAAAAGTAACCATGTTGCTCATCATAGATAATATTTTTAAAATAACACTTTAATTGATCAGCAATTATTTTATCCAATAATTTATGAACGACGGACTGAATTGCTACATTTTTATATTTAGTAATGTCTTCTCTGCTATTTCTCTTAAAAATCTGTCTAATAAATATTAATGTTCTAGATGGAAGAGATTTCAGATTTATTAAATATGCAAAATTAAGTTTAATAGCGTATACAATCTATAGCGAAGACAATAAAGACTGTAGCAATTGTTAAATTATATAATAGCATTTCTTATCCTTATAGTAATCTGTAGTTCTAGGAAAGTAAAATAGGACATACATAAAACAGACAATTCAATCGATACTATTTAATACACACTTCGAACTTCCACCTGAGGTCACGTTACAGTTGAACTACGGAAAACGTGTTTAGTAACAAGAGGCAATCATTGTAAATTGTCGCTATTAACAGTTCCCTAATTCGGACTATGAATCCATAATATTTTATTATTAATGTCTGTCGAAGTATTAGCTAGAGAAGTTGTTTCAAAAGTGGTTTATTCTTGTAGTCTTAATAAGACTCATTTGTTGTAGATTTTACGAAATATATTTTCGTGTTTTTCTAATTATTACAAATTACTTTTGTTTAATCATTGTGAAGGTATTAGCCAGAGGAGTAATTTCAATAGGTGATTTGTTTTCTTGTCTTAATAAGACTCATTGGTATAGATTTCCAAAAAAAATCGTATTTTAAAATATTACTTCGCTAAAAGTCGGTGGTTTCTCTAATCTATTCTTAAGAGAGGTATGTTTATAAACACAGTATTAACATTACGTTAATTACTCAAATAGGCGGAAACTGATCCATAGCTGTGGTTGACAGGGTAATAATAATTTAATTATGCAATATGTATTATTTACATTGCATTTTTAAAAAGCAATATTTTTTTAAAGTACTACATTATCGAATACATTTCTATATATTTTTGTACCTATTAAATATTTAACGCTGCTTTAAAACTACAGATAGTATCTTTATGGTTGTGATCTACATTTAAATTCTGCGAATAGCCCTGACCCTTGAGCCCATTAAATCCCCATATTACACCTACCGACGACCAGCATGAACTTGTTGCCACGTGTGCAGTATGCGATATGACTTGAAACCGAATCCGGATCCCCTGGCGTCCTCGATGGCGAATAAAATTTCAAAGACAATTTCCCCACGAACCGAGAAAAGCTAATGGCTCACGAGAGATTGCCCTCGGAAAATCTTTACAAAGACTTGTATCCTGTAATACATGATGACAGATGTGTACCTTTTAAAAGTTGCCTGAAATATTTGTGCTAGTCGTTCTAAAGAAAGATGATATTTTAAAATCTACCTGTAGATTGCTATTATTAAATAAGTTCGCGACGGAATTAAAATTAGGTTAGTGTATAGAAAATGTTATATTGTGATGATATTTGTATATAGTACACAAGAATTATCATTAATAAAATTCAATGGGTGGCAGTGCTTTAGTACTAAGAGTTAATGTAATTGTTTTAACTGTTAGCTCTTAGCTAATAACAAAATGAAGAAGATGAAGAAGTTTATTTTTTGTTTGTGTGTACCAGTCTGGCTGTCTGTTGGTTGGCGCTGTATCTCAAAAACGATTTTTTAAGTAAAGATTTAAAAAAGTCATGGTAAAGTTACCATATATATAATTCAAAATTTTTATCTATGAAACAATATATGTTCAGCACACTGAAACTCCAATATCCTGTACAAAAAAAATATATAATAAACCAAATGCGCATTGTATAATTTCCGTTTTATCCATTTGGAAATAAAAGTATAACAGCATATATATCGAATATCATAAAACGCCCCATCCCCCCTTATTTATGTGAAAAGCATCAATAAAAATCCGACCTCTGCATCTAATGGCCAAATATCCATTGTATATCGTTTCTTTTATAAAAGTCGTATTCGTGCTCAAAGACAAACGCTGCGTTTGAATTATGAATACTGGATTAAACCTACGTCTCTAGCAATTTAAATTCTGTGATTCATTGACGAGATAATTTAAATTTAAATGCACTTAAAACCAATTATTGACTTTACTAATTATCACAAGTATTATCAAGTTATGGCTAATGTTTAGAAAATATTATTTTTGAATTATATACTTTAAAATCAACTCCACTATCAATAATCAAAATATGATAATTTTATATGTTTTCTTAAAAAGTAATAACTGTAATGATATATTATAGTACGATCATAAAAAAATAATTAATTTCAGTTGATAAATATATTTTGTTTTAATTTGAAGATTAATTCAGACTTTAGATATAGATAATCATTATATTATTATTACAGAAATCCACGATTAAGCCATTTCCCTGTATTAACGAGACATGCTGTATATAGTAAACTAATGCGTTCTTAGATCTACTGCAAAATCTGATTGTGTCAGATGCTACTGGTAATGTTACACAATATATTTCCTTTGATATGCAGTTTTATTCAATGATATATTCTTTGCTATCCTGAATAAAAGTATGTATATCGCGCGCATTCATTCGAACAAAAGCCTGCCAGGATGACATATGCCGTAATATGTGTTTTAAATTGATATGCGAATATATGTCATATATCGCTCGAAGCCAGCAAATCGAACGTGGCATTAATGTTCACTTGGATTTGTTTTATCTCATATCATAACGAATTTATTTTACATAGACTATTAACACAATAAATTTTACATGCTAAATTATTTTTAAAACATCCAAAATATGTCTTAATACTCTATTTTCTGTAAAAAAAAGCATATCAAAAAAAACTTGTTCATTTTCATTACTTAGCATATCAAATTTAAATTGTTCATTTTCATTACTTTCCAAAACTTTTAACAACCAAATATTATTTTTTTATTCAAGCAATCAGTTAGTAAACAGTTGCAACCAAAAAAAAAACACGTAAAAAACTAAAAATTTCTAAAATAACTTCAAATAATGGAGTGACCCTAATTTTATGCTCGTCAGTGTAGTTAGCAAAGCTTCAATTGTACTAATATCTAAGGTGTTTAAATTTTAAAAACTAATATAACTTGTTTTATCATATTATTAAATCACACCCTCCAATAATATAACCACCCATTCTAAATTATTTAAGTAACGAACATGTATTAAAATAAAAATTAAATTGTTTCTAAAGACTCCTCCTATTCATGTTCAATAAGTGCAGTCCTGCACTGACTACAGAAATTACGAGTATATACTTTGTAATGAAAGTGTCTGCAAACTCTGCACTAGAAAAAGAAGAGATGGTGGTGAACTTAGTAATAATTTTATCCAATCAAACTCTCTTAAGAAATTTTGATTTGTTGAAAAATATAGATTGTAAATATTTTAATATAAATAGCAATATAAAGAAGACAATAATGGATTTACAACTGGTGGATTTAATAGTGCTGTGCAAACTTAAAAAAACAGCATTATAAGAGGACGACTATTTGTTTTCGCAAATTACTTTTAGGTATTTTATTTGCTTGGAAAATAATTCTTCACTTTCTTCCGCTCTGCACTTTTTAAGGCTAAAATATTTGGTTTCAGATAAATCTCTAAATACCTGTTTCCTTTCAAGCACTATAACAATATGTTTCTTATAAAATAACTTCTTACTTCTACTTCTTGATTTAATACTTCTGTTAATTAGATTTTTTTGTTTTCTTCTAAAAATTTATGATGAGAAAAGTTATTTAAATTTATTTATAGTTTAGCCAAATAAGTGTTTTAAAACAAATCGTTTGAAAACTAAAATAAATTTCTAACATAATCTTTAAAGAAACTTGTTCTAAAATTTTATAAATATAAGTAAGTTTATTTCTGTGAAAGAGGTTAATTAAACTATTTTTTTCAAAAATACGTTAAACCTGTTAAATATGAAAGAAATTTCTAAATATTTAATTTTTTTATTTAAATTTAAAAAAAAACAATTAATTGATAAGGTTCTAGAAATCTGGCATATAAACTGCTGAACATTCTAGAAAACAGCAAATATTGTTTTAAATTAAAATAATAAAAACCTTTGTACTCGAATTTAGAAATTTGTTAGAAAAGAAAAAGGAACATTTAGAATGGCGAAAATTATACTCAGATTAAACTACTAAAAAAATTGGAAATCGGAAATAAATTTGTCTGGAAAATTCTAGAAATTAAATGAAATAATAATATATAACACAATTATACTTATTTCATTTCGAAATTTCCTGGACTAAAGTTCTCGGGTACTTGAGGTACTTAACTTAAAAATTCTACGTCCTACTTGAAACAGAATTCCTTCTAAGTATCTAATTTTATTATACTCTACAATGTCTTTTTATAACTTTTATGTTATACCTATAATATTTTGAAGTGATTTTTTAAATTTTTTTCTTAAAAATATAAATGAAAATCCGGAAATAAAAAAAACAAACCCTTCAGTATAATAACTTAACGATTCTTGGGATACAGCATCCACGAACTCTCACAAAGACATAAAGACAAATTTCAATAATTGTGTATTAAGATTAGGGGAATCTCAAAACGTGTTAAAAAAATATGTTTGCGTTTAATTTTGAATTTGAATAAAATTACATCCTTATTTCATGACAATGAAAAGCGGATTAAAAAGTGCATAGCGAGGTTTTGGTACAAACAACAAGAAAACAAGGAGAGAAATATGAAAGCAGCACTTCAAGAAGAGAACTACGACCAAAATAGATTTATGTTGGATATTGGTGGTGACTCAGCACCAATAATACTAAAATATTTCAAGAAAACTTGTAATAGTCATATATAATTGAAACATGTAGAAACATTAAGTAAGATTCTAAAAACTTAGAACAGAAATTCTCGAAATATGAATAAACTATCAGCAGTGTTTTAATCATATTTGATTGATAGCGAAGAATGTAATTTTATGATACATCTTGGTATCAGTGAACTAGATAATTATATTCTTGTGTATGATATGAACAATTTTCCAGCTGGTAGATTATATAAAAGCTTCAAAACTAAGAATAAGAAATAAATATATACAAGAAAGGAAAATTAAAGACATACTGTAGTAAAATTTCCTGAACACGCCAAAAACTATATAAATATAATTCTAGATATCAAATAAACTTTTGTTAGAAAATCTAGAACATCGAAGAAAATAGCAAAATTGAAAAATGATAAAATGGATTGCTTTATAATTGAGGAGTTGGATGGAAAAAGGGCACTTCTACAAAATTGGCATTTTGAGTTAGAACTATTGAAAGTATTTGAAGCATCAGAAGTTTGTTATTCTAAGGTAACCTGTATTTCTTTCAATTATATTTATACAACACATGTTGGTTTTATTGAAAACTTTTCTTGAAAACATTTTATTATTTGCCTAACATACCTAAAATCTTTAAAAATAACAGCTGAAATATTGCCGTTTTTCCATAGATCTTAATAAATACTACAAAAAGATTAATTTTAGCAAATATTTATTATTGAACATAACTCTTGTTTAGAATAAACGTAAAAAAATATTAAACACACCATTCTAAATCACTGTCACTGTTTTGTTGGTCGTTTTCTTCAGTAGATGTAGATGGCAGGTTCACCTATTCCTTGAACACATTTTTGTTATACTACTCTGACTCATCTAACTCCAAAAATTTCATTAAATCTTTTAAGTTCCGCATTTTTTCAGATTTAATATAAACTGGTGGAACCGACTCCAAATTTACTTCCAAGTTATCTTTTTTTCTTGTAATCCAAAAATCAAATGAAGTATAAAAGACGTTATATGACTCTGCTGCACTCAGAATACCTGAAGCATTATATTTTATCTGACAATACTTTCTTAAAGTAAAACCTTGTTTTTTAGTATTTGCAGATTTCTTGAAAAAATCTTTTAAGCCCTTGCCCCAGTCTTTAATTAGCGGCGCGCCTTCAATAACCTCAAAGTGCGTCGGTTTTTCTCTACTGTTGCATAATTTGCAAATAAACGTTTTGGAGTTTCTATTCGTTTCAGTAACTTTCCGTAAACACCAAAATTTCCATCGCAAACGCAGTAAGAATGTCCACGAACTGGAAAAATGTGCCGAATGTTAATATTTTTTGTTTTTGCAAGCCATGAACAGTAGTGTAGCATATTCATATTCTTATTTTGTCCCCCTGCGGCGTCTGAAAAAAGTACGATAGTTTGTATATTCGGGTCATGTCCCACCGCAGTTTGCAAAAAATGATCAACAAAAGAAATCACCGAATTTGAATTTTTCTTTGCTTCATTTTCTGTAAAGCAATAAAACGAACTTGTATCATCATTGGGACAGTGTACATTAAACACGTACAACCATAAAAGGCGTTTGTAAAACTGTTGAGAGACAATGAGTTTTGGCAAAGGAAAATTTTGCACTTAATCAAACTCGACAACTAAAGTTGATTTATCATGTGTACAATTTTCTATTATTTCTTTTTTAATGTCTTTGTATGCTTACACTTTTTTATCGTGTACTTTGCAAGAACCGTTTTTGTTTAACTTAAGCTTAATTTTGTTTTCTTCACAAAAATCACAAATGTCAGATCGTGGACTCCGGAAAGAATACTCGGAGTTTTCGCGAAACCATCGATGGAAAGTACAGTACATCATGCCTAGTGTACGACCAGTTTAAAAAAAAATACTGCTGGAATCCTGTAAACAAATTCTTTACATTTAGAGCAGGATTATACTTTCTTTTCTTTTCGATTTTGACCGATTATAATGAGATTCTTTGTTTGGAATCTATGCCAAAAATTCATTTACCAAATACCAAGTTTCTGGGTTTATTTTGTGGGGCCTGATTTCATGTTGGCCTCTTTTGTCGCTAATAGAAATATTTCCGTCTTTTAACGACTTCGTGTGGATTGTCCGTATACGTTTGTACCCAATTTGAAAAATATTCAAGAAAAGGTGTTTACACACCTTAATCGAGGAACTATTTATTTTGAGAACAATTTCCAATTAGTCCTTGCTTGACATTTAGGAGCTGTAACCCTTGTTTTCGGTTGAAGCGGAGACATGCAACCAAGAAGAAAACTATCCTGTTCGTTCTTATCTGCCAAGATCAAAAATTAATTTTTAGAACAGTAATTTAAATTATAATGAATAATGTATGTGTATTTAAAATTAAGTCTAAACAATCAAACAAGAAACTTATAAAAACTATAGGTATTTGTCTGTCTTTTAATTAAAAAGACTTTTAATTAAGTGATTATTAAGTGTATTTATGTATGTATTTTATGTATTTTTTTAATAGATCTCGTAAAGCAAATAAAGTAAACTAAAGTAAATTAATTTTTAATACATTTTCTATAGAATATATACAAATATAATTTGAATATTCGAAACAATCGGTCGTGGCTGAATAGCCTAGTAGCTTACACCAATTTCCTTAAATTATTCACCACCCTAACCCGCAATTCCATCGAAAATTCTTCCTTAAAACAAGTAAAAATAAAACAAAATAGCTTTTATGAACAGGAAATTTCCGGGAAAACTTTCTTCACACAAAATTTGAATTAAATAATAATTGAAAATAATACATAGTGAAGTCTTGCTGGCACATACGCACCCTTCTGTCAAAATTTTGATGACTATTTGGCATAAATATAGCTTAATTAACATATGATTATTATTGAAACAAGAGTGTAGCAGCGAGTAATGATGCAGGTGTGAACCAATTTTACCAACAGATAGATAAGATAATGAAGGGCCTAAAAGCACAATCTATTAACGTCATAATGGGAGACTTCAACTCAAAAGTAGGTCAAAATGAGGTTAAGGATGTAGTTGGCAAGTTTGGGTTAGGAACAAGGAATGATTGCGGTGACCGTTTAATAACATTCTATCAAGAAATGAATTCAATTATAACAAGCACCTGGTTGAGATTGCCGGCAAGGAGATCATTTATCAAAATACACCATCGGAATACATCTCTAGACACACATAAATATACTTTTTAACAACAAGGAAGAGATTCTGGAATGCTATAACAGGGGCTAAAAGTTAGTCACGGACCTGACGTAAATTTCAATAACGTACCTCTGGTATCACAATTGCGTATTTGAATGAAAACTCTAATTAAGAAAACCCATAATCGAAAAATTGATTCTAGCAAACTAAAAAACCCTGAGATAAAAATGAAATTTACAGATAAAAATAATAAAGACTTAACTACAATAAAAATCACTAACAATATTGAACAAGACGAGGCCAACATAAGAGACACCGTAAGAAACATAGTCGTTTATACTAAACACTAGAAAAAGAAAGAGTGGAAGACAGCCACAATTCTGCAAATAATAGATGAAAGAAGTAAGGGCGATAGCATAAGGTATGAAAGACAGATTCATCCAAAATAAGAAGAAAGGGGCAAAAGAAATATAGATAAACCAAAAGTGCTAAGAAATATAAAGAACTTGAAAGAAATAATAATAGTAATAATACTTTATTCGTGCTTACCAGAGTTTACACAGTATTAGATGGTGTATTTTTTTGAAATAATAAATTCTTTATTTTCAAGTGTAATACATTTTAACAAACATTACAATTATAACACAATCGTATGATATTACAATGAACACACAACAAAACACATATGAATAAATTGCTGTGTGGGAGAATCACAATAAAAATATAAATAAAAAGTGTCAATGTAAAATTAAAATCAACAACAATGTATAAATAAAATTAATAATCGGAGAATAAAATCAATAAAATATGTATACAAATAAAATCGGTAAAAATATTGTGTAAATAATTCAATACAAATACAAGCGATAAAAATAGGGAATGAATAAAACAATAAAATCGATAAAAGTGTATAAGTAAAATTTAAAAATTAAATAGTAAGAATAAAAGTAGAAGTAAAGTTAAAATATAAAATATAGTATATACAGAAAAATACAGCCTGTTGGGTACTAAAACTCCACAACATATTATTAAGACGTAAATATGCTTGACAGATACTCTTTGATATTTTAAATAGCTTGTAATACTCGTAGATAAGATTTTAAGATATTTCTGAACTTATTTATTGGAAAAGTTTTAATATGATTAGGTAGCTTTCTGGGCCATAATAAGTAACTCCTTTTTGTGACTTGGTTAGGCGAAAGTAATTTATTCACAAGAGACCACTGGATCTGGTGTAATGTTGGTGACATTCAGAGTGAGTTTATAACAATTATACGTTCTTGCGGACATGTAGAAGGCATTCTAGCATATTTTCGGAGCTGTGTTTTAATTGTCTTAAGGGAGATATGCTCTGGCAGACCTTATTGAAGACCATTTCCTCATTTCTGTGAGAAGATAATTTAGTACCTAAGTAAATTCCTAAGAAATTGGCACTTCTTTCTGCAATATCAGCTTTAACTGAGAAAATAAAGTTTTCTCGCTTTTTCTTGATTGATTGTCAGTTTTTTAGCAGTGTACCATGGATAGGTTTTATTAGTGGAATTTCTTATTGCCGAGATCCCAGATTCTTTACCGACAGTGCTCGCTTCTGAGTTAAATTCAGGTAAACCATTGATGTAAATAATAAAGAGAAGCGGACCTAAAATTGATCCATGTATTATACCATGTTTAACGGATAGTGCTAATAGTTTTGTTAAATGAAACCATTTGTTTCCTTAACGATAAGTATGAATTTATCATTCGGCAACTGCTTTATTCGAAATTGTAACAGTATAGTTTCCGCAGAAGAATTTCATAGGAAACGCGATCAAAGGCCTTTGTAAGATCAAGAAAGGTAGCAAATGCGTATGCACCTTTATCGTAACCATCATACATAGCTTCTGTGAAAGTGATTGCATCACCCTTAGGCTTTCCTCCATGAAAACAGTATTGGTGGCGGCTTAGCAAGTGATTAGATTCAAGATATTTATCTGAGATAGTAGGATTATTTCGAGTATTTTGGAAAAAAAACTGATAAAAGAGATAGAAGGCGATAATGGTTTCCCCTTTTTATGTCAGGTATTACAAGAGCCTTTTGTAGAAATTGGAGAAAAGCGCTAAATGAAATGCTGTAGTTTATTAACTTCATTAAAGGACTGATTATGGTATTAATGACGTATTTTATCAGATCTGTCAGCATATCTTAAAACGAATACCCACATGAAAGCACAATACAAAAACAAGCAATTTGGCCTGTTAGTAGATAGGAACAACAAACTAATTACAGACAAAACAGATCAATTCAATACGTGAGAATTGTACCCTAAAATAGTTTACTGTAATCGTTTACGTTGGATAGAGTTAGTGCAAAATTTTTCATCCCATATGTGGAAGAAAAAAAATATGTATATCAAATCAAGGTATATTGACTGTACAACATAGATATTAAACCGGCTATAATTCCGAAAAGACCTTTGTATAAGGACAATATTTACCTAATACACTGTAACGGTCATATTTCCATGCCGTTCCAATTTATATTTCGCGCGCAATTAATTGAGGCAATAGGGAAATATGGTAGGCCGTGGATATTCACGGCGGGCCGTGATAAGATTGTTTTAAAAAAAAGACGGGCGGCGAGAGTTTTGGGCATTGACGCGCGGGCAGCGCGTCGGCAGTTTTGAATATATCCAGTAATTGTTAACGAAATAGAATAAATTGTGCAAAGTGCAAATAGTCCAAGCACGTGGAGTACGACACCGTACACAACGGAGCGCATAACATCCCAGGCCCTACCCCGGCTCTACGTAATTAGAGAGCGAATTTGTGAAATTAGCTGGCTGCTGATCCTCGAGCCGAGCGTCGAATTTTTCTTGGGTTGCGGAGAACGCGCGAAATTCAAACTGCAGAGCCACCGTTGGAGACCGGACCGTCACGCTGCGTAACAAGTACCATTGCCACGACGGAAACACAGTGTAGCCAGAGGGTTTCTTTCATTTCCAACGACCACCACGAGGGAAGCAAGGAGGAACAAACAGGCCAGATTTATGTTGTATTTTTGGTTTTACACCGTACTTGTGTGCGTGTGCAATTTACACGTGTTTGTCAATAATTCTTTGTCTAAGAGAATCATTGTGGATTATTATAAACTTTTGGGTTGATTGGAATCTAAGTCTACACGCAGGAGAATAGTTAGTTAGTTAATTGTTATTATTATTTAATTTTTGTTCGAATAATTATTAATTACCGTACTAGGCTTAAGATATTTATTTGTGTCGTCATCTCGAAGAGCGTGCCATTTCGCCGGTGGTTGGCATACGTTGTTTATTTATTCCGGCAATTTAACAGTGGCCACTGATAACCTCCGGTTTATAATGCTTAAGCTTGAATTCAATTTTCTAGTTTAAATTCGGAGATTTAAGTAATCGATCTAGCCGCTCTACGACTACCTTTATTTAATTGTAATTTTTGTGGCAACCGAATATTTTTGATTTAATTAATAAATTTATATTTATTATTTTTATTTGTGAACGCTTTTAATTTTATTTTGAATTCAATTCCATCTGGGTTTAGTAATTTTCCCTGCGACAAATTCCCAGGGGGGCAAAAAAATAAAGATTACTTGGCGCCTTATAAATTTGAACCGCCCCCACCCCGCGAGCTAGCCTAGCACTGGGAATTGTCAAGCAACTTAAATATTATCAAAATAAAATTAAATTAATACCATCTTAGAAGCGAAAGACGCCATAACACATATTGTAATAGAGTTCTTCTGTTATAATAATAATAATAATAATATCTTTATTCACATATAACAAAAAAAAAAACAAAAAAAAGAAACGTTGAACAAAAATTAAATTCAACTTAGATTAAGTGTAATATTATACATGAATCCTTGGGCTTGGATATAATTATGAAATAACTATGTAGACCATATAGATAGATAACAAAATAACCTTATTCTCACGATAAACTCAAATAAGTACTTTTAATACCAATGCCATAATCTAGAAACAAATATGAGTTTTTGTAGCGCTCTTAAATTTAGAAATTTAAATGAAAACATGAAAACGTTCACTCAAATAGGGTAGTGTAGTGTTTCGGTGGCGATAATAAACCCTTGAATCTAGTATTAAGATTATGAACATCCTCACGAAATGTAATTTTGTTGTATAAATAAGGGGGCTGTTTATTTATAATACTTTTATGATAAAGGCATAAAGCCTGAGCTCTTCGCCGGTTTACCATAGACAGCCATCCAGATTCACTGATTTTATGTGATATTCTGTCGTATCTACGCAATGCATACATATATCTCAGGCAAGCATTTTGAACATTTTGCATACGGTTTCAGGTGTTTTTGTCAATTGCAGGGTGATATAAGGTAGAGCAATAGTTAAAATTTGATAAAAAAATGTATCACAAAGTATACGTTTAGTGGTCAGTGGGAGATACGAACGATGAGGATATATGTTAATAGCTTTAGATTCAAATATGCAGCGGTAAAGCATTTATTGTTATGTGATTTGTATCTAAATGTATTATCAATAATCACACCAAGGTCCTTTGCTTGATTTACAAGAGGCACAAGTTTACCTTTAATGCCAATGTTAATTTTGTCTTTAAGATCAGTGCATGTCACATTTTTACCAAATAATAGAAATTATGATTTCGATGGATTTAGATAATTCTTGATAAAGATCTGGTACAAACGATAAATAAATCTGAGTATCATCCACATACATATGCCCCTTGCAATGTTCAAGCTGATCTAGGACTGTTGAAGTATAAAGCCAGTGCCGTTTTATCCATTAGGCATTATAGGCAACTGCCTAGGGGCCCTGCCACGTTCAGGGGCCCCTGTGCTACAGGGAAAAGAATAGGCAATGTTTCTTAAACAGTAAAAAATTAATTTGAAAATTTGCTCTGTACATTACATCGACGCTATTTTAGTACATTTCGGAACGCATTCCTTATTAGATATTATTATTATGATTATTATGATAGTTTAAAAGTTTATAACGCAGTAATATAATTGCAAGCAATTTTATCGCGGTAATTTAATTAAAAACGCTCAAAACTCTTTGTTGTGAATGCACACTTACTATACTGGTACCTACCAAGTATGTATATTCTATGGCCAAGCTACTTTCATAAGGTTGGCAGTACTGGTTCGTTAGCATGACCGGGGAATTCCCCGAGTCGTTAAATACGTATTGTATGATGTGTCATAGACATTATTTTCGAACCATTTTCAATTAAATCGTTCAATTTTTACTTCGTGCAATTCGTTTGCAAGTTTCACGGCTGTGAATAAAAAGAGAGTTTTACAATTTGTGTTTTAAAAATTACGAATTTAAGGATAAGTGTTGGATATTTATTTATAAAGACTGCAGAAGTGCTTCAGGCTTTGTGAAAATCGGTGAAACGACGGGTTAAAAACAGTGTAGTGGAAACTAAAGTTTCATTAACTGAAGTTAAAATTACTTTACGTAAGTTTTATTATTTTTTACATATTTTATTACCTGATACAGGATTTGACAAATGTGAAGTGTCGTTTTATTATTCAATTGGATATTTTAATTAATTTCTATGTTATTAAATATTTTTACTTTGGGTGTTTATTAATATTAAGCAGGAAACTATTATTATTATTATATTGTTTGAGCTGCTAAGGTGAAATTTTCTTTACTGTTTTAAAACAAAAGATTATTCCTTTCAGGAACAAAATGTCGGAGGTACCCGTAAAGAAAAAGCATCAAAGTGGTTCCGAAAAACGTAAAAAGCGGCAAGAGCAACAAAATAAACTTAATGAACAATTAAAGAAGACACAAAACCTTTTCGAACTCGGATTTAGTCGCGAATTAAAGGAACATCAACCTCATGACACTCCAAGTACGTCTTCTACCAGCCACAAGATGGAAGTAGACCCAGTAGAGGTTCCTTGCGAGCCTTTTGAACAGATTGGCCAGGATCAAGAAACACCTACGTTAGTCAGTGCAGAGGAAGGTGAGGCCGAGACAGGGGTCATACATCAAAACGTAGTTCATCTAGGGGTGGAATACCAGAATGACATTGGCTTATGGCAAAATATTACCAACGAAATGCAAGATTTTTGGTGTACTAGAGACCCTAACGAATGTCAACACTTTGATTGTAATTTTTCTGCTTCGGCCCGACAGTACGACGACAGTAAAAGATTTTTTTCTCAGTCTATGTTTTTTCGGAAACACATCAGTGGTGGTAAAATCAAACGGGAGTGGCTCATGTATTCTCCGTCTACTGGAAAAGTATACTGTTTTCCATGTATCCTTTTTGGTGAAGCACAAAACCGATCACAATTTCAAACTGGATTTTCTGATTGGAAAAATGCGTTGCACCGAATCCAATCGCATGAGAATAATGCAACTCACCGAGTATGTGTACAGACACTCATAAGTAGACGACGCATTCACGGACGAATCGACACTTCTTTAGAGATTACATTTAATAAAGAAAAAGAATATTGGAAAAAAGTTTTAGAAAGAATAGTCTCTGTGATAAAATTTTTATCATCCCGTGGATTAGCATTTCGTGGTGACAATGAAATTCTCGGTTCTCAACATAATGGCAATTATTTGGGAATTTTAGAGTTAATCGCAGAGTACGATCCTTTTCTTAGTTCGCATTTAGCAAAATATGGTAATGAAGGCAAAGGAAAACAATCGTATTTATCTGCAACGATTTGTGAGGAACTTATTGAAATATTGGGAAATAAGGTTTTAAAATATATTGTTAATGAAATTATTGAAGCCAAATACTTCTCAATAAGTGTCGATTCGACACCTGATATATCACACACTGATCAGTTGACTGTAGTGCTGAGATATGTTACGTCGAATGGAGAAGTGGCTGAACGTTTTCTTAAATTTCTTCTCATACAGAACCACAAAGGGGAAGAACTAGCCACCGAAATATTAAATTTTTTAAGCCAATATAATATTGATGTAAGAAATTTGAGAGGTCAGTCTTATGATAATGCGTCGAATATGTCTGGTCGTTACAATGGTCTCCAGGCGCATATAAAGAAAATAAATCACCTCGCACACTACGTTCCCTGTGCAGCGCACTCACTGAATTTGGTTGGAGTACGTGCAGCGGAAAGCTGCGTTGGAGCAATCTCATTCTTCGGATTTGTACAGGCAATATACAACTTTTTTTCGGCATCAACTCATCGCTGGGCAATTATGCTCGAAAATCTTGAAAAACGTGATGAACGTAAGCATAATTCGTCATTGGTTCTGAAAAGTGTATCCGATACAAGATGGTGTGCAAGGGCCGATGCTACTAAGGCTTTGGCAACTGGTTACAACAGTTTTCAGAAAGCTTTGCAGTCTATTGCTAGCGATGAGACTCAGACATCACAAGCGATTCACGAAGCTAAATGTCTATTGAATGACTTAAGAAAAAAAGAAAATGCTGTAATGGCCGTATTCTGGGCTGCCATACTAGATCGGATCAATGGTGTCAGCATATCTTTACAAAAGAAAACAATTGAACTACGAACGGCAGTCGATCTTTTAAAATCGCTTTTAGATTTTTTAATTTCACAGAGAGATTTATTTGACGACTACGAGACTAAGGCAAATGAGAAAACTGATACTCAATACAGTGATGAGAATCAGCGTGAGCGAAAAAGGAAAAGGCATCACGATGACGGATCAGCAGAAGAAGTTGTGCTCAGAGGAAAAGAGAAGTTAAAAGTTGATACATATTTGCCAGTACTAGACATGTTATTTACAGAACTGTCGCGGCGCCTAGAAGCTTACCGGGAAATAAATGATCTGTTTGGGTTTCTAACAGATTTCTCGACAAAATCGGACGCTGAAATTAGACAGGCTTGTACAAAATTTAAGGATCATTATTTCGAGGACATTGAGCCTGAGTTTATAGACGAAATGGTGCAGTATAAATACTTCATCTTACAATTAGATGACGCCGGACAAAAAAATATGCCAGCCGAGGAGTCTTACAAACTGATTATTGGTAACATGGCACAGTCAACTTTCCCGAATGTAATGACAGCTTTGCAAATATATAGAAGTCTAATGATTACAAATGCCACTGGTGAACGAAACTTTTCCAAATTGAAATTAATTAAAAACTGTCTTCGTTCAACGATGTCTCAAAACCGTTTAAATTCATTGGCTATAATGGCAATTGAAAATGACGTGTTGGAGAAGATTACCTTTCAGGATATCTTGAACGATTTTGTATCAAAAAAAGTTAGAAGAGTTAATATTTAAGCTATGTATGTTTTTTTTAAATGCATAAATAAACATTCTGTTCATTTGATTCAACATTTTTATTGAATAATATGATGATATACCCAGGTTAGTAAAAAACGGTGTAATTTTGAATTGGCCCTGGATGAGCATTGCCTAGGGGCCCCGACAGGCATAACCCGGCCCTGTATAAAGCAAAAATAATAGAGGGCCAAGGATTGAACCTTGAGGAAACCCTTGTTTATCATCAGAAAAATCAGAAGACACTTTGTTTTCTATTACTAAGATAGTTATTTATAAGGTTTAAAGCAGATGGATCAAGACCCAGAAATTCAAGTATCACATTTAAAGTACATTGATTTACTGTATCAAATGCCTTAGAGTAATCAACAAATATAACTGCTGTGACCTTACCTGAATCAGTAGCCCTTAAAATATCGTCTATTATGCTTAGTAGAGTTGTCTCGCAACTGTAACCCGTCCTAAATCCTGTTTGGTGAATTGGTAATAGGTGATATTCATTCACAAATTTCAGAAGTTGGTCAGTTAGCATTTTTTCGAAAAGTTTAGTCAAGGTGGGTAAAATACTTATTGGCCGTAGATGTTTAGGTTCAGTGGGATTGTTGATTTTAGGTACGGGTTTTATTAGTGCCCTTTTGCAAGAGTCAGGAAAGAATGATTCACTAATACAGGAATTTATAATGTGTACAATGAACGAAATTATTGTAGGACATCACAACAAAAGCATATCAATATTAATACCATCAAAACCAACGCTGGCCGATTTTATTTTATTTAAGTAAACAGTATACATATGTTCATCAATAAGGTGAAACTTGAATTTTATTTGGTGAGAATTTTGTAAAGTAGAGAAGTAGTTTATAGCACTAGTACTGTTCCGTACATTAGAAATTGGGATAGTATCAATAAAATACTTATTTATACTTTTTCGATCTGACAGATTATGTGGTAATTTAATTTTAGGTTTTGTTACGTTAAGATTTTGCAAATTTTTCCATGAGTAGGATGCAATATGTGTTTTCGATATATGCTCGCTATTCATTTTTTATGGCTGAATTGGTGAAATTTCTAATAATTTTATAATAATCCCACTGGCTAGCAATTCCGGTATTTCTGAATTTGGATTTGGCTTTATCGCGTAGTTTCATTAGGTATTTGATGTTATCAGTTATCCAGGGAGCCTTAGGCTTAGAGAACTTGCGATGTGTTAAAGGAGCATATTTATCAAACAAAGAATTAATATAGGAATTAAAGAGTTCAAGCTTAGAATTAATTTCTGCAATATATAAAATATTATGAAACGGAACTGAATTTAATTCATTTGATAAATTATTTTTGTTTACATTGGTAAGGTTACGATAGGAGTGCACCTGTTCTATTCCCTTATTGAATTCTGCATCCAGAGTGCAAAAAACTGCATCATGGTCTGTGAAATGGCAATTAATGATACCAGTACAGTTCACTCTTAATTCGTGAGATATTAAAATAATATCAATAAGAGTGCTAGAATTAAAGCTCAGGCTGAATGAGATCAAAATTAAAGTCTCCACAACAAACAAAAGTGACTGTATGCATCAAGCAGATGGCGTTCATATTTTCTAGTTTATTAATAAAATAAACGTGATCAATGTTGGGTGGTCTATAAGCGGAAGCAACAGCAAATTTATTGGAGCTGGTTTTAACAAGAATCCATATTAATTCAATGTTTTGGTTTATATCTAAAATTGATACATTAAATTCCTTTCTATAATATGTTACCTGCATTCTATCGTGAATGTCGATTAACTTACTTATTTCAGTTATATTTCAAAATCGCGCGCTACTTAACAATCGAGCCTCAATTGTTTTAATAACCGTTCAATTTTTTTTATCTCACTTCATAAGTTCATTTTAAAAACGAGTCATGTTTGTAATGCATACATTGCTGCTTAGACATGTAGAGTTAGGATGCATGTTACTTATAAGTCTTTTAAGAGTAGGTCTCACATATAACTTACGTAGGTAATTTTCACCTACATTGGGTTTTCAAAAACTCCGTACCGTGTGTAAATGGGCAATTTGCGAACGTGACAAATACAATAACATAGTGAACGGACGGCAATAGGGATTATTGCAATAAATCTAAGGGCACCATAAAATTATAAATATTGCAAATATAATAATTTATGTTATTGCAGTGTCATAAATACGTCTGCAAGTAATCCCTTATCCGTTCCAAGAAATCGTAATTAGTGGAGCGGTACGGCCGAGGATGAACTAATCCGGGGTATTCCGAGATTATTACAATTATCAAAATCTTAATTCGCGGATCTCGCGAATACACTCTCGCGTACCTCTATAATATAGTTCATATGGTCTTCCTCTTGTTACGACGAACAAACTGATACCAATCACGACATACGTACCGCTTAAAAGTAACTTGTCACTGTCCACGGTTACACATGGTACGAGTTATAACGTATGTGTCCGCGTACGTTATATGTGAGCTATGTACATAAACATATTAGATAGTTAGTATAGGTTTAGGGCTTGTATATATATTATTAGGTAGTTTTAGAATTGTACATAATAATTAGTAACTTTACACATGATGACAATGACATTAATCCATGTTTCCCGAATATGAGCAAACCATATAATAGCTTATATATGTGTATTTTATTTATTTAAAAATCGGGAAACCTCTGGATTAATTAAATTGAAAACCTGACATCAAACCCCGCCATTGACAGGGGGCGCATATATATATAACCACTTCGCCCCCTACTCAGAGTTAGTTAATGTCCAGAGTTAGTAAGTGTTCGTCCGGCAGTTAGTTAGTATCCGTCAGTGATAGTCAGTGTGTGTCTCTTTGTTGTCAGTAAGTTTTAATAGGTCAGTTAATTGTGAAAAATTAAATTAGGTTATATCTGTATATTTCTTTTTGTTTTGTTTTAATCATAGTCTTAGATAATTTTTTTGTTCCGTTGTTCTTTTTTGTTTTGATTTTTTTATATAAATAAACTGTCAAATTATTTTTCTTATATTTGCATTTTATTTCATTTTAAAACAACACAATTTAAACATTAAGGAAATATACATTTATTAATAAAGAATTAGTGGTTCCTGAAGAAGTTACCCAGGTAAGTGATTTTTTTTAAATTAACTTGAGACTGTGTGGTATTCCCTCCACCAATGAGCTACTAGGTAATCAAGGGGATCCGATTGTGGACAACAGGCCAGTTCACTAATTCAATTAGTTTATACGTCCATAATCGGGGCAGTTAGCTCTCATCAGTTAACTCCTTCATCTTCCCCGTTGATAAATGGCGCCCAACGTGGGGCCGTTATACTAAATTTGATTATTTTTTTACATAATATTCAGTATTAAATAAAACTTTAAACAAAGATGAGTATGCACAATAGGTACACTCCTTTGGAATCTCTTGAGAACATTGAGAGAGTTCCAAGCACACACGACACACCGCACTACATTGTACTCGAAAGCACTTCCCAGGATCCCTCAGCATCACGTCCTCAATCGCGAAACTCGAATGTCTCCTGCAGAACCGTTGAAGATGTGGATGAAGAATTAATTAGGTCTAGGCGAATTTACGAAGAAACGGTAAATCGCTTAAACCAAGAGAGGGAAGAGTATCTTCGGCAACAGAAGGAGGAGGAAGAGCGTGCTCAGCGCGCAGTCTACACGCTGAAGGACGTCGAGGGGTTACGCGAATACTATGAGAGAAGGGAAGCGCGACTCCGTGGGAACCTGGAGGATGCCCGTTCTCAAAGGGACGCGTTTAGGGACCAAATAATTGCCCAAGAAAGACGAGCCCAATCACGCCTATCGGAACCCGAGCGCATTCACCAAGAGGAAATTCGATTGCCTACACCCCCACGAGATTTCCACCAGGTTCAAGTTGAAGCCGACGTCCACGTGCCATCGACAAGAACTGCGACGCTCTCTTGCCATCCGAGAATGCAGACAATGCCGCCTTCAAACGCAACGACGTCCTCCACCAATATGTTTTCTGCCAAGCAGTTAGTCGATTTGCTTAGGTACAGAAATACGCACGAGGATAATTGCATGAGGTTCGATGGTCGTAATCCAGCAAAGTTCATCTCGCAGCTGGAAATGGAGTTCGAGGGACTTGACCTGAGGGACGTCGCGAAACATCGTCGTGCACTAGCCGGAATGGACTCAGAGGATGTGAAGAAATATGGCGGATATTTTAATGAGGACATCACATGGGATCAAGCAAAAACTCTTTTTATACAGTCAATAGACTTCGCGGAAGTGGCTGTAAACGAGACGAAAGAACTGCTAATGAAACCGCAAGGAAGTACTCCCCCAGGCATATTCGCGATTCGGAAAAAGGTGTTATTCGACCGACATCTTCCGTTCTGGACAGAAGAAATGAAAACAGCCGCAATGTGGTCACTAGCATCACAGCCGTTTAAACAGGCGCTGTTTTTCAAACCCGTCACCGTCGATGACTTTGTGAATCGAGCAGCAAAATTATCGACTACCCAATACAGAAATAGTGAATCGAAACAACTAAGCCAGACGAAGACGCCACACGTAGAGAAGCAGCATTTCAATGCTGCACGAGAAGCGAATTCCTCACGGGGCCGTCATCGCTATGGAACACATAACCGCAACAGTGCACGATTCAATAGTAATCGAGACCAGCAAAAGAATCAGCCACCTAGCAAAGCGCCGGATCAAAGTCGCAAACAGGAAAAAGTAAACAAAACCCCTTGGTATTCACCGTCGACAAAGAAAACATCGACTGCCAACATAAACTCACTGGAACAGCCAATGTGTGAAAATTTTCAAGAAGGAAACCATTGGAACCGTGATTGCCCGTCGGGAAACTTCCAGCAGCGGCAGGGATAAATTCGTGGACTTTGCCTGCCGCCTCCAAATTTCGACAACGCCGCTCAAAACGTCAACTGCACATTCCACGATTTCATAAGAAAAATACCACCGTCGGTGAACCACATCAACGCGCTCCCAGGCGTATCCTCCACGATGCCAGTGCATTGCAACGCCTCCATCAAGATGCCAATGCATCGCAGCGTGTCAATAAGGATGCCAGTGCATCACAGCATCTCCACGAAGAGACCAACACATTGCAATACTTCCATGGAGATAGCAATCCCTCGCCGAGCTACCTCCCAGATGCCAGTGCATCGCGGAGCCTCCATCAAGATGCCAGTGCATCTCAGCGCCTCCACCATGATGCCAGTGCATCACACAACCTCCACCAGGATGCCAGTGCATCTCAACACGTTCATCAAGATGCCAGTGCATCTCAACGCGTCCATCAAGATGCCAGTGCAACGCAGCGCCTCCACCATGATGCCAGTGCATCGAAGCGCCTCCACCATGACGCCAGTGAATCCAGGCACCTCCACCATGACTTAGGCATTTGCGCTGCTTTTGATCGAAATGCCAGTGCATCACCGAAAAGTAGTGCTCGCGAAATAGACGCTTACCCAAGTGACAAAAACATTAATCCTTCCTCGACTCAATCTTCACAACTTGTGCTTATCCCTATAATTGTGCGCGAACAGACATTTAAATGCGCCGGCGCCGGCCAGAACTACCTTCGTCCAGGAATTTCTCTGAACCGTATACAACCACTGCAAGCAAAAACAAACCTAGCTGGGGAAAATATGACTGCAGAGGTAACAGGAGTAACAGCATTAGAGTTCCGATTAGGAACGCAAAACTTTCATGAACATTTTCTCATTATGCCTGAGTTACGATATGAAGCCATTTTGGGAATCGGATTTTTTATGAACCATGGAGCTGTCATAGATTGCAGTAAATGTTGTATTCACCTCGGAACAGGATTACGCCAAACAATCCGGTGGACTGAACTGTCGAGCAACAAAGAAAATCTCACAGCACCCGATCTGGATCACGATTTTGATGGAACTGTAGACGAGGAATTCAACAAATTGGTGAAAAGGTTTAACCGAACTTTTCAACCAAAAGACCAGTTCGCACACCGAACACGTACGACGGAACATACGATTCAGCTCACAACTACGAAACCGATTCGAACTCGCCCGTACCGTGTAAACCCAGCTCGTAAACAGGAGATTGATAAGCAAGTGAAGGACCTACTCGCACAAGGAATAATTGAACCTAGCACTAGCCCGTACGCATCTCCCATTGTACTTGTAAAAAAGAAGGATGGAGATAGCCGATTCTATATTGACTACAGGAAAGTCAATGCAGTCACCGTTTCAGAAGCGACTCCTATGCCGGTTATTCAGGAAGCCCTTCGCGACCTCGGCGATGCAAATTTTTTTTCAACACTAGACCTCAAGAGCGGATATTGGCAGATTCCAATGGAAGAGCAATCTAAACTGTACACAGCGTTCTAAGTTCCAGATGGCGGTCATTATCAATTCAAAGTAATGCCGTTCGGATTGAAAAATGCTCCTGCCACTTTTCAGCGCCTAATGTCTCAGGAAGTCCTTGCGGGTATGCTTCATGACTTCACGATGGTGTACTTGGACGACATCATCGTATACTCGAAGACACCTGAAGATCATCTACGACATCTAGCACTTATCTTCGAACGTCTAGACCAGTACGATCTTTGATTAGACATAGATAAGTGCTCATTTGGAAAAACGTCGTTGGAGTATCTGGGATATATGGTGGACGCCGATAGAACAAGGCCGCTGACAAAGCATCTGCAGCAAATATCCAATCACCCTATTCCGAAAACCTGCCCAACCTGCCCAACCTGCCCACAGACGTACGAAATTACGTAAGAAGTTGCCTCGTCTGCATTGCTACAAAGCGAGGCAAGCATCAAAAGAAAGCGCCAATGAAAGCTCGCATTCCCTATTCCCCATTCCATACCATTGCAGTGGATTTGATGGGCCCCTATCCAGCAAGCAGCACACGTAAGAGATCAATCCTTGTGGTAACCCATCTTTTTACTAAATGGGTGGAAGCTTTCCCTATTGGACAAGCCCGTTCGGGAAACATTCTCAAATTACTCGAGGAGCAAGTTTTCCACAGGTTCGGTTACCCAAGCATTGTTATAAGCGATAATGGTCCGCAGTTTAATGCAAAACGTTGGCGTGAACAATTAACCAGTTGGGGAATAGACGCATATTATACTCCGGTATACCATCCGCAAGCGAATCCAAGGGAAAGGAGAAATCAAGAATTAAAAAAAATGCTTACGAATCCGAATGCAAGGCCAGCCTGGAAATCATTGGGACCGGCATATCCAGCCAATATTGTTCGAGCTTCGTTATCGCGTGAATGCAGCAACAGGATTAACACCCGCGGAGGCACTTTTCGGATACAAATTGCCACGACCTGCAGAACGCGAAATTCCGACAACTCAGCCGTTAATCCAAGACGAAGAGAGGAATATATTGCGAGAAAAGGCACAAAATAATAACTGGCAATATGTACGTCGCTACGACCGTCCCGACACCCCAGGAGAATTCGAGATAGGGCAGCAGGTCGTCATTCGCAATCACCCAATAAGCGACGCCTCCAATCCTGCAGGATTTGCCGCAAAATGGCTCGGGCTATATACAATACAAGGTGGTTTCGCAGGTCGAGTTTATTTGGTAGACCGGGATGGCGTCGACGTTAGGGTACACGCAGATGACAACAGGCCAGCGCCGTTGCGCCTCCAAGGAACACCGGAGCAACGCGACATCCTCAACGATGACTTCGCCCAGGATTCCAACTCGGAGAATCACGAATCCGATGATGATTCTGATGACGCCAACGATTATCCCCATCCAGGACCCTCTACCGCGATACATTAACCAAGGACTTTCGCAAATTAAGGGCCATATTTTAGTGCCGATTTCCCGTGATTTAAGGACTTTATGCTGCCAAACAGTTACAAAGTGAAAAGAAAATTTTCGAACATAATAGTGATTTTTTCTTAGTAAACTTAGTGTAGTAAACATTTAATGCAGTGAACATTTTTTCCCCTCAATATAAAAACTACATATTCTTTGCCCGTTTCATGACTGTCCGAGAGAAGTCAGTAGCATGCGATGGGAACGAAAAAGCGGAGGATGCCGTGCTGATACCACTTGAATGACCGCAGAGGTTCTTATTGCCAAAGAGAGTACGGATCCGATGTGAGACGCCCCAAACCCCTCACATCGCAACTCGAGAAGAACATTTGGTCAGTTTTTTTTTTTTTTATTTATCCTAACAAAACACACCCATTTGAATTTGAATTCTCCTCGCTGTATAGAAGTATAATTTTTTTGTTCCGTTGATTTTTTTGTTTTGATTTTTTTATATAAATAAACTGTCAAATTATTTTTTTTATATTTGCATTTTATTTCATTTTAAAACAACACAATTTAAACATTAAGAAAATATACATTTATTAATAAAGAATTAGTGGTTCCTGAAGAAGTTACCCAGGTAAGTGATTTTTATTTTAAATTAACTTGAGACTGTGTGGTATTCCCTCTACCAATGAGCTACTAGGTAATCAAGGGGATCCGATTGTGGATAACAGGCCAGTTCACTAATTCAATTAGTTTATACGTCCATAATCGGGGCAGTTAGCTCTCAGCAGTTAACTCCTTCATCTTCCCCGTTGATAAATAAATTCCCACACCACCACCTCTTGTTAAGCGGTCATTTCATCCGAAATGTTAGCATTAAGCCATGTTTTTGAGTAGTTAATCTGAGTTATCCAACATTACTTCCATGGTGGAATTGGTTTTCTCTAATGAGGCGACCTTAGCAGTTAATACTTGGATAGTAATGTCAAATTGTTCATGTAGTTTTTTCGCCAGCTTACTAATAAAGTCTTGGTTGGTGAGCACCCTTTCTACAATACGTTGCAAAAGAGCCTCATCGTTATCGGAGGCACTGCGAGTAACCACTCCACTAGGCATATTTGCGAGTAATAACTATGAAATTTTAATTCAAAGACAATGACGAATATTTACGTCTAATCAATTCGAGCGCATATTTGCACGTAATTAGTTGAATCATTAAAGTTATAACCTCTTGAAAATTGATTGCTTTTATCAAAACAACCTTCTTAAAGCTAATAACTCCATTTTGAAATATTGAACCTTTAGCGGTCCTAAGAAAGGTGAGGGGTATTCAATATGTTATTGTATCGAAAAGTTCCCTTGCGGTATTTTTATAATGTGATGCCTAAGATTTTAAATTATTAGCCATAAAAATAAATCTCAAAGGTTAGACAAATATTTACCCAAACCCTTGGTATAAAAATTGTAGTTCAAGGGGATATTTATGCTTAGAAATCGAACAGTATCATTAATTTCTTATGATGAATTTTCAATAAGTTTACAGAAATATATGATTACAAAAATATAATTTATAGTAGAAGACAATACTTTGTGATACATCTTTAATATATAAATATGAACTTTAAAGGAGTTACACTTTGTTAATATGAAAATTACGTTTTTAATCTAACGTATAGATAATGAGGTGGAAACTGTAGTTATCGAAAGTTTTGCATGTAATTTTAACAAAAAAAAACAAAAATTATAAAAAAATTCCTTATAAAATCAAAAGTAACAAAAAGATTTTGATTTGTAGTAATAATCCATCTGAATTTCATTATAAAAATACTATAGATTTTTGTAGTATATAAATGATTCTAGTCAGATATCGCTTCAGACATCTCACTTCTAAAAACTGAGTACTGAAGCGAAATGCGAAATGTTCAGTGCTGGAATAAAAGCGTAGTACCATCTGGCGGACAAGCGGCGGTGAACTTTGAGTGCTTCCATATTAAAATATACATAAATCGAATAAATGAGAAGTTTTATCTTCTAACATGCAACGAGTTTTCATATAACTGTATTTTCGTGTCATTGCCAATGATAATGTTTAATATTTTGTCTCATAACTAAATTTAAAACAAAAACCTTTAACTTTTGGGTGTGGAAAGTGTACAATATTTACTTATATATTTATCTCGAACTAAAATTTAAAACTTTGAATAGTTTATATATTTAGACAAGGAATTTATACAATACAGATCTCGTTAATTATAGAAACTACTTTAATCACGCGCTATAACATGAATTTAAATTCGAAACACGAGGAAATTTAATTAGCAAAGACAGGAATAATGGTTTCAAATGAATGCAGCCCTTACCTTTTTGCTGGAGTGCTTGTGATATCTGGCGGGGTGCAGCATGCACAGGTACCGGTCCATGGCCATGCAAATTAAAATGACGGCCGACTGCTGACTGATGGCGCCTCTGAGAAGGGCCTGGAACACACAGAAAGGACGAGGCCGTTTAATTAAAGGAAACGGAAATTGAAATAAGCTATCAAAGGACGCTCAAATTACGTTCGGCGCGCATGGAACACTTTTTGTTTTTCTCAACAGACGACGCCTCGCGGAAAATGAAAATTGCGAACAGTGAAAGCATAGAGGAAAGGGTGGGGGGAGAAGGCGGGTGGTAGTCTTTAAGCTATTATTGCATTTTCTTAATTAATACCTTCGGCCGCGGTTCATTTTAATTAATCAAGAACGCCGCTCATTGATTACTGAAACTGGAAACTAAAATTTTAACAAAGTATTTTTTTAGGTTTGTGAAAAATTTCACACAAATATTATTCATGGATAATAAATTATAATTATTATTTTCATTGTTTTATTCAAAACATTGGTAAGACAAAAATTATGAAGTATGTTCTTTATTCCTTGATGACAGAAAAATATATTTAAAAAATATATCTAAGAAATATAATAGCTAAACTTTTAAATATAATCAAAGATAAAAAATTATTAATTATTACCATAAATTACAAATTATTTCAATCAGTATTTAAAATTGCCATATATGTTTTTTTGTTAATTGTTTACATTAACTTATAATTTAATTATATAATACAAACAGATATTAGCTTAATCTAGCATGATATTTACCTAATATTACTAATGAGTTTAATTAACCAGTTCTTGAAGTATAAATATTATTCATTAAAATTTAACATTATCTCTTTAAAATTCTTACAATAAAATTAAAAAATACGCAATAAGGTTAATTTTTCATTTTGTTCATTTTCTTAATTTTGATTCAATAAGCTTGTTTTCATAATGAAACTTATATTTAATACTATTTCTTGTCTTTTTTAAAAGTTGACTTATTTAATTAAATTCAAAATGAGTAAAAATTGCGATGTTATTACAATTATTTTAATATATATACGAAACAAAAGAATGTACCATGTAATATTTTATATAATAAGATTAAATGGTGTATCCAGCATAATATATCCATTCTAAAACATCGATCGAGTGTGCTCGTTTGGCTGTGTTAATCCAGGCGCATTTAAGGAAATATTCGCGCTCATTCGACCCATTTAAGCGCTGAAGGGAGAAAAAAGTGGATCCAAAATTAATGGCCCATATTTCTCTGGCCCAATTTTCACCGCGGAGATAATTTATCAGACGTCAAAATTAAATCCAACCGGTTATTTTTAAAAGGGGTGTACACTCAGCACTGACGGAATCAATCAAAACGTCTTGCGCCAAAAGAAACAATCAATTTCCTTGTCAAAATATGTAATTTTGTTTATTTAAGATTAAATTGATTCCCTAATATAGTTATTATAAATTATTGTTTCCTGTCAATAACAGCCAAGGACCGTTTTCGATGTATTTTGGATCTCATCAGCGTAGCGGCGTTAGAGAGAGGGAACGTGTTTTATGTAGGGGTATTTAACTTTCCGGGTAAACTGTCAATCAAGATATTACCTTTATGGAAATATAATTATTATATCTTATTAATCTCCAGATGTGTGTTTTATAATATTGATGTACTATATTTAATTTCAAATCAATATGAGCTAATTAGCGTGGCACTTAGTTAGACCTGAAGAATTCACAATTTGGTGAAACGATAGAAGTGAATTTAATAAAAAAATTTGAAAATCAACCACTTATTATTAAGTAGATTAAATCAATATGTTTATTATAGATATAAATTATATAGGTTTTTAAATTTTATTCCATTGTATAAAAATAGTTTCAAATGATTTGAATTCAAACTAACAATTACAAATTACAAATGACTTGTATCTGCTAAATTGAACCTTTTTGGCTTTTTATAAACAAAAAGCTCAATATGAAAGTATCCTATTCAAATAATCATTGACATGTTTGTGGAGAGTTTATTTAAATAAAATACACTAATATCTTCAAACATTATCATTAATATAATTCATTTGTTTTAAAGGTAGATCGTCTTTTTATTATGTTACTTTCATTTTCTAAAAATTTGTTAATAGGATTATTGCCAAAGTATGTTTTAATCCTAATGTCAAAGATGCATACCCTTTAAAAATATAAAGCAATCATAAAAATTAGACTCCTAGTGTAATTTTCCATACTATTCTTTTCTTCCCCGTATTAGTTCGGCTTTCTACAGAACAGATCCACTTATCTTTCCTCAACCATAATCATCTCTTACAGCCAAAGAGCAAACCTGGAAGTTCTTTTCAACAGATTTTCATTGAAGAATTCTGTAATATTTATACAAGCTATTATCAATAGTCAAATTATGATTGAGAAAGACATCAATAATCCAAAAAAACATTACTATTTATAAAATCCAAGGGGTGTTCAAATAAAAAGAACTACAATGTCGTTTAGTCATTGTGGTTATAAATGAAGTTTTCATTCAAAATATGTATCATAGGCCTGAGATCAACGATTCCATTGATTAACGAATTAAATGATTAAGTGTTCCCAGAATTCCTGTGGTCGTGACCGAGTCGTTCACAAAGTGCTTAAGTTCATCGTCCTAGTGTTAGCGTTGCCTTTACAGATATTTCTTCAGGGAACCAAATACATGGAAATCCAGGATGACACGTGCAGACTGTAGAGTGCATGGTAAGGCTAATTCCATGAGGACATTGGAGCAGAACCAAGTAGTGGCCCTTGGACGTTAAAAAAGACGAACAACATACTGCCTGTTGAAGCAGCAGCTCTGAACTTTTTAGGGGGACGACGCAAGCTTCCGCTGCATGCTTTCCCACTTTGTCTCTGGCTCATAGTGCTGTCACCAGTTCTTATCACCTATGACCTATACGCTTCATAAAAGTGGGGTATTTATAATATCAAAACAGATGTTGAAGTGCGAGCCCCATACACAGTTCCTCTTGTTGATTGGTGGGCTGTTTCGGTAACCACCTACAGATAATTCTCTACACTTGATACTTGTTTTGCTACATTCTTGATGGAACCAAATTTTCATATTGGGAGAAGTAATACACTAGTTATGTTCCATTTGTTTATTATCAGGTAACGCTAGCCATTTTTAATTATTAATCATATTATAACATAAAAACAGTTCAAATACTATTTAAACCAACCTGCTAGATAATTCTCAGAATGTCAAAAACTTCAGCTATAGCTGGTAATTTTGAAATCCACGCCATTTTCATTAAAATAATAATCTTAGTAAGTCGCAGTATCCGTTCGATTTAATTCTTGCGGATTTTTTCATTAAAAACGAGTCTAAAAAACAAAGCGACCACTATTGCATATATGGAACAGGAGATTAAATAAAAAATCGATACTAGATTACCATGAAGGTGCCATCTATTGTCTAAACGTCGCACTATATTCCAAATGGGTCAATAACCACCGACATTGAGCGATCTATCAACAGCAATTATTATAATGATAGTAATGTAAACATTAATTATTGTTCCATGTCAACAACATCCACGGACCGGTTTAGATCTTTTTGGATCTCATCAGCGTAGCGCAGTTGGAGACGGAATCGAGATTCACTTAGGAAATATTTATCGACGCGCCGACTGGATCGGAAAAACAACAAGTGACAGATGTATAAATAGGTGTCATCCAGAATCCCTTAATCGTCGAAACACCTCTTCTAAGTTCTTCGTGTGGTTTTTGAATGACTTTCCCAATACAATTATATCGTGCAGGTAAACCAAACATCTCTTCCAAGAAAGTCCTTAGTAGCGTCTTCATTAGTCTCTCAAGCGTCGCGGGTGCATTACATAATCCAAATGACATAAAATTGAATTGCCATAATCCAGTAGCTTCTCTAAATGCTATTTTTTCACTGTCTTTGGGACTTCAAGTTGCCAATATCCGCTTTTAAGATATAGAGTGGAGAAAATAGTAGATCCAGCTAAGGTATCCAATGTGTCATCAATTCAGGGTAAAGGAATGGCCAGTCCCAAATGATATACACCAACTCCGGAGTTTTCTTGGGTTATGCACGTATTGCCGTCGTTATGTTGCAGAATTTTCAAACATCGCTAAACCCTTAACACGCCTCACTGAAGGAAAATAACGGTTCTGCTAGAACGGGGAATGTCAGGAGGCGTTCCAAAAACTGAAGAACGAACTTACCAGCGCACCCGTTCTAAGTTATCCGTTTCCAGAGGGAAGATTCTTGTTGGATACCGATGGAAGCAATGTGGGAATTGGAGCTGTTCTATCACAAATACAGGACGGACAGGAAAAAGGGATCAGCTATTTTAGCAAGACTTTATCCAAGCCGGAGCGGAACTACTGCGTAATGAGGAAAGATTTGCTTGCAGTAGTCAAGTCAGTAGAACACTATAGAAGGAAATTCTTACTGAGAACCGATCATGCTGCTCTTAAATGGCTTCTTCAGTTCAAGAATTCGGAAGGACAAATCGCAAGATACTTGGAAAGACTTCAGGTGTTTGACTTTAACACTGAACATAGAGCTGGAGAGATCCACAGAAATGCAGATGCTCTGTCGCGAAGGCCATGCCCAGAAAATTGCAAGCACTGTAACAACGCAGAATAAAAGGACAGTCAAGTACTCCAATCGGCTGTAGAAAGCGATGATTGGAACATGAAAGAAATCCGGAAGGACTAAGAGGGCGACCTCGTTCTAAAGCTCACGAGGTCATGGAAAGAAAGTGGTACCAGGCCAACATAAGAGCAAGTCTCAAAATAATTTCCCGAATTGAAGTCATACTGGGCTCGATGGGATTCTCTTGTACTAGAAAAGGGACTGCTTAAATGTATATTCAAAGATTCAGAAGGCCGCGAAGAAGGAAGGCAGATTATAATGTCAAAGATTAGGATACCTGAAGTGATGGAAGACATTCACAATGGACCTTCCGGTGGAAACCTGGGTATGTTAAAGGCTTTAAAGAAACTTCGGGAGAGATTCTACTGGGTAAACTACAAGGTAGACGTCAGGGAATGGTGCAAGAAATGTGTGATTTGTGCAGCAAGTAAAACGTTCGTAGTTCTTTTGAACAAATCGTAATTGATTTTGCTGGACCATTCCTCGAGGGACCAATTAAATAAATACATCGTTGTAGTAATGGATTACTTCAGTAAATGGGTAGATGCCTACGCATTAATAAATGAAAATATTCAAGAAATAAATAATGTGTTGTATTCTTTGGGAAGAGATCTATTAAACGAGGTGTCACTTGACATCGCATACACATAGAAATGAGGATAAGAAAAAACAATACGTAATGTGTTTAGGGATTTTTTCGGAAAAATCGCCTACATCAAAGTTATGAATTTTATTCCAGTTAATGTTTTTATACTGTATAATCTTCTATAACTAATAAATTATAAAAACGGTAGCTTTACACAGCATTAAGTATTATACTAAAACAATATGACAAACAAAATAAATGGGGCCAGGAAAACACTAATAAACCTAAATATAAACACTGAATAAAACACTTACTATGTTTTAACCACTACATTCACCGTCATATTTCTGAATTTTATGATACTTTATCTTGTGAGAAAGGAAGAGCTTTTAAAGACGGCCACAAAAATGTTTATAACGTGGAACAGATTCGGCGATATTCTATCATTACTGACGATTTAATGCAAAAACAAACGGTAAAACAGAACAGGCCCTTCAGTTTTTTTCGTTTTCTCAGTAATTTTAAGAAGAGTTTTATTTGATCGTGTGACCAAACGCTTACATTATCTGTGTTCAAAATGAATACGAAAAATATTGATGGAGGAGCACAAAATCAAATGTTTAGGCAGCGCTTAGAAATTGCTTGAGCATTATATTGCCAAGAGTAATAATTTTTTACGTTTTGTTGAATTCAAAATAGAAATCCATGTATTGCGGGCACTAAAAATCGCCCATGGAAGAAACATTTTCAGACATGTCGAAATGTTTGCTTCATCAACTTGATATTCGATATGATAAATGGCGGCAAATATGCGAAAATGAAGATTACATTACAGACCTTCATGTAAAAACTAAATTATTTTAAAAAGTTTCCCATTTCTCTGTTTATATTTTAAATCGGTACGTAAAAAATGCCTCGTATTTATGTAGTGGACGTTTCACATACTTCTATAATCCGTTTTAATTAATTAAGCCAATAAGAAAAAATCTACACAAATAATCTTTAAATTCATCTAGCATACTCTTAACCTACCTTAGTAAATTATATATTATTCCCTCGCACCTCTGACCTAAATCAATGCAATATAAAGTGATCCAGAGAGTTATGATACTCTGGATCACTTTGGAGCCCCATTTTTAAATTTTGCATATTCTGCATCCACCTGATCAGTATATTAATTACGTTAGGATGATTTAGAATAAATTGGCATAGGTTTTGAATATTTGGTTTAGAAATAATGGCATATTTAGGTTTAATCATAATGATGGTTACGACTGTTACTACGTGGTAATTTATAATGAACACTGAATAAAACACTTACTATGTTTTAACCACTATAATTTATTATAATATATAAATATATTACATTATACATGACTTAAGTTTTGACGACTTTTGACGGTCATTATCAATTATCGAAATTCGAAACTTAAGTCGTGTACATTGTAATATATTTTTATATTATAATACATTATAGTGGTTAAAACATACTAGACACCAGGCAATGTGTTCTCTAGCTTCGCGTTTTAATATGTTACTTCTTCTCTAAAATGCAAGTCTATCAGATCACATTGGTATCCATTGCAAACTGCAATTACAGGTAAAACCTTAAACTATAGTCAAAATTACTCGGTCTATTACTAAAAATAACAAACAGAATTTTTCAGCTTACTAGAAAAAACTGACTTCCCCACAGTTTGTAGAAACTGATTTTGGAATTTTGGGACTTTAAAACTCTATATTGCAGTGAGCTTTCCTCTGAGAAAAGCAAAAATCAATAATAAGTCTAGAGTAAAATAAAAAATACCTTCCTTAATGAAAGAGGCAATTACCAAATTAAGAAATTAAAACCACATAATATTCAATATAAAAAGAAGAAAACACTATTAAGGAAAGGCATATTGCTTAGAATGCATCTTATAAATAACAATTTAGCAACAGGTCACAAGCGCCGGTGTCATTATCAAAACCTAATAGCCCGATCAATAACTGTGTTATTCATCCAAATATTTTAACCAATTATTTTAATAACATCGCAAGAAATATTATTATGAAGTGCAAAAACTCAAATTATATTTTAAATTTAAAGAGGTTGTCAGTGTCAAACTAGTAAGAGAATCTGTAATCTCCAAGAAAAATTCAAATTGACATGACTACTACTTTACATAAATCCATTAAATTTAATTCTAATTTTCCTAACTAAATTAATTAACAAATGTTGAGCTGGCGGAATTTATTCATCTAGCTTAAAAATGGCATTCATATTGCTTAATATAGGCGATATGTATGAAAAGGATGGAATAGAGTATCCCAATACTTCAAATCAGTCGGCTTAACATTTTCTCTACAACAAATAGATGCGGATGTCGGTAGGTATAAATTATAAGGTATCCATCTCAATACCAAGTTAAACTGGCGAATAGATAGTAAACAAATATCGCATTTTTTTCAGAACTACGTACCTATACAAAGCATAAGTCAGTCGTTAGCATGGAAGTATCAAATTACTGCGTACTATGCTAAGTTCTACTTCATTCTAATATGCGGTGTGTTCAATTTAAAGGATACCAAATTGGGTACTAGCAATCATACAATTTAAAGCCAAATATAGATATGTATTTAGAGTTTTAAAAATTCTTAAACTACCAATCATTGGTATTGGAATGTATCAAATTCATACACAAAAACTTGAATACCTACACGACCCATAACCAATTGCATGAACATCATACCTGAAATAGGGACATGTACCAAACCAAACGGATAATCAAATGAAAAATAAACATATATTTTGTAAATTAAAGCTTTTTTCTAAATGGAATCAATATTTCTGTAAGAATGATTATGTAAGAATATTAGAAATGTTTTGTTAGCACGGCATATAAAATAAATAATACCTTATACAGTTCTATATTATACAATTTACTTCCTGAACATATAAAATCATTTCCTAATAAAAATTCATTACCTGTGTAAAAAATATGTTTGCAAGAAATCATCCCAAAGCATCTACAAGTGGTTGTCAATTGGCTTTTTAAATTTTAGTTTTAGCTAATTTCTCGAGCTTACTGCATGCTATTTATTTCAGTAATTTATAGTGTTATATTAAATGACTCTAGCATAATAATCATTTGTTTCATCGCTCGATTTTCTACATATATGCTGCAGAATATGTAGAATACCTTACTATTATTATTGTGATGGATTATTGAAGCCAATACTTTGTGATACATCTTGATTATTTATTTATTTATTTATTATGATTCTTTGGATTACCTGTTAACAAAATACATTAAAAGATACATAAATAAAAAATATAATAAATTTTGAGCACAGGAATCGCAGGCGGACTTCATTCTTCAGAATGTTCTTCCAGTCAGACCCTGATGGAATGTTCCATATATTCCAGAATTTCTTCGGATTATTTCTACAACTGTAGCTTGAAAAATACACACTTTGCTTTATAATTCGCGATACTAACAAAGTGTTTATTTTTCAAACTACTTATCATTATTATTCTTATTATTATTATAGATCTTTTAGTAGACAATCTTAATTTTTGCAGTAAAACAATTTTCAAATCGGGGTGCCCTATTTGCATGAAGTTTTTTTGAACAACCATACTTGGTCATTGTGACAATTAGTTTTACAATCTTTAGGTTTTACCACAAAAATGTGAAATAAAGTCTAATTTTTACCAATTGCTAGTTGTTAGTTAGTCTTGGTTTACGAGTTTCAGAGCGTGTACATTTTTGCAGATTAAAGACCGACAAACAAAATGTTTAATTGGGATCAAACTGCTTGTTGCATATCTCTTTGAAGAATTTTAAGTTCGGAGTCTCTTATACATTTATCATTTTATATATTAACAACATGAGATGAATAGCCCATAAATCAGTTTTTCTGTTCCTTATAGTTTAGTTATTTCCAGACTAAACAAGCATGAATAACTAAAAGTATTCATTGACGATGGAGGCTTCTACTTCGTTATACATTTAATCACAAATTAAACACAATAATTACTTTGTTTTGTATAACAGTTATTTATTTAAACGGTGACCAATGGTTTCAATACATTCACGTATCTTTCGGTTTGAAAATGATACGTGAATGTATTGAAACCATTGGTCACCGTTTAAATAAAAAACTGTTATAAAAACCAAAGTAATTATTGTGTTTAATTTGTAACTAAAAGTAGGTTGTCTTCTGTAGCTTCTCCTGGAAAGTATTTATCATACAACTGATAACAAATATTATATTGGCATAATCGTATTTTACAGGTTTCGCTTTTCTGAAACAAAGGATTCTACTACGTTAAGATGTACCCAAAACTTTATCGTCAATTTATATTTTTTAATTTTTAAAAGTGTATACTCTAAAACTAATACTAATTGAAATGGCTTTATGCTTTATTTCATTTTATTTAGGCCATTCACTAGACTATCAATAATATATTATAACTAAACCTGTATGTCTGCCGCAACTGAAATTAATTTTTGAATTTTTATTTTTATGAATTTATCTATTTCCTTTTTGCAAGTTTCTATATTGTTTCCTTAATTACCTTGCTAGTTTGTAAATAGTTAATTTCCTTATAAAATAAACATCTCCTATTAGTTATTTCAAGTATAAGAAATTTAGAAATAATAAATTATATAGTGAAAACATTTAAAAATCCAACTATTAAGCAAATTTCTTTCTAGTATTTGATAAGTATTCTACAGCCATTTTTCAAGATTATGTTACAAAACACCCTTATATTTAATCTGCGAAGGACGTAATAAAGAGGCATCTTTTCTTAAGTCTGTTCAGAGAATTATATATTTTTAATGAAGGGGCTCGCAAATTAATTACAACCGTTTCTCTTTGATATGAAAAAGGGATAATGCAATTTATGTCTGTCAGCGCCTGATGTGAAAAAAATATTTTGGTGTTTCATTAGTCCATGCCGCATTTGAAATCTCCAGTAGGTGAATAAACTATGCAATTTTTTATGACATTAAATTTACTGTTACTGAATTATCAGTTATCATTTACCAGACTTTTTACCTCACTTAATTGATAAAAAAATAGTTATAGTAAACTTCTAAACTAAATAAATATATTCAAATGTTAAATATATTTATATAGTTCCTTTAGTTCGTTGGAGAAAATTGAATAATAATTTAAAATTTAAATAAAATAAATATATTATTTTTGTATCTAATATAGTAAGCTAATGTATTCCAAATGATTATTAAGAGAAAACAAAAAAGATATATTGTTTTGCATTTAAATAAAAACATATTTATTTAGTTTTAGTTTTTTTACTAATTCAAAATATGAAATTAATATAAATGACTGTAGATAGCTTTTTTATATATCACACACGTTTAATCTTTATTTGTGACTATTGTTTCAACAGATTTTCCGTCACTTTGAAACTATACTTCAAAAAAATTTTACAAAGAACTTTACAAACAATTTTACAAACAATTTAGATGGCGTTGAAAATAATACTCGTGACCGTTATTACTTGGCGATTCATAGTTACACTGAATTGAAAATTGCACTGTTTTGACTAAAAATAAATATTGTAAATGTTATATCACACGTTATTAAAATAGTAACTTTTTCAATTCACTGCAATTCCAATTGTTATTTATTATATTACACTAAATTGAAAAATTTACGATATTGTAACCACAAATATTATTTGTATTCTTTAAGCTTATAATTATTTCTGATATTTAGATAACTTAATTATTGAAATTTCGGTAATAAAAATTATTAAATTTAGTTTATTTAATGTACCACAATTAGAATTTTTCTTGTTTTAATCATCAAACGACAAAGTTAGTCGCTTCGTTTGTCAGGAAAATTAAATAAAATCAAAATTAAAATTAATTAAACAACTTTAGTCCCCTGAACTTATCAATACACTCAGTCACCCGACAGAGCAACCAATTTCTTGATTAATTGAGCGTGTTCTAATTACCAAAGAAAATTAATTAGTAAAGTTGATAAATTAATAAACGTGATAAATCACAAAACAAACTTTAAGCCGAGCGGAAAAAAGAACACTCCTCCGGTGGTTTCATAAACAGGCGGATTATTCGATGATTAAAACCTTTGCGAATGATAGTGCCTTGAAATTATCGTGAAATAGTTTTATTGTTTGCCGCCCGGAGCGTTTCAGTGAGTTTTAAAAGTTCTCCGCTCGGGCGATTCAGCCGGGGTTACGGTTGTAAAATTCGCGGGGATCACAGGAGGGAATAAAGTGAAGTCGTAAGTCTGAATGAATCCTGCATTACTCGCCCTGACGTGTTTCCCTTATCGCTCATGCAAACGAGAAAACGTGGATACATTAGGGCGTATACCGGGCGTGCTAAGTGCCTCTCGCACATATATCACCGTCAAAGTGTTGACCTCAGTGTCTCGATTACGTAATCTTTACTTGGAGGTTTGTATCAAATATTTGATGACTAATGATGTATGAAATACATTTTGATTACTATATATTTCATTTCACTTGTTTACGTTAACTATTTAAACATGTTTATATCTAGTGATGAAATTACACCTTAAATATACAAATTATAATAATGCGCAATTTTTACATTTTAATTCTTAGCTTATAATTATGCATGTTGATTTGAAACTTATTCTAAAATAATATGATATAAATAGGTTCTAAATAAGTGATTTTACGATATAACATTAAAAAATAATATTTTAGAATTGTTAGCATATGATCAGACAGATAACTCAATTAAAAATTTTGGTATAGATAATTTATAAAAAGGAAAACAGGTTAATTAAGGGGCCAATTATTTGAGTTATTTTAACATTTAATGTCTCAGCTATTGAGGCAAGGCAGCAGTGTAGTTTCTTTATTAACTCCCGTCGCCTCCACCATTTGATAATAATAACATATAGGTGTAACTGTTTTAAACAAATTAAAAATTGTTGATAATTCCAAATAAATATAACAATTAACTTTGTTCGTATCATGTTTTCTTTACCAACAAAGTTAATTATTTGTCTTGATGCTTGTATTAATGTTCTTAAATAAGATATTTCCCGAGTTCTTTTTTAAATTTAGGGCTAGGGATATTTTTTTGCGGTTTAGGATTGGATAATTAAACATTTTTAAATAAAACAGTTATAAAATATTTATGACTATTGTCAAGATAGAAAATCTTTTGAAAAACTTATTCTACAGAAATACATGATCTAATTTATTGTGACTTAAGAAACGCGGTATAAAAATAAAAGATTAATTTATTTTCACATTTCAACTCTAAGCATATAAGAAATACAAGCCAGCAGTGTGAATCCCGGCGCATGCACCAAAATAGTAATAACTAATTCAACAACTGTAAATAATAATAATGATAATAATATATTTACTGGTGCTATTATATAAATGGCAAGTCAAACAAAAGAAAAATAGGTTTACAACTATGTTGTACTTTATCAACTTTACATATATAATCAAGGAATTCATCCTGTTGTCTATGTTTCAGGTATGACGATAAAAATGTTACGGCACCATCACCAAAATGTAATATCTTTTCCTTTTCTAATAGTATATTATCCCGACAAACAATTAAATGTTTCGCTTAGGTCACAAAATAGGGTATAAGATTAGTAATTATTATCAAAACCGTCTATTACATACTGTGTTAAGTTTTCGAAGGCCTGAGAGGTTGTTTCGTCATTTCTATATTAACAAGCATATTTTCTTTACGCGTATTTACTGTTAAATCACCTGGCCAAATTATTGCATTAGTATTAATAGTATCAAAGTACTTATTTCCAATTTCTGATTTAATTTATATTGAAGCCTCCAGTTACAATATTTGTTTTATTTGTGTTGTATAATATTTGTGTGGAGTATTTCAAAATATTGCTGTTAGTTTGAAAAAATTTCACGTCCAATTTTGTTGTTTTCAGACCTGCTTATAGAAATACGTCTAGTATTGTTAATTCATGATGCTGCTACAATTAGGTCCCTTTGTTTAATTTATCTTTAAGAGACTCTTATGTGATAAAGAGCGAGTATCTGGACACATTGAACCAGGCGCGTTTCTGCTTAACAACAACATTGGATAATTCGTTTGTTGTTTTGCCTGTTCCAGTAATAATATTTTTATTTATATTTATTCGTCTTTTATTTTTATTTTTATGCGATACTGTTTGCCAAACGCTTTCAATATTTATCTTGTCTATAAGAGTCATCTTACTGGGAATGTCGGCAGTAGCGACATTAATAGCGTTTGAAACCTGATCTATGGTAACTTGATTAGATTCTTAAGACACTCAGTGATGCTGCTAATGTTATTCTGCTGTCAGTAGAGACTTCATTCGAGACTGTGACTGTTAATATTGTCTTATTTTTAGGCAGTTTGAGTTTGCAGTGTTTCCAAATAGTTAGTATGACCAATATAAACTCCACATTTTAAGTTTTTACTTATTATTGGTATACAATTTACAGAAAGGATTCAAAGAATGCTACGAAGACTTTTACGTGAAATCTGATGCTATTGCCGAATTTCCATCAATCAAACTAGGGTTGCTGTAGGTAATATTTCAGGAGGACATTAAAATATATTTTTTCGAAATGCTTCGACTGCATTTCCTGCAGTGGCATTTATAAACAATATCGTCAAGAACATGAAAAATATTATGTTATTACTTGCCTTGTGAGAAGAAGCTGATGGGACTGATCAAATAATTAATTCACTTTTTAAAACTATGTCAGAATGAGACATACATAATTTCGAAAATATCTTATCAGACGTGGACAATTTATCTAAATAAGAACTGAGTTTAATGTACGAGCAAACGTGTAAAGTCATCGCTTCTATCAATAAATTCGTCATTTGCAAATTTTAAACCAAATCAAAACAATTTAAAATCATCATTATATAATCTAACATCACATATAAATGAATTAGAGAGTGACAACCGTACTAATAGTTAGAGATTAATTCTCGGATTGTAGAATCCTAGATTCATTGTCAGATTTAGTAACTTTTTTAGTAACATTTGAATATCACTGGTTTTATGTTGGTGTCATGGAACAGCTGACGTGATTGTCAGCAAAAAAAAACGTGAAATGTTTGTTTGCAAAGTTAGTTTGTCTGATAAGGGACAAGGAATAAGCATTGTTTTTATTTAATTAAGATTAAAGTAAGTACAGTCGATAATTATTTTCAATGAAAATTGTAGAATTATTTTCATTTATTGTTTTTGCAAACAAACTTTGCACATGCTCCTCAACTGACAATCACGAGTTATATTGACAATACCATCAGCTGTTCCGTGATACCAACATAAAACCAGTGGTATTTAAATGTAACTAAAAAAATACGACAATTAATCTAGGATTCTACAATCCGAGAATTAATCTCGGTCTATTAGTACGGCTGTGAATGTTCCTAAAGGGATTGAAAACAAAAATCGTGGAAGTTTTAAAATATAACCATATTTAATTGATAGACTCTGGTATATCTATTTCAGGAAAATGTATATTGCATACAAAAGCGATTACATTGTTATCATAATGAAATGAAATCAATGATAACTCTAAATTATTAATTGAATTTCAAACTAACTCTAAATATGTTGACAGATTTAATCATTTTTCAGAGTTTAGAACCAATACACGCAACATAATTCAAAAATGTCAATACTTTTTCAAAACAGTTGGATATAAACTAGGAAGTTTTGATACTCTCTAAACTGTATAAAAGCTGTATTAAAAAATAAAAATTCACTTTGCAACATTGTCTATTCAAGATACCAAAGCTTGAATAAACAAAGTAGCAATGTGAAATTAGCTCTCTTTTCATCAATAGTTTTCGCACTTGTCATAAATGTCATTCAGATCGGGACTTAGACAAGGTACCGAACGATAAAACACGGATGTTACGATTGTGTTGGGAATATAAATATCTAGTTATATTAGATAAAATTCAACTAGGTGTTATTGTAAATTATTTTTTAAAAGCCACGTAGATATATGCTAGAATTGTTACGTTTTTCATATAAACCAATGGGGAAACTCTTTTTATAAAGAGGCTATTTGCTCTACAATGTAGAGCTATTTGAATACTTGCGTCTATTGATTATATAACAGAATGTCAACATGCCTTTATAAATCTGGAAATTTTAACATTACCCTGTATTTATGCGTTGGAGTGTCTTATGTATGTTTACAAAAACGCCAAAACCTATAAGCAACAGTGTCAGGGTCATGATCACGATACCAGATTGAGTGACTTGATCAGATTAGACTTTGAAAGGCTCGCTAGATATCACAATGGTATAAATCACTATGGTCTAAAATTTTATAACAGTTTACCAAACAATGTAAAAGAACTCCCGCTAGTAAAGTTCAGACATATACCCAAAAGTTATTTTCTGAAAGAAGGATTCTTCTCATTTGAGGACTGCCTAAACATACTATTAATTAGTCATTATTTATTTAGTTTATCAATATATTTATTTACTTATGTTGTGCTGTTATATGTCCAATTTTATTTTATTTATTGGCTATTATTTAATTATTTCATCTATATATTTATTTCAATATATTGGGCTATTATTTGATTTCATTTATACCATTTTGCTTATTTAACTATTTATTTGATTTATGTACCTCTTAATATTTTGTTTGGTTATTTAAAACTAATATGTTTTCATATATGTATCTATTTATAAGAGCATTAATATTCTGTAATTGTCTGAAGCGTGTAAGCATAATGTAATAACACAAATAAACATATTATTATTGTTATTATTCAATCACAAATATTTTTGAATCCATTCCACGTTTAGTTTACAATTTTTTAGTAGTAGTAATATATATTTATTGACAAATTTTGTACATATTTACATTGGAATAGTGAATAATGGATAATGAATGAGGTGTTAATGTACTAATTTGTCAAAAGACTATCGAACAGAGGTCTTTCTGCCTTGTGCTGTCCAGTCATATGGCGTGAATCGCTATTGCGTAAAAGGATGAAATGTTGAAATGAAATCAAATATGGTTGTATTGGGATTTTTAAATTTAGGGTTTATACTAGGGTTTCTAGGAAGACAATATTGGGATAATATATATAATATATGGAAGTTGAAAGGATTTTTGGAGAATTTTTCTGATAGGAATCGAAGGCATTCTAGGATAGGGATAACTAAAGTGGTATCATAGAAGAGTTGATTAGATGGATTGTATAGAGGAATAAGAGGATGTCGGAGTTTGGTTAGGGTACGGAGCTCCTAAAGCATTTTGCCCTAGAAGTTATTTTATTTTTTATTACAGCAGTGTGTTTTTTGAAATTGATTTTTTGATCTATGGTTATGCCCAGATATTTAACGGAAACTGAAGGAGGGATCATAGTTTGGGAAATAAAGACTTTATGGGGTGAATTATTGGTGCGATCATAAGGAATTAGGAGTTGTGATTTGTGGGGATTGATTTTAATCAAGTCAATAAGCTCTTGAAGGAATTGAAGGGCTTTTGGTATTGTGGGAGCATGTGTGATCAAGGCCGTATCATCTGCAAATTGCAGGAGATATTTGGATGGGTTAAAGTAGAAAGGATCAGGGTTGTAGACATCCCCGCAAAAAATGTTATATAACAGAGGTGCGAGAGGAGAGCCTTGTGGGAGTACTTGTTCGGGGGTAAAGGAAGAAGAAAATGAGTTGTGCATTTTGACTTTAGATTTGTTTGTTTGTCACATTTTGTTCTTTAAAATTGCAACTTTGGTTTATTATTCAATTTTAATTGATTTATTATTTTTAATAATATATGAAACATTTTTAGATACCTTTTTAAGTTTTTGTAAATAATTAATAAATGAATATTTAATTTTATTAACCAAAATTTTGTTCTTTTACGCAAAACATTAATTGTGTTGTTTATTGAAAATTTTCAACAAATGAATTATTTTACTGTGGGTTTAGAACAAGTCATAGTTAAAAAAATCATATATTTGAAATAGTGGTAAACTAGTATTTTAGGGGAAAAAAAGTCAACAAAAAAGTAAAACTTTGTAAACAAAATAAAATTAAAAGAACAAGTTGAAAAAAAAAATCATTTAAATAATACATTCAATTAGGTTGCAAACATTTTGATGATATTTGATACATCAGGAACAGCACAGACTGATAGTTGGGCAAATTCTTAATAATACTAAATAAAAAGGGGAAATTAATTTACCACAAAAAACCAGCGAATTTTTATACGTTTCATGTTTCATATCTTCACTTGTAGTTATCTATTGATAACTACAAATGAAGATATGCCATATATGAAAAAAACAACTGCCACAGATAGAAATCGCTCCGTCGACACTACTATAATCTGAAAAAAAAAATCTTCCGCATCATACAATTATTGTCTAGTCAATAACGCATTTGACAGAAAGGCCAAAACAGAAATTGGCCTGAGAGCATGTTTACACAAAAATGAAGGAAGGCAGTTGAAATACTTATTTATTTATTTACTTTATAAGATCTTAAAAATAATATGTAGATAAATTTTGGAACAAAGATCTTGAAAGCGGAGTTTCTTGTATTCAGTTCAATACAGTCATTAGGTTTTTTTTTTACCGTTTCTGGCATAATTAGTTGCAATTTTTGTAGACCTGTATTTTAAATGCTTATTTCTGTGTAACCTTATTGGGCTTACTAGATAATTCGTATTTTTAAATTAATGAAGGAAAAGCTAAACATGTTCAGTACTTAGTTTTGTTCTTGTATTTAGATTGAAAACCAAATTTAAAATTAAGTGTTTTCTGAATATTAACAATAGGCAGCTATCTTAAAGCAATTATTTTAAATCGGCTAATTGCAACGTTAATTAATGTATTATTAAATAATAATCTGACTAGCCTTTTAAAAACATTAGATTACATTCATTTTTGAAAATTTCAATTTATAAGTGATTTCTAAATTATCTCATCTATATTTAATTATAGTATTTTTTAAGAGATGTTATTTTTAGTTAGTGAATTTAATTTTTCTAATGCAAAACTCTGTCTAGCATAATAATAATAATATTTATTGGTGGTAACAGAGTTTTATACAGGTCAAAAGAAAAAGAAAATAATAAGAAAAATAAATATACAAATAAAAGATTATACAATAATTTCCATATATAGTTACAAGTAGTAATAAAAGTATTGATGATAAATACGTTTACAACTTCTTTCAGTTCTTCATCACTTTTAAATTTCTTTCCTGGAAAAAAAGTCCTGGAGTTTCGTAAGCAGTTGATAATTTAATCAATTGTAACACGCCAATCGTTTTCACGAAATTGTTAATTGAACTCACTGATTCGTTCCTAAAGACTAACCGACTTGTAATTCCTGAATTTTAATTATGCCATCAGCACAAAACAGAAGACTCATTCAAATAATTTTCTCCATCCTTCAAATGACGAATAGCGCAAACTTCCTTGCGTTAAGAAATCTAATCATACCTTTCACTTCATAACCCTCACATAAACAACACAGGCAATACCTGCAAGTAGTATTTTGCACACGGACAACTGGAATACAACTGAACATATTAGCACACATCGGTCGGCTACCCTATTCGCCAAAAACTCCGTACGATGCAAACGGATACTACTTTCCGGATATAGGTCGTATAAATGTAGTAAAACGTACAAAGAATACCATAAGTATGAAAGAATAAAAATAGTATTACCACGGTATCATAGTCTAGTCTAGACAATTTCTTTTTCTTTGAATATTCTGCCATTTGAAATATTTGATAGCAGTAATACTATTCAGTAAGGACTTAATTTTCTGATTTTACTCCGCACGTAATTGTGCCTAGAATATAAAAAATGTTGTTAATAAAGGGGTAGATGACACAGGGATGAAATGAGTGTCCTGGAGATCTAATAAGGGCCGCGGACCCGATACACATGCCTGGTGCTGCATTTGTAAAATTCCGGGCACTTCCGACCGGAAAACCTCACTGAATACGAAACAGTATAATGCAATTCGTTAGTTCTACCTTAGGCACGGTTATATTCTACACAAATATGGGCGGACCCTTATTTCATTTACGATTTCTCGTATTATAACTGAGCCAACATTGGTGAATACTCCTCATAATATTAAACACCATATTATAATATTTATATATATATATATATTTCCATAAATAATTATATCAATATTTGGACTGTGTGTTCATTTAACATAGCAATCAATTTTATTTCTATAAATGGTACAATATGCAGTGTTTGATGAATATTTAATCATATCATACATATCATTTATTAAAACTTGCAATTTACATATTGTATACATTATTTTTATGTTAGATATTTGCTCTAATAAATATTATTGCACTACAATAAATTATTCAATTTGCATGTAATTAATTCTGCTTTATTATATGCATATTATTACAGAATGTCAATATGGTTTATGTTATTTTTAATTAAAGAAATGTGTTGTTAAAACAAAGCTTTCTAAATAGATTTCCTATAATCTAGTATTTAATAAAATTATAAATAGTACAATGCCTCGCGGATTTCAATTAGCGCACTTCCAAAGTTAATAAACGACTTTAATTACTAGCATTCTGTTCTGCTCGCGGTGATTTCCAACCAGTTGCAATTTGTGGATTCAATCGATCGTGGGTTGAAACGGGCATCAGATGTGAACAAAAACAGGAAAACTGTAAAGGAAATAAGAAAAAAAATACACGCAGTTGCCTTATTCGGTCCTCGAAGACAATGGTTTGTCGGCGAGGAGCAATTTCCACGGCTTGTAGAAATGAAATAGATTCGACCTGAAGTACTCTCGCTACTCAATAACGATCAGCAGTCAGTGCGCCGCCATAAAAGATTGGGACCGTAATGATTGTGCGAGGAAAATTCCAATTGGGAAAATCGATACCCGTCAAATGCCAGTCTACCTAATTGCCAGTTTATTTAACACGATCGATTACTTGGGTATTTATTTTGTCCGTGCGCTCATTTATTTCGCTATAGTTTTCGTCAGTAGAAAAACCGTTATCAATCAAAAGCAAACGATTCGATATTTATTCAACAGTAATTGACAGATAGAGGCTATCAATTAAAATCGATGGATTCAACTACATTCTATTTAACCTAGTTATTATATAAATTTATTACCATTCTGGCGCTATTTATACCCTTCACAGTTATAAATTAAATTTAGTATTTAACGTTAATTCCATAAATCTTTTGTCTTGCAAAAATAGTTATATTACCTATATATAAAACAAATATTTAACTAGTTATTTATGCTGATTACTTGTTCTTAGTTAATTAGCGAAATATACTCTTTCGATCTATGAATGAATCTATATGAGTTCTCAGAATATAATTCATTGTTTTAAACTTGAGTTCCAAGAGAAATTAGTCTCCCTCTTAAATGTATGTTCTTAGTTGTTCAATGAGAGCTGATAGATTTATAATAGAATAAAATAAATCCTAGATGTATAGAATATGTACTAATTTAGCAGGCCATCTAGCAGAAGTCAAAGATGGCGCTGTTCAACATCTGCCATAACTTCTACTAAAGTCCGTCTATCCACCTGTCTGCCTCATCATCAATTTTGCTCTGTATTCCAGATTACTCAACTTCATTTTTTTGTCCTTCCACTTTCGCCTTTTAGCTTACTACTCTCTTACCACACCCTCTTGCCCAAAACTAACCATAAAATAACAGATTAAGAGAGCCCTTAATACCTTTCACTACAAACTACCAACTTTTTCCAAGTTCGAACCGATTATTTGGTTTTTACAAATAGAGTCAATATTTTAAAATGACCATGTTACAAATTAATTGAAAATATTTCACGACATGATCGCAGCTTTGTCACCCGATGTAGCGATTAATGTGCGAGATCTGTTGTTCAATCCACTTGACGTATTACTTGCCATTTGAGACAATAAAAGCAAATTTCATAAAATACACGTCTATCTGAAGAGAAACGAATTCAATAGCTGTTACCTGATACCTTCAAAATTATTATAAAGTGTGCATCAACTACTAGGGGACACTATTATGGATGATATTTTAATGGTATTTTAATTTCTCTCAATACAACAAATCTAAGCAATTTAGTCGATATTGCATTCAGATTCTGGAAATACTGAATACACACAATCTGCGCGGCGATCACCTCCATATTACCAGCAGCTTCATTAAACATACATGACCACATAATAAAGCTACAACAATGTACTGCTTTGACACAACAGGTAGCATAGCTCCTCACTCACATGAAACGAGGAGTATAAGCCGTTAAAAATCAAACAGCAAAAACATTTCTGATACCACCAAAGTATGCGGAAGAAGCCGTTAAACTAAAACTCCGTCAAATTGGGTAAACGGGCAGGCTCATGCTAATTGTTCCTATATTTCGTGCGTGACTAAATTTTTAATGGACATGTGTACTAGGGTCAACATTTTGGTACTAAATCAACTTTACGCCAATACTCACCGCTACGCAATTGGTAAATGTGCGGTCACCCAACATTGACAGTAAATATCGAACTTGATATGAATTTTACATGAAACTTCGTTCTGGCACAAGTTAATCATTCAACGATGAGCGTTAATGTCTTTCGACATCTCAACATCATTGTTGCTACTGCCCACAACCGGTTAATAATGCATTCGGCCCTGGAAAACTTTTTGTCATCACTAAATTCAACTTATTTTAGAATACTACAGCAATTTCGTGGTTTTCCCTTTCAATTAGTCAGACAAATATGATGATGTAGATCATATAAATATCACAGGTCCGTCGGTTTTTGCCCAACCGCGAAAGTTACCACCACAAAAATTCTAAGCTTTTAGAAAGAAGACAAATTACTCAATCTCAGTTTCATCTCAGCTAACCCTTGGCCAACGCTATTAGACCTTGTTATTGTCGGCCATGTGATTAAATAACATTACGATTACAAACCCGTATCCTTTACCGCTTTTACAAGATTTTGTCTATAAGTGTTGTCTATGTACAATTTTTTCTAAATAAATTTGGTCAAGGCATGCTAACTAATAAACTCTAAACAATTCCGAATACAAATTTAAAGAAAATACTTGATATTTAAAAATTATTAGTCTATGATCGAAACTATAGTCACGTTTAAAAAAAATATAGTGATAAAACAAACTTATAAAGTGTCTAATTTAAATTTCTTATTAAAATTTACCACCAAGTAAACGCCGCCACCATAGAAGAATTATGAATACTTTCAAAAATGCTAAACAACAAACGGTAAGTCCGAAAGTCCCCATTTATATTCCAAATAAGTTTTAGCTTAAGAAACACTGCTCATACTTTTCAGAAGTTTATAGGCTCGGTACTGCGTTTTCAGCGAAACAAAATTAAGCTGCTTTTTGGGTTTCAACATAGTGGTAATGAAATAAAACCTCTGCAGTACAAGGTTGCTTAAATATTGTCCTTACTACAACCCGCTGATATAAAAGCTTCAATTTCTCAGCATGATTAATTTTTATCACTGTTTCCTCAAATTTTATTATCACTAAATCAACTTTCTGCATGTGCAACTCTACAAAACATTGATCTGAACTGAATCCGCGCTGTATTCTTTTTCAACCGCCAAGGCCAAATTGGCTGATGCTTAATGTTTCCTTTGAAATAGAAGGATATTTCGGAGGTTTCATAGGATCATAAACCTCTGATCGAATCGGTTTTTAGTACGAGAGTACAGAACTTAAACTCTCGCAATTTACCACTGTCATCCGGCACATGCCTGGAAAAACAAAGTAGATGCTGATGCAATGCTTAATGCTAGTTCACATTGATGCTTTAGCCTTCTACACCCTAGGAAAATTACAATCTGAAGATGTCAAATTGTAATGTTTTCTAGACAGAGACACTTATGCACTCAAACTGGATCAGTTAACCCTAGTTGGCCTTAGTAGTCTTTAGCTCTACGTAGACACACCACTTGCAACACCACAACCCTATGATCGTCCAGTATTTAGGCAAGACCTTTGCATTCTTTACATGAACTCACAAACAATCTGAAGATGGGTGAAATTTTTCCTTTCATTTGAGAGGTTTATAGGCTCGGTATTGCGTTTTCCGCGAAAAAAAAGAAACTCTTTTGGTGGCAGCACCAGTGGTAACGAAATAAAACTTCTAGAATGTACGGTCGCTTTAATGTTGTCCTTCCCGAAACCCGTTGTTGTAAAAACGTTAGAATTAAATTCCTCGACATGATCAATTTTTACTACTGTTTCACAAATCACTGATCTGGACTCAACCCGCGCTGCATCCTTAGCTTGCGTACCAGACCCTTTTGCAAAGTTAAGCGTCATGATAGATGTAGTTCCCCTTCTAAAGCAATCTTGCAATAAAAGGATATTTCTAGCGTTCAACAACCTCTAGCTTTCACACCAACTAAGCACAAAGAAGCACATTCGATAGTGAATCAAAAGCCGTGTATTTTGGTATAATGAAGTTCAAATATTATCTCGAAGGTGAAGTATTAATCATCTTTAGCGATCATAAACCTTTGATCGGATCGTTTTTCACGACGAGAAAACAGAACTTGAACTTGCGCAATGTATCACTGATATCCGGCCTAATACTAGAAAAGACAACAACGATGCTGATACCATGTTGAATGCTAGTTGAAATTAACTATTTGAACTTTAACACCCTAGCAAAGTTACAATTAGAAGATTCTGGACAGAGACAGTACTGCACTTAAACTAGAATAGTTCACTCTAGTTGGCTCTAGCACTTTCTACCTTTACGTGGATACGTTACTTGCAACGCCATCACCCTATGATCTTCCAGTATTTAGCAAAACCTAATGCGCTGTCTCCATGAACTCATTTATTCATGCGCTTATCAAACAAGACATCTCGAGATATTGCACTCTTTGTCAATTCATATTTGAGGGATAAAATATTGCAGACCCAGATGGTTAATCCATTGACAATTACATCGACATAATCAGCCCTTTGTCCATTTAAACAAATTCAAGTTTGCATTGATCGTTTTCGACGATTATCTTTGAGTTAGGTAGGCAGTTCCAGTCCAACACCTCTAGAAATTCTGCAGGACGTTTGATATTCATCACAAATCGATAACTGCCAACCAACAACACACATGGCAATCACGACAAACCAAAAGTTCGAATGTCTCTACGAATATACCAAGTCAGTTTTAGCTTAAGAAACGCCGCTCACTCTATTCAGGGGATTATAGACTCGGCCTGGCGTTTTTGGCAAAAGAAAATAGCTTTTGGGTCACAGAATCAGTGGTGACGAAATTGAATGTTGTCCTTCCTGCAGCCCGCTGATGTAAGAGCGGTATAATGATTCCTCAACTTGGTGCATCAACAGCCAAGGCCGCATTTGCTAACTCTGCTATGTGTTCGCTACCACGCTATTACACATTGTTATTGTCGGCTATGTGGTGATTACCTTAACTCTAATAAAATCACGATTCCTTTGCCTCTTTTACAAGTATATTGTTGTCTTTGTACAATGTACATTTTTTTGTCAAAATCAATTTGGTCAAGGCATATTAACAAACTCTAAACAATTCCGAATACAAATTTAAATAATACACTTTATATTTAAACATGATCAGTCAATGATCGAAACTATAGTCACGTTAAAAAAATATAGTGGTAAGTGTCATATTTAAATTTGTTATCAAAATGTACCTCCAAGTAACCAAGTAAACAACGCCACCATACAAGAATTACGAATACTTTCCGAAGTCTCTATTAGTATACTAAATAAGTTTTAGCTTAAGAAACGCCGCTCATATTTTTGAGAGGTTTTTAAAGGCTCGGTACTGCGAAACAAAATTAAGTTTTTTGAGTTTCAACATCAGTGGTGATGAAATAAAACCTCAGCAATGCAAGATTGCTTTAAAATTATCCTTTCTGCAACCCGCTGATGTAAAAGCTTTATTTGCTCGGCATGATTAATTTTTATCAGTATTTCATCTAATTGTATCATCACATGCTGCATCTGAAACTCCACAAATAATTGATCTGGACTCAATCCGCGCTGCATTCTTTTTCAGCAGCCAATGCCGTATTGGCTGATGCTTCTAGTTTCCCTGCTAGAGTTATCTTGCAATAGAGGGATATTTCTGGAGTTCGGATCATAAACCTCTGATGGAATCGGTTTTTAGTACGAGAGTACAAAACTTGAACTCACCACAATTTACCACTATCATCCGGGACATCCCTGGAAAAGACAAAGTAGATGCTGATACAATGCTGAATGCTAGTTAAAAATTACGCTTTTGCCTTCTACACCCCAGCAAATTACAATCAAAAGATGTCAAATTGAAATTTCTTCTGGACACAGACTCTACTGCACTCAAACTGGATCAGTTAACCCAAGTTGGCTTTAGCACTCTTTAGCACTACGTATACACATCACTTGCAACATCACGACCTTATAATCATCCAGTATTTAGGCAAGACCTATGCATTATCACGAACTCACGAATAATCTGAGGATGTCGAATTGAAATTTTTGCTGGGTAGACACATTACTGCACCTAAACTAGAACAGTTCACCCTAATTGGCTCTAGCACTCTCTAGTTCTACGTAGACAAGTCACTTGCAACATCACAATCGTGTAGTGGTTAAGCAAGTCCTTATGCGTTATCTTCCTGAACTTACGAATTTAGGCGCTTATGAAAAAATACGTCTCGTAGCAACACGTTACGCGTTGCCTAGAATGAAATGCAATATTGCACTCTTCGTTCTTTGCCCATTTAAAACAATTTCAACTCTATATTGGTCGCTTTCGACGGTTATCTTTGACTTGGGTAAGCAGTTCCAATCCGACGCTTAGAAGAAAATCTGCTGGATGTTTTGTATTTATCACAAATCCACAACTACTTATAACCCCTACACATGGCAATCACGACAAACTAAAAGTCCAAAAATCTCGACGAATATACCAAATGAGTTTTAACTTAATAATCGCCGCTCAAACGTTTCAGAGGTTTATAGGGTCGGTATTGCGTTCTCGGCGAAACAAAATGAAACTTTTTGGGGGACTGCAGCAATGATGACAAAATAAAACATTTAGAGTGAAAGCTCAATTCAATGTGGTCCTTCCTGAAACTCGCTTATGCATTAGAACGTTTCCTCAGCATGATCAATTTTTACCATTGTTTCACAAATCATTGATCTGGCTGCATCCTTTCTCAGCAGTCAAGGCCGTATTAGCTAACTATGCTTCCGTACTAGATCCTTTTTGCGAAGTTAAGCGTCATGATAGATGTAGTTCCTCTTCTAGAGCTATCTTACAATAAAAGAATATTTTTAGCTCTTAACGACCTCTTTCTTTCGCACTAAAGAAGCACAAAAACAGCACATTTGATTGAATTGCTAGCCGTGTATTTTGGTATAATGAAGTTAAAATATCATCTCGAAGGTCAAATATTAATCATCTTTACGGATCATGAACTTTTCATCGGATCGTTTTTCAAGACGAGACAACAGAACTTGAACTCGCGCAATCGATATGATATCTAGCCCAATACTAGAAAAGACACCAACGATACTGGTACAATTTTAAATGCTAGTTGAAATTAACGATTTGAACTTTAACACCGTAGTAAAATTATAATCTGAAGATGTCGAATTGAATTTTCTTCTGGGCAAAGACACTTCTGCACCTAAACTAGAAGAGTTCACCCCAGTGGGCTCAAGCACTCTCTAGCTTTACATAGCATTTAGCAAGATCTGATGCGCTGTCTCCATGAACTCACGTATTCGGGTGCTTATGAATCATAACGTCTCGTAGCAGCACGTTATGTGTGGCCGAGAATGAACCACGATATTGCACTCTTTGTCAAGTCCTGTTTAAGGGGTAAAATAATCCTGACCCGAATGGTCAATCTACCGACATTTATATCGGCATAATCGGCCCTTTGCCCATTTAAAACAATTTTAATTCTGCATTGATCGCTTCCGATGATTATCTCTGACTTTAGTTGACAGTTCCATTCCAACACTTAGAAGAAATTCTGCGGGACGTTCGGTATTAATCACAAATCGACAACTGCCTGCAACCCACATACATGGTAATCACGACAAACCAAAAGTTCGAAAGTCTCTACGAATGTACCAAATGAGTTTTAGCTTAAGAAACGCTGCTCACATCTTGCTTGGGATTACAAATTCGGCACGGCGTTTTAGGTGAAAGAAAATTAAGCTTTTTGGGTCATAGCATCAGTGGTGACGAAATAAACCCTCTGCTGTGAAAGGTTGATTCAATGTTGTCCTTCCCGCAACCTGCTGACGTAAGAGCGTTACAATGCTTCCTCAGCATAGTCAGTTTCAATCACTGTTTCATCAATTCATGTTTGAGTGTTTTGTAACCGCTAAATCAACTTGCTGCATCAACTCAACAGCCAAGGCTACATTGGATAACTCTGCTATGTGTTCGCTACTAGATTATTTGTTATGCATCATGGTAGATGCTTCAATTTTCCCTTCTGGAGGGGTCGGCGACAGAAGGATATTTCTGACGTTCAACGACAACTATCTTTTTTTTCAAAAACTTTTACACCAACTAAGCGCAAATTCAGCACATTCGGTCATGTATTTTTCTAGGACCACGGCCCCACGATCCTCCTTTATTTAGGCAAGAAGTTATGCGTTCTCTCCATGAACTCACGAATTCGGGCGCGTATAAAACAAGACATCTCGTAGCAGCACGTTACGTGTGGCCTAGAATCAACCATAATATCGAACTTTTCGTCAAGTCCTGTTTGAGGTCTCAAACATTCCAGACTCGGATCGTCGATTCATCAACATTTAAATCAACATAATCTAGCCTTTGTATCCAAAGCTGAGTTCGTGTATGATGAAACAGTGAAGGAAAGGACCTACATGTTAGAGTGGAAGAACATTCTTCAAGAGTGAACTCTGCCTTTCAGCTTGCTGTAGAAATTGTTCGTATATTTTTGTTTCATCTTTTTTGAATTGTATTTGTAAAGCAAGTTTGATAAAGTATAAAATAATAATAAATAATAATAATAATTGACAATAATTTCAGATCTACTTTGATCATCCAGCGGCATACCCTCTTATAGAAATCGTTGCAGATTCTATTTCCAAGCATCTACAAATTGTAGTATAGCACGCTTTAGAACGCCTTCACAGTCATCTATGAGTTTGGTCGGCAATTCCAGTCTTAGAAGAAATTCTGCAAGGCTTTCGAAATTCATCACAAATATATAACTGCCTACCACCCATAATGTAATGGTCTGTTATAGCGGCCCATCCTAAAAACTAGACATCCCACTTTCCTCTAATTTTACTGGGTCTTCAGAGAGCTTACAAATTATCTCTTTTGGCTACTATCATAGAGTTCGTCAATGGAAATATGCTTCCCGGATGATTTTCTATTTTTAAATTGCGCGCAGAAGAAAATTTCTTCAAACTCAAACTTCTTTGATAACCTGAGAGATAATCTATTGATAGCTAGCCATGCAGCAACACGTTCATACACTCGTCGAAATTACATTCACTCCAAGTTAGACACTTGCACGCATATTTTTATCTGCTAGTATAGTGTGATTTATTTATTATGGCATATTTTCCACTTCTATTCTACGAACGTCTAAATCATAATTTTTTTTAGGATGAATATTGACGGAAAACGGAATAATTTCCGTAGAACGTCTGACATCTGCTCTTACTCCCTTTAACTATTCTATTCTAGAACTAAACGAATCAACTACTAGATAAGTTTGATAAAGAAAATCACTTGTTATGTTCCATATTTTTATTTTCAGTTTCTTAACACGTGTTTCAAACTTTGCAGTTTATTATCAAAGGTAAAGTATTACCTAGTATTAAACTGAAATTAAAATATAGAACATAACAATTGTTTTTCTTCAACAAACTTATACATCCGGTTCCATTAAGAATGTAACATAATAAGAAATGCCTCAACTACTAGGTTTTCAATCTGTATTAAGTATGTCTCTTTTTCCTGAATCGTCTCCTATCGTAGCCTTTTTTAGATGGTACCCGCGGCTCCATCTAAAAAAGGCTACGATAGGAGCAATGAGAAAGGAAAAGTAGTAGAGTAAACAGGGATATAAAAGCAAACATTTTTTTTGCTTAAATACAAATCTGTGCATATTTGCATTGAGCACATTAAAATTAAAATGTTTCTTTATTATTTTATGGTCCCGTTCATTCAAAACTTGCAACCTACCATAGAAAGGCTATTCAAACTTGGCAAAATAAAGTGTCTAATGATTACAAGTTTTTTTAGATACAACATATTATAAAATCTAGCTCATGAGATATAGTTAATACTATTTTATTTATTATATTTACTATGATAGTAAAAATAATGTATTAAAATTATTTAATAAATTTATCTGCATTGTTTAAAATAAAAGTACAAAATAGACTAGATAAGAACAGGTTTTGGCCTTGTCTCAATGTAAAATTCAATTACATAATTCGACAATGCATTACGTTTACTGTAACTACTTTGGGATACTTAGGACGATAAATAAAATTCACTTTGTTGTTATCACACACGGTGATAACAACAAAGTGAATTTTATTTATCGTCCTAATTTTCAAAATGTATCACAAAGTAATGGGTTCAAGCATCAACTATACTTTGGAATACTTTTAATGATAAATTTTAGTAATGTTATCGTGAGTTTCTCTTCTTGATTAAAATGCCAACTCCTAATAATTCAATCAGGCGAGTTATTGCATTTATGTAATAACAATAAAGCAACATTAATGAAAAGAAAAGAGTCTTGTATTTTGACAACATTAATAATTTTGCAGCATACGCCTATATCAAATAAATATTATCATACTCAAAAAACGTATTTCAATCTTTAAAATCTTACCACTACAGATTTTGAACTTGGCTAAACCAAGTTTTTAATTGTACCTTGAAATTGGATTGATTAATTACGTGAAGGTGATAATAAATTGATTAAAAAGTTTAGAAAACTTTCTTCACTATTTTATTTGTAACCAGATGTATATCTATATTTCAGACCATTATCATTCGTTTGATTACAAAACCTTGTAGGTTTAATTTTTTTATTAAAGCACAAACTATTAAATTTCTTTAATAACATTAACATCGAAATATTATCCAAACTGGCGCTATTTCTAAACCTATTGTCGAATCCGATGTATGAAAAATACACACAAAAACACGCATATAAACGGATCCTATTATTCAATACTCAATGTAATCCCCATTTTATTTTCGGCGTGCATACGCATTTCCCGCCTATTAATATTTGCTCCAAATGAAATTTATACGTTCCAGTAATGGAAAACTGGATATTTTGAACTCTAATTTGCCTCCGGTTAATATTGAAATGTGATAGTGTTATTTTTTTATAACGTTGTAAAAGTAGCGATAACAATTTGTATGAGTTCTGTATCCTCAATACTAGCTACCTTAATGTGTATAATATTTAACGTTTTACATTTCGTTTTGATATGGCATGAGATTTTATTTTTATACAGATTATAATTATAATTTTTTTTTTGAAGGAGTGAATTACCTATTTAATTACATTTTTCTGTATTTTGTATCTATCTATTAATATCATAAGGCGCAGATATTTATGATAGAGTTTGTAATACGTAATTCAAAGTAAAAAATAAGATCATTATTTAATAAATAAAAATTTATGAAATAATTATACATTTACAAAAAGGATCGCATCTGTTTTATTGCTGTAGATATGTTTTAAGCTTTCTACTTATATTTTTGAAATATTCGTATACAATTATAATTAATTATCAATTAAAACTACATAGAATTATTAGAATTTAAATTAGGATTGCAAGTACATGCAATTAGTAAACGCCATTGAATTGAATTTTCAGTAAAAATTAATTTTTAAAGTATAAAACTCTAAATAAAATTTCTATTTTTGCCGATAAACTAATTACAGCAGATAACTAACTAGACTTGGGAAATTGGGATACATTTTATATGTATAATCAAGTCTCTTTATTTAGTTAGAAGCGAATCGTAATACGGGAACAACCAAAATACGGCCTTGAATAATTTCGTTACAGGCCTTTGAAGATTGCAATTTAAATTTACTTAATTACTCATCCTCTGTAATAAAATTGTTAATTGCTTTGCCGTCCATTACAGATTTGACCACAGAAACACCTGATCCTTTTATTATTGTCGCTGCTGGACATACTTGAATTACTCCTTGTGATGTCAACTACAAAACTATACAATTTCCTGCTTTAGAGTAAGTGGAATATAGAAACATAAATCCGCATTATAAAAAAAAACACAAAGCGGTAGTTTTCTATAAATTGTGTACTTTCTGCAACTGTCTATTTTTATAATATCATGATTTTGTAAAAGTCAATTGAGTGAATAAAAATTGACCGTAAAGTTTTCTTCTCCTCTTACCTGAATATAAATAACATAAACCTATCGTGGTCAAACGTACAAAATTCATAATATATTTCCATTCCATCTCAATTCTGCCTTACCAATACTGTCTCGCAAATCCTTATCTTAGATACTTTTATTTAGTTCTTGACAGGGACCAACTATAGTTTCATGCTTTCTCTGGAATATTCCAGATTGTATTTAAATATTATTTTACTTTGTTAACAATGAAGGCTTCTACTTCGTTATACATACTTAATCACAATATAAACACACTTTTTACTTTGTTTTGTATAACAGTTTTTTATTTATTTGTTGAACATTTGGTCACTTACGGTTTGAAAATAGTACCTTAATGTATCGAAACCAGTAGAGATTATGATAAGAGTGGGTCGGGAAAAAGTAATCCGAAGAAAGGGTGACTGAGACAAGAGGAATATTATTACAATATAATTAAATAATTATGATTTATTTGATGTATATATGATTGTAAAGGATGCCAATAAAGGTTTTTTTTGTATCGAAACCATTAGTCACTAAATAAGTAAAAAATTGCTATACAAAATAAAATAAAAAGTCTGTTGATATTTAGTTGTTTCTATTATATAGAAAATTATTTATGTCAGTAATAAAAATAAAGAGTTTTTGCCTAATACTAAAAAAATTCGGCTAAATGAAAATTGTATGGCAACATATTGGATTGATTCAGCTGTTAGTTGACAAAACTCCATTATGCACTTAAATAAATGAAACACAGATGTTTAAGTTTTGCATTATTTGCAAAGGCACTGGTGCAATACTTTAACTACACATGTTGTTAAGTAATGCCTGATGAAGACACTGTGTGGTCTAATAAGTGTAGCAGTGTCTGTGTAATAGAGCAAAGTTATTTAGGACCTCTGCTCTTTTTTCTTCTAACAACAGTCTTAAATTTGGGTTTCAAAAGAACATGGATAATCATCTAACCGTTATTAAATCTTTGGAATCCAGAACTAAGGAACTTGAGCAAACCACTATCAACAACAAGTAGTCGACTTAAATAGTGTAAAAACGACTAACGCAACATATATCCTGGATGAAGTACTTGAAGGCCAGCGTAAAAGCTCTAATATAATGTGTTACAATATTAAGGAATCTCAGTCTCAAAATTGAAATAACAGAAAATTAGACGACATGAATAAAATTAAACATATATTTGGCGACAATATATGTCAGATTTAGTAACTGTCATTCCAGTAGGACATAAAACTAATCGGCCACGTCCATTAAAAATGATATTGACATCTGAATATGAAGCTAAAGGCATATTAGAACATTCTAAAGCCATAAATACCTGAAATGTGAAATTCAGCCGCGATAAAACGGAGATACAAAGAAAAAATATAAAAGTGGGAAACTGGAATTTGAAGAAAGATGTCAGAAAGGCGAAAGACATATAAGTAGAGAGCGGATAAAAAAGCTTAAAAAATGTGAAAAAAAGCACTTAAAAAGGCACAAAATTTAGAGAAAAAAAACATTAAAAAAGAATAAAAACAGGAAAAAAGCATAAAAACACGAAAAAAGCACTAAAAAAGCATTAAAAGGCACAAAATTTAGAGAAAAAAAGCATTAAAAAAGCATAAAAACAGGAAAAAAGCATAAAAACACGAAAAAAGCACTAAAGAAAACTATATTTTCTTGATATGTTACACGTTTATCAACATATTTTACAAAGAAAGTTTGCTTAAAACTAAAATAAACATACTTTCTTTACGCAATATATAATATCATGTAAGTATTTAAAAAATAAATTGTAATTTTGTATACGTTTCAAAATAACTAAAATCTACTCATAAAAAGAGTAGATCATTAAATGTTGTTCTAAGGGTTTAATTTATGAATTTTGCTATAATGTTATTATCAGTTTTCTTCAATTCTTTTGTATGTATCAAAATACTGTTGGTCGGATGTCTTCATGTTAAACTCATATTATTAAATTAAACAAGTCTGTGGTTTCATCCACACCAAACCACATATAATTATTGTTAATAATATCTTTAATTTTTTGTATGGTTTCATAGTATCTAAGAGCTACATAATTTTTTCTCGGGAATGCGTATTTTACAATATTTTCCCAAGAAAGATTTAAATGCATTATTTTGTAATTTTCTTAAAGGGATATTAGAATGTAAAAGTATTTTGCACAAATGTGAATTTAATTGAAGATGATGCTAAAGATTGTGAAATTGTGCTGTTTTGTTAGTTCAGCTTTGAACTTTTTCAAACGTTCTTGACGTAGTGTTGTTATAACATGTTTTACATACAAGTCTTGACTAGTTAGGATGCAGTTGGGAACTAAAATATAACTTACTATTTTTAAACATGCCTTACAAAATAATGTATAATTTTCACTTATTAATTCTGGATAGCCTCTAATTAATTCTTGTATTGTGGTTTTCACCTTTTGCATTATGGGTTAAATATACATGTGAATTATATAATATAATTTATCTGTGATTCCCCAGGTTAATACGATTCACGCATATAGTAATTTTTGATAAATAAGCAAAGTTTTTGGAATGTCAATTCAATAGTTTATGAATGCGACTTTGAATATGAAAATTAACGAAAACGGTAAATATGCGCCAGTCGTCCCATCGGTACTTTTGCCGAGAGTAGGAAATTGATACGGTTGCAGAACACCTGATTATTAGCTATCACTTAAATTTGTTTACATTTAATACTTACTGGGGCCCCTATTTATTTTTTAACGACGTTTACATCCGGAATATCATAGGTGTGATTCCTATGAAGCGTTCGCCTGTATTATCTGAATAATGAGACGGTCTATTATATCTACTTATTTATAAACGAATCCATTGTAAATTGGTAATTTATACTAGTGATGGGCAAGATCGATCAAAAAAGATCGACTGCTCGATACTTGCAAGTGATCGAGCCGCTCGATCTTTCTCGATCGGCTCGATCTTTTCGATCGGATCGATCTTTTCGAGCGGCTCGATCTTTTCGATCGGATCGATCTTTTCGAGCGGCTCGATCTTTTCGATCGGATCGAGCGGCTCGATCGTTTCGATCGGATCGATCTTTTCGAGCGGCTCGATCGTTTCGATCGGATCGATCTTTTCGAGCGGCTCGATCTTTTCGATCGGATCGAGCGGCTCGATCGTTTCGATCGGATCGATCTTTTCGAGCGGCTCGATCGTTTCGATCGGATCGATCTTTTCGAGCGGCTCGATCTTTTCGATCGGATCGAGCGGCTCGATCGTTTCGATCGGATCGATCTTTCCGATCGTCTCGATCTTTCTGATCGGCTCGATCTTTTTGATCGGCTCGATCATTTCAAACCACTTGACGGCTCGATCTTTTTGGAGTGGATCGGCCTAGGAAAGATCGATAATTGAATCACACTATTTCTTTAAGTTATTCTCTTTTATGCAGCCTTTATTAGGCCATAAGAGCGAGCAACGGTTAATCTTTCACGATAATGAAAATAAATATTTGAAAATTATTCCAGATGTATCATAATTTTCATAGTTACTTATCTTAAAAGATAATCTTACTGATTCTAATTTTTAATTTAATATGATTAAAAAATACTTTTTATTATTATTAATTTAAGTACTGTCAAGTAATAAACTATTTAATAGACAACTGTTACTCGTATTTAAATTCAACAAATTAGTAATTATTTAATTTAATGAACAAAATAGTACTTCTCATCAAAGTGGTCACTTAAAAATATAACTGGACAGTAGAGGTGAGATAAATAATTACTTTTCAATAACGGTTATACTAAGAAGTAACTAGTTATTTTTAACGTTATTTAATAATGGTCACTAAATAGTATTCATTTTTAATAAAGATTTATGTTGATTCATTTTATAATAGCTATTTATTTACTAAATATACTTATAATTACAAAAAGAAATACAGTATGTAATATTAAATACAACACTAGTTTGGCACTTTTTTCACTTGGTTTATTTTATAGCTAAATGTACATTTCGGTGACCATTTTCAATAGCAAACTGAAAATTGCTATTGAAAATGGTCACTTTGTGACCGAAATGTACATTTAGCTATAAAATAAACCAAGTGAAAAAAGTGCCAAACTAGTGTTTCATTTAATATAAATATTTTCACGTACGCATAAAACTCACCGACAGTATGTAATATGTAGAAAATAACAAATTCAATAAGTTATTTCTTCTAGTAATTAATGTAATAAAAGCCGTCTTCTTAATTCTTTCGTAATTCATTTTCGTTAAGTGAGTGTAAATTGATTTCTTTGTATTTTTAAGATGTATTTAACGTTCAGCATTATTTACTTAACTTTTTAAGATATTGATTTGAAATTATTCCAGAATAGTTACTAATCTTAAAAGTTAATTTTACAGTATCTAATTTTTAATTTAATTTAATATACATTTTTAAAACGTGTTTCATTATTACGAAATAATTATTTTTAAGTAATGCCAATAATGGCGATAAAACGATTTAATCTAGTAAAAAATAACAGGCCACAGAATTTATATCATATATTCGAAGGGGATGATTTTTTTCGGGGATGAAATATGTATTATAGGTGTTATTTTTTGGGGGGTATTTTTTGTGCGGTGGTGTTTTGTTTTAGGAGGGGGGGGTATGATTTTCAAAGAATAATTTTACAGAGGTGGTTTTTCGGAGGGGTCGAGGAATCGATCTTTTCGATCGGATCGATCTTTCCGAGCGGCTCGATCTTTTCGATCGAGCGGCTCGATACTTCAACTGATCGATCATTGATTGATCGATCCTTCAGATGATCGATCTTGCCCATCACTAATTTATACTAATATTTATTAATAATAAAATTCATTATAATTATTGTATCATATTATGAAGATTTTTAACAATTATGTTGTCAAAAGACACGAAGAAAATATGTAATACAAATTTAATCTATAAATGATGGGATACAGATTTTTACGAAAATTCTCTATATTAGCACATTAATTTAATATCAGCGTGAAATTATTATTAAATGTTTTTTAAATGTTTAAGAAAATGCTCCAAATAAGCATCAAAATCTAAAAAAAAAGCATGAAAATAAGCATAAAAAGTCAAAATAAGCACAAAAAGTCAAAATAAGCAAAAAAGCCCAAAAAAACTTAGCGCTAAGTAATCACATTCTTCAAGATTCGTATAGATATTAAGAAATTTTTTCGTTGCTATTAATATTATGGATAAGCATAATGCTAGAAATCCGCTCTCTACATATAAGAATCAAATTTATAAACGGTTCACCAAAGATAGTGCACAATAAAAGTAGCAATCGGTCACAATCTTTAAACAAGATTATAGAAATAACCACATGTATGGATTTTAGAAAAACAAAACGATTAGTACTTTATTTGAAATATGGAGCAACAAATTAAGGAAAATCCTAAATATTTCTGGAAATTTATCGGTAAAAAATAAATGACAATCAATGTCTTTTGATGATCGTAAAAAAATACCAATAAAGGAATTGCTAATCTGTTTTCAGAAGACTTTATTTCCGTTTATACCAGTGATAGTTATTCTATTAATAAGCACTCTAGTCCATCTATGTGTGACATTAATAGTATTAGCATTACCGAAAGAGATGTAAGAAAAAAAAATAACTTTAGACATAAATAAAGGTTCGGGTCGAGTCATGGTTGTCTCAAGCTCCCAAAATTATGCGCGACAACCCTTTGCAAGCCATTAACATTATTATGTAGGGCATACCTAACAAACGGGGTTATTCCAAATATGTGGAAACATTCTCACATTATACCCATTTTTAAAATGGGTGAAGGACATAAAATTATTAATTACAGCGCAATAGCCATTCAGAACTTAATCCCTAAAGTTCTTGAACATATTATCTGTGAAAAATTAATAAATGTAGTACAACCATTATTATGTGAGTCGCGGCATGGTGTTAGACAACGGAGATCAACCGTTAAAAATTTGCTTATACTCCAGCAATTTTTTTATAATGCCTACATTAATAATGAGTCTGTTGATGCTATCTATGTTGATTTGGCAAAGGCATTCGATAAAGTTAATTATGATGCCCTTTTACTGAAGATAAATAGCATAGGAAATTACGGCGGGTTGCTGAAGTGGTTAACTAGCTACCGGACAGTAAGAACGCAATAAGTAACTATAAGTGGATGAAAATCCAATACAGTGCAAGTTACATCAGATGTATCGCAGGGTAATCATTTGGTCCACTTTTATTCAATATTTTTATAAATGATATTACATCCGTTTTTAAGTTTGCTTAGATATATTAAAATTGTATCATTCAATAAGCAATTCTTAAGATCATCATCAGTTGCAAAAAGATTTAGATGCCTGGTATGTGAGGAACGGTATGAAGTGAGATATTAATAAATGTAAATCAATGACATTCTCCAAAAAGTCAATCGTCGAACATCCTACATATACAATCAATAACATTAACTTGGATAAAGTAATTTAGTTTTGTAATTTAGGTGTTCTTTTTACAGTAAATGTACTTTTTATTATCATATAAACGATATAGCTTTGGAATCGATATACACTAGGGAATGTCAGTCTGAAAAAGTTTTAAAAAATCTCTACATTTCACTATGCCATATTGGAATACGCATCAATAATATGGTATTCATCATTTAATAATTATAAAATTAAATTGGAAAAATTTCTTCGTTTTCTGGCGTACAAGATGAATTTAAGAAGCTTAAGTCTAAGTACTAACGACCTTCGTGCACAATTTAATCTGCCCTCACTAACACATAGGAAAATTAAATTTGACATCTGTTTTCTATATATAATATTGACTTATCAATATAAATGCTCGACTATCTTATCAATGATTAACATTCGTGTACCCTCTAGAACCACTCGTCTTCGCGCTATTTTCCATACCGGTAGATACACTTCTAATTTCTCCGAACATTCTCCCAAGTCACGAATTTTAGATTATGGAAATAAAGAAGAATTGTACGTCGAATTTTTCATACCACACTTTGTATCGTTTAAACGTTAACTAAATATCGTCATATCTTAGACCTAAAATATTTATTTATACTGCTTTTATCTGTTTCTTGCGTCACAATTATGTTTGTATGAATATTGTATATTTCAGTTTTCATATATACTTCTTATTTAATGCATCTATTTTATATTAACAGGAACATATCTAGCATTTAAATTGTTTTTATAACATCCAGACTATATGCTTGTTTAGCATTGTTTTATTGCGGTTCTTAGATTTCCGTTAGTCTTAACTTGTATAAAGTATTTTACTTAGTGTAGGTTATTTTTTTATATTGTCTATATTATACTGTATTGTAATTTTGTAATTAAAATGGTTTAGCCATGAATAAATATATTAATAAATAATAATTGAGTTTATAATAGATGCTCTAAACTGCCAAGGGCAAGTAAATGTTAAGTACAAATATTTCTCTAGTTCCTTTGACAGTAAAAATCATTGATAGTCAATTGTAATATGCAGCTAATATGATATTGATTATGATTATTTATTCCATATCATACTTGATTAAAAAAATGTACTTAGTAATAGATAAAAATATTGAAAACATACAAATAAAATTTTTACAGAAAGTTCAAGGGCCGAGTTCATATTGTAAAATATTTTTCCACTCAAACCCCAACGATGTCTATTCCTCCACTGATTCATAAAACTGGAGATTAGTTTCAAAGGTACTTTGTACTTGTATTACCCATTTTTTGAGATATGTTTACAAAGATTTATCACTTTGACAAATTAATATGTAATATGATCAACGGCTTATGGCTAAGACAATAAAACGACATTTTCTAAGCCACTTAGGCAATAAACAAATTTATTATTATTTCAGTGCATTATAGCTACAATTATGTTGATTATTGTACAAATTTTCCTTAATTTTTGAGCAGTACTTTTATAATATTGCACAGCGAAAGTTAATTTTTCAATATACAGGGTCCTGCAACAGTGCGTCAAGCTTTCCTAGCGCCTTTCTCGTAAGAGATAGAAAAAAATGTTTCATATAAAAATTTATTGAATTAAAAATCTCTATGCCGTAAAATTATTTTTAAATATACAGGGTGTCCCAATTTTGCGTTATAACAAAAGCAAACATTTTTTTAAATGGAACACCCTGTATATTTTTTCATTTTATAATTTGGATAGTATTTTATAACTTAAACCTTTTTTTGGTTTTTAATTTCGATATGGCATTTCCGAGTTATTGACGTTTTTCTGAAAAAAATGTAAAAAGCGGAGGTTCACAAAAAAAATTATTCTGATGTTGTATTTAAAATTTAAGAACTTTTCTTTTTCCTATGGTTGGTCATAAGTACTGTTTATGTACCAGTGTTAAAAATTTTCACTTTTGAGGAACCCTGCCTTTGTATCAGACACGCCATTTTCTAAAATTTCAAATTGCCGTAACTCTTTTTTTTTAAATGGAATCATATATTTTTTTAAATTTTATATTATTCTACATCTAATTTTCTACAAAAAATGTTAAGCATACCCTATACCTAAAAGTGATAATTTTCAAGATATAAAAGAATTTATATTTCAAACGGTCCTTGAATGCGAATTTGTTTTTGAATAGATAGCCATGACTGAAAAAAATGCATCTGTCAATTAAACAATTAGTTTGACATGTAAATGGGAGGTGTGAATTACAAAAAACAAAAGAAGAAAGCCTATCATCAACGAGGAACCAAAAAGACATTGGTGAAGGAACTGGCATAAGCGAGAGGTCAGTACAAAGCATTCTGAAGAAAAATCGATATCAAGCATATGATATTCAGTGCTATTGGTGATTCCTTATAAACAATTTCAGGTTTTGTTAGATCCTTAGATCTAGCAGGTCATTTGGTGGGTCCATTCCTACCAATCCACTGGTTGGGAAAAATGAAATGCCCTCACGTCTTGTGAAAATTGGGCAGGTGCTCCGTCTTGTTAAAACCACACCCTGTTTCTTGTTAGTTAGGGTACATTAGCTAACGTTCCGGGTAATTCAATTTGCAAGAAGTACAAATACATAGACCTACTGAGATGGCCCTCGAAGAAATGTTGACCTACAACATGGTTTCCAAAAATTCCGCCCCAGACATTCAATGCTGATGATCAACTTGTCTCATAACATGCGGATTATCAGTTAAATAATAGTGAAAATTGTACCTATTGACAGATCCGTTGTTATGAGATGACGCCTCATTGGTGAATAAAATATATTGGAAAAACGAAAGATCCTCCTGTATTTTCTGTCTTCCCCAGAAACAAAATTCGGAACGAAATTGAAAATCAGTATTACTCAGTTCTTTATGTAGCTGAATATGATATGCTTGATATCGATTTTTCTTCAGAATGCTTTGTACTGACCTCTCGCTTATGCCAGTTCCTTCACCAATGTCTTTTTGGTTCCTCGTTGATGATAGGCTTTCTTCTTTTGTTTTTTGTAATTCACACCTCCCATTTACATGTCAAACTAATTGTTTAATTGACAGATGCATTTTTTCAGTCATGGCTATCTATTCAAAAACAAATTCGTATTCAAGGACCGTTTGAAATATAAATTTTTTTATATCTTGAAAAATATCACTTTTAGGTATAGGGTATGCTTAATATTTTTTGTAGGAAATTAGATGCAGAATAATATGAAATTAAAAAAAATATATGATTCCATTTAAAAAAAAAGAGTTACGACAATTTGAAATTTTAGAAAATGGCGTGTCTGATACAAAGGCAGGGTTCCTCAAAAGTGAAAATTTTTAACACTGGTACATAGACAGTACTTATGACCAACCATAGGAAAAAGAAAATTTCTTAAATTTTAAATACATCAGAATTTTTTTTTTTGTGAACCTCCGCTTTTTACATTTTTTTCAGAAAAACGTCAATAACTCGGAAATTCCATATCGAAATTAAAAACCAAAAAAAGGTTTAAGTTATAAAATACTATCCAAATTATAAAATGAAAAAATATACAGGGTGTTCCATTTAAAAAAATGTTTGCTTTTGTTATAACGCAAAATTGGGACACCCTGTATATTTGAAAATAATTTTACGGCATAGAGATTTTTAATTCAATAAATTTTTATATGAAACATTTTTTTCTATCTCTTACGAGAAAGGCGCTAGGAAAGCTTGTCGCACTGTTGCAGGACCCTGTATAATCATTATATTTATTTTAGTAAACATTTTTATTTATATTTGAAATCAATTTTATAATAAAGCTGTACTGAAGAGATCAAGAGATCGAAACACGTGTCTGCAGATGGTTATAAATTGAGTATTGAATTATTTAATTGCTTTTGCTAATTTATTTTTAATTACATCAACCTAAATTAATTTCTTGTTCCAAATTTATCATAATATAGTCACTCACAAATTATTTAAAGTACATTCAATCATTTTTAGTTCATTTTACAGAAAGAAATACGTTCAAACTAGTGTTGCTTTGATAGCCTTGCTATTTTGTAACACCCAATTTGCTTTTGTATTATTCAATGTCTGTCGAAGTACTAGCTAGAGAAGTAGTTGTTTCAAAAGTGATTTGTTCTTGTAGTCTTAATAAGACTCATTTGTTGTAGAATTTACGAAATATTTTCGTGTTTTTTCTATATATGAAGTTATCCCTTGTGAATATCATGGTTGGTATATGAATTTACCAAGCGACAGCTGTGTTATAGTGATGCAGAAATATTAATTACAGAAAAATACTTTTTCATATTGTGAAAATTCATTAATTTGTTATTTGTGTTTAAAATTGCATTGCATGTTAAGCAACTGTAACCCCCCCCGGTGATCTAATTTCAAAATTTCACAAATTAAATTATGTAGTAAAATCTTTTGGCCATTTTCTCCTGTATAGCAACGATATGCGAGCTCGTCTTGGTGAAAAATAATGCGTCTTCAGCGGTTGTTTTCGAAAACTTCAAAAAAATGGTTGGATATTATTTAGAATCAACCATTTGAAATTGCAATAACGGTATAGTTGCCACATGTCCGGATTTTCGGAGAAAAAAAAAATACAGGCAACTATTAGAATTGAAGTTTCGTGAGCGAACACCTCTTGTTGGTTTTGGCTTATTTTTAAAAGTCAAAACTAGTTACAGTTACGCTCACAAGCATTCGTCCTTAATTCGTAACCTGTTATCGTTGTATTGAAGCACAGAAATCGCATTTCTTAAACTGAAAAATCTGCACTTTTATTGAGCTATTAATAAATTATTAATATTTTGACTATTCTGGTCTTACTAAGACATAAGGTTACCTCAATATCACAATCAGTCACAAGGTAACCTTCCAATATCAGTTGATGCACAGCATCAATATTTTCTGCAAAAAAACACCGATTTTGTACGACATTCACGAATTTCATAACAAAGCGAACTACGGCTACGAATAATCCGCTATACAGTAAGATTCAATATTACAGAGTAAGTTACAAGTAATTGGTTCTATTTTATTACAATTTACAATAATTTTAATTTCAATTGAAAGGTGATTATATATTTTTTAGTATGCCTAAAAGCAGCCTCTTTCAAATTTGTTGAAACCATGCCAGGGTAAATTATAGTACTGATCTCTACTTGTATTCTATCTGGTTTATTTATGTTTCTATATGAACTTGATACATTCGAATATATACAATCCTTAAAATGTCAGTACGTGTGCCTGCTTAAAAACACGTTGACAAAGTGCATTATTTTTTAATTTATGCAAAACTCGTACGGTTTTCTTTGGAGCAGTAAAATACGCGTTTGTACTGGTGCCTCAAAATACCAGACCATACCTGAGATGTGATTTGATGTTTGCAGAGTAGAATAATTTTCCTATATGAGTATTAGTATTGAGATTACATAAGTATGCGTAAACCATAGCAAGCAGTACTTTACTTATTGCAGATATAATTAATATGTTATTTGAAACTCAGCGTACCATCCAAAATAATACCCAAGCATTTGATACTATCTGAAAATGTGTAAAAGTTATTACTCAATTTGATTGAACGTAGAGTTTCTATTGATTTATTTCATTTTAATAGAACAAACCTGGCTTTTGTCGTATTTAAAATCAGTTTATTTTTAATAAACCTGGTCTCCTGTTTGGAAATACTGTCATTGCATACCTTAATTATATCTGGATGTATTTATTTATTTATTATTTATATCTACCCACTACACGAATATTTGTATCATCTGTGTAATTAACTTTTTGGCAATATGGTAGCAATTTTGTAGGTAAATTATTTATATACATGATAAATAATAAATGGCCTAGGATGCTTCCTTGAGGAATCCCTTTAGTCATTCGCAATGGTTCGTAGTATACTACTTTATATCGGCCAATGATGTCAGATAACTTAGAATAATGCATCCTGCTCTCTAGGTAAAATTTTATCAAATTAAACATAACACAACAAATATTATATATGTAAGGTTATTACTTTCCATATTTTCTAGCACCCATTTAGTATAATGAAACAAGGCTCAAGGTAAAGGTCGTGAATTGTGAAAAAATTAGACTGTTGAATCAATTACATTTTCGAAAATTTTTGATATCGTGTTCAACAGACTGATTGGCCAATAATTCTCCAAGTCATTGTGATTCCCCTCTTTTATATTTAGTTACTGGAATAATTTGTTTCCATTTATTTGGTAATAAACCTGTTTATAAGCAGGTATTTATAATATCATTTAGGTATGGTGGTATATGATGAGTGCATTTTTTAATCGTGTATGCGGGTATTTCATCCAGCCCTGTGCTAAAATTATTTCAGATGCTGAGTGAGATGATCATCATTTCTAATACCATTGTTGGTTTTAGAAAATTGATTAGAGAGTAAATAGAATATTGGTTTATGTATCTGTTGAATGGTTACTATTAGTGTTGCTTGAAGATAATTTAAAAATACGATAACATTTCGTGAATCTACACCAATGTCTCTTGCAAAGACTACAAAACAATAATACCACAACAGACATTAAATGATACAAAATTAATTTGCATGTTACAAATAGTACAACTATCAAAGCAACACTAATTTGTATGAATGTAAGACTCATTGGTGTAGATTCACGAAATGTTTTTCGTATTTTTAAATTATTATTTAATTTTCTACAACGAACTAAAGGTTTTCAATACATTTTATTGCTTTAAGATGTTATTTGATTACCTATTCAATTGAAAATGTATTGAAGTCATTGGCTAATTTAACAATATTATAGTATTTTTGTATTGTAACAGATTTATAACCACCAACGATATCTCTGATTACATTTCAAGATGCCTCGGATTTATTATTAGATATTGAAAGTTTTTCTTTAGTTAACAAACTATTAAAGGACTTCACTGACGAAATTGTAACTGTTAAAGGCTGAAAATGCAAAACAACCAAACGTCACCCAGCCTCAATAAATTCTACAGATATAAAAATATATATTATAAGCATTTTTTTGTTTATCGTCGTATTGTCGTAAATTGTGTTCATCTTGCATCTTCAAAATAAGGCGGGTTTCGAAAAATCATCATAAAATATTCTAAATGCATAGTGCCTCTTGATTGTGCCTTATTTTTAAGATTCGAATTAAGTTTAATGATGCACGAAATTTGTAAAACAAAATACTTGCACCGAAACTTACTTTCATTTCGTGGTCAATATGATTTTTTCATGTCACTGTAAACAACAGTATGGATTGATATAAAACATTCTGAGTAACTCTAATGAAAAGAAGTCTAATTTTAGGTTGTATTGTTTCTGCTTCAAATAATATTTTTTTACGATTCTCGTCATTCAATTTATATGTTTATTTATTGTTTATATGGCAGAATATATCAATATCCTTTGTCTGTATTATTACAAAAAGTTTATAAAAAATGTTAGTTTTTTCTCGATTATTTACGACTATTGAAATGAACATTTTTATTAATGCACTGATGTGCTGTGATACAGCAAAACACGTGTCTGGACATTGCATTCCCATTACACAATCACTAAAAATTTATTGCTATGTCTATTAAAATAAATACATTTTTTTTAATGTATTCAAGTGCTCTGATTAGGTATTCAACTATCCCTCTCTAATGAATTATGTTTTAATACATTTACTAAAAACAGGTTTCTTGAAGTTGTTAAAACTACACACTATATATTGTTCTCATTTAATAGTGCTTTGTATTAGTTATTGTGCGTTATTATACTGTCACTAAAAGTTTACTCTAAATATATACGTTATTTACGTTATTCATGCTATACGGCACGGAATATTGTGGCCAAAATACGTGACTTTCAAAAAGTTTCACTTTGGGGATATATGGGGGTCTATTAGGGCTACTTTTTAAAATTACTTTCATAATATACAGGGTGTCCCAAAAACCCTAAAAGTATCAAAGTTGTGTTTTTTTAATGAAACACCCTGTATTTTATTGCATTTTTGGATCCTTCGATCAAAATAAGTGTGTGTTTTAATAAGGTTTTTATTACTTAAACCTTAAGGTTTTTGAAATAATTTGAATTTTGTAAAAATGTAACCTAATTTTCATGTTTCAAATACTTAAAAAGTAATTAAGTTACGCAAAATAACACAACTATAACAAAAGACAGTCTTTTGAAACTAAAGTAACAGACTAAATTAATTATCTTACGTTTTTAAATACGATGGAAAACTAGATACATTAAATGTTTTACTTAAAAAGTACTAAAACGGTGCAATAAACAATATTTTGGCGTTTTCTGTAAAAACGAGAAGACTTAATATTTAAGATATAAATACCATTCGATAGGTAATTAAAACGTGCATTTGCTGATAAATTAATAAATATAGCGTTCCATTTAAATAAATGAAGTTATAGCCATTTAAAGTTCTCATTTGTTTAATTACAATTATTTTACACCCGGTATAAGATGTCAAATTTATTATACTTGGAAAATAAAATATGATCTATTGTTACATTTCAGTGTAAATTTGGTATGCATAACTTAATTACTTTTTAAGTATTTGAAACATGAAAATTAGGTTAAATTTTTACAAAATTCAAATTATTTCAAAAACCTTAAGGTTTAAGTAATAAAAACCTTATTAAAACACACACTTATTTTGATAGAAGGATCCAAAAATGCAATAAAATATAAGGTGTTTCATTAAAAAAACACAACTTTGATACTTTTAGGGTTCTTGGGACACCCTGTATATTATGAAAGTAATTTTAAAAAGTAGCCCTAATAGACCCCCATATATCCCCAAAGTGAAACTTTTTGAAAGTGACGTATTTTGGCCACAATATTCCGTGCCGTATAGCGTGAATAACCCTGTATTTTTAAATTGCAATTGAAAATAACTGTACACAAAAATCTCACCTGTGATAAAACGTGAAATAAACAATTAAACAAACATTACGAATTGAATATCCAACAAAATATATGTCAGTTAATACAGTTGCTACCAACAATATATTTCAATTTCAGAAATTACATGCGTAAACGCAATTATTTGTTTTGGAAATTCGCGATGCTCGCGTTTCAATAGTATTTAAATTAGGGCGTATATTACCGTGAAAATAATTCATGTTCGAGTCGTTTGTTAACTGGGCGTCGGGTTTCATTTCCCACCGTTTTCCCGGCCTATTAGGTTCGCCCAAGGGAATTTCCCTCGTGCATTTGTAATTCATATCGCATTTAAGTACAAAATCTTTCGTTTCGAATAAGTTCCCCCGATGCGGAATGCAATTTATTCAGACGCTAAGTACGTGAGCTATTTATCAGCATCAACCGAGACATTCATTTATTAATTTAAGTTTGCCCCGAGTTTTATGTATTTTTCACGTGAAACTATCTTTTATGAAAGAATTTTAAATATACGTATGAAGGGAATATTTAATGTCACGCCGGGTTATAATTCATTCTATGCTCAATTAACGGAATGATGAAAGAGAAATATTATCGTAAGCAAGAGCAGTGTTTTAATCAGAATCTTAAAATTACTTTTTCTATAACAATATCATAAGTTAAAGAAGTATAATGTTAAACTAATTATGTGAAACTCAAAAGTTTTTGTTTTGTTGAGTGAATTTTACAGAAAACCGAAAAGTAGTTTAGAAATTAATTTAAAAGTTTTTAAATACGTGGTTGTAGCCTTTTGTAGGCTTTCACTTTGTGATACATATTTTATAACTTAAAATAACACAAATTAAACTTTGTGTCATTTAAATCTTAAAAGTTGTTGATATAAACAAAGTTTAATTTGTGTTTTTTTTAAGTAAAAGTTTTTGTTTGCATCGTTCATTAAAAATAGTCTTATTTTTACCATATAGTTTATAGCATGTCTGAAGGATCGTAAATATTAGTGAAATGATCAGAGTATTTCTATTTTTATTAATTCTTATTTGTTGTGTCTCTTAATTAATGACTTTTTTACATTTTAATTAGAATTATGTATGTTTAATTAATACTGATCGTGATCACATGTTCCTTTGTTCATATATTTATTGTATTTCTGTATGTTATTAGTGAGCTTGTTCCTACAGAGAATTATTTCAGTCAACGACTTCAAAGCGATCTAAATCGGTGGAAGGGGCGATTCGCCTCGAGTTTAAATTGTGTAAGGGAACATTTTTTTTATTACGTTAAGCAATTTTTGTTCATTTAAAGTGACGTTCTATAAACGTGTTCTATTTTTGTAACATCAAAACCGTTTAAAGCACATATTTTCTAAGGATAGATGAAAAGTTATTTAGAAAAAAATTATAAATACGACGTTAATCATATACAGGGTGTCCCATTTTAATCCGCCAGTAGCGATAATTCTGAAACTTTGCATTGAATCAAAAAGTGTTCCAAATGAAAAGTTAATGGTTCTGAGGGGGACATCTGATGCCGTAGACTTTGCCCCCCCAGCCCCCCAAGGGGGGCGGGAACAGGGGGCAACTTTAAAATTTTAAATGGAAACCCCTATTTTTTATTACAGATTCTAATAGACGGTTAAAAAGTATGTAAGTTTTATCCGAAACATTTTTTTATTGGTCGAGAGATGGCGCTGCAAATGTAAAAGTTTTTTGTCAATTAAATTGCGAAAATCTTCAAGTAATTAACTGTTATTATTACTTAAGACTTACTCACAACCTTACAAGGTTGTTTTTTTCTCAGCCTGCCCAAATACTACCCCCGCCCCCCCCCCCTACAAAGACGTAAAGTACTCAAAAATAGCGATTGAGTACTTCTTTTTCAAATTAAATAATGGTAAAATAATTTAAAAAAGAATGTCATTTCTTTTTCAAACAGTGTTTGACCTGGCCCCCCTCATAGCTTCATTTTTTGAAAAAAAACGACATTCTTTTTTGAATTATTTTACCATTATTTAATTTGAAAAAGAAGTACTCAATCGCTATTTTTGAGTACTTTACGTCTTTGTAGGGGGGGCGGGGGTAGTATTTGGGCAGGCTGAGAAAAAAACAACCTTGTAAGGTTGTGAGTAAGTCTTAAGTAATAATAACAGTTAATTACTTGAAGATTTTCGCAATTTAATTGACAAAAAACTTTTACATTTGCAGCGCCATCTCTCGACCAATAAAAAAATGTTTCGGATAAAACTTACATACTTTTTAACCGTCTATTAGAATTTGCAATAAAAAATAGGGGTTTCCATTTAAAATTTTTAAGTTGCCCCCTGTTCACGCCCCCCTTGGGGGGCTGGGGGGGCAAAGTCTACGGCATCAGATGTCCCCCTCAGAACCATTAACTTTTCATTTGGAACACTTTTTGATTCAATGCAAAGTTTCAGAATTATCGCTACTGGCGGATTAAAATGGGACACCCAGTATAATGTTTTTGCTTATAGCAAAAATCTAACAAATATAGCTTTGTCGTTTAAGTAATTAAAAATTTGCTGTTACCGTCAAAAACTTTAGGGATTTTAATTTACATTCAAAAAATTTATAAGTGAATTTGTTCTAAAGAAATATGTAGATTAAATGAATTTAGTTTTATTGGTGACTACAATTTAGGAATCACTGTGTCGCGGTATAATTTTTTCATGGAACGAAGGAAAATACCAACAACTTAACTCATGAACACGAAAGTGCGAGCGCACCATTTAAATCAATAAATAATTTCAAACTATTACATCAAAATGTTCAATGCTTAAGCAATTGTATAAATGATATAATTGATCTCATCAATGATTTAAATGGTGTTGACGTATTATGTCTAACTGAACATTGGCAGTCCAGTGAACAACTTACATATTGTAATTTTCCAGGCTATGTCTTAATATCTAAATTCTGTAGGGCTGATAAAGAACATGGCGGTGCTGCTATTTACTGCAAGACGGGAATAATAGCTAGCAACCTGGAAAATATATGTGCGGTTCACGGAAAGTAAAATATTTGAGTGCGCGGCCGCCGAAATTAAAATTTCAAGTAAACAAATATATGTAGTATGTATTTATAGGCCTCCTCAAAGTGATCCTACAGATTTTTTAAATAAATTAGATACAATTCTAGAGTATGTAACATCATCAAATGCGTTGTACTTTATAGTTGGTGATTTTAACATAAACACACTCGTAAATTCAAATGAAACGAGAGATTTCAAGAATTTGTTAATATCTCATAATGCTAGTCTCACTATAAATCAAGCTACAAGAACACACTATAATGGCACAGCAACTTGTATTGATAACATTATCACAAATAGTGACTCCACTAATCATCATGCCGATGTTATCAATACACATGTAGCTGACCATAAAGCACAAATTATAACAAAATGTTTGAATATTCATAATTCTAACAATTACATTAATATACGACATTATTCTGAATATGCCCAAAACAATTTTTGTAATGATATCGCGAATGAGCACTTTGCATCTGTTTACCAAGCTCCTGATGTTGACTCAAAATATAATACTTTTATTAATACGTTTATAAGGTACACAAATAAACACTTTCCACGGAAAAAAGTTTTATGTGGCCATAAAAAACCTTTTAAATTTAAATCAACTGAAATTGAACAATCTAAAAATAAATTGCATATCTATGAAATAATCTCACAATATAGGCCTGAATACAAAGTAGCATTAAAACAAGAAATAGAAACATATAAACGCTTGCTAAATAAGGAACGATGTTTATACTATGAAAATAAGTTAAATTTATCCACAAATAAGTCGAAAGTAGCGTGGAAAATTATTGGGGATGTAGTGGGTACTAATACTAAGAATAAATGCATTCTGCCAAATAGTAGTAGCATCACTATACAAGCAAATGATTTTAACACATTTTTTAAAAACATTGCCCCGGAGATGCTAAACAATAAATTACCACCAAATAGCAGTCACTACTCGTGCAACATACCATTCAATAGTAATAGTATGTTTCTTAAGCGTGTTACTAGCTCTGAAATATTTAAAATAGTTGCCAATATGGAGAATAAAAAGAGTAGTGGGTATGACAATATACCTATAACTCTAATAAAAGTATGCATCAACTATATAGTTGAACCACTTGTACATATATTCAATAGTTCATTTGAAACTGGTGTTTATCCTGATCAGTTAAAACATGCAATTATTACACCAATATACAAAAACGGAAATGTAAATGACTTTAATAATTACAGACCGATAAGTATATTGAGCATATTTTCAAAAATATTAGAAATCTTAATGTCACACCGATTAACTGAATATTTTCAAAATCAAAACTTACTTAGTAAGGTTCAACATGGATTTACCAAGAGTAAAAGTATTCACACGGCTTTATTTCAGTATATACAGTTAATCCTATCAGCTCTTGATAATAAACAAGTAGTTTGTGGTGTACTTTTAGATCTGTCAAAAGCATTTGACACGATTGATCACTCTATTTTGATTAATAAATTATACCAATATGGCATACGAGGCAATGTAAATGATTGGTTTAAATCATATCTACATTCTCGTAACCAATCTGTAAAAATTAATAAAGGTACTCATGAATCTATATCTGACTCTGTTAAAGTTAATATGGGCATTCCTCAAGGCAGTATTTTGGGTCCACTTTTGTTTATTATTTATTTAAATGATATTTCAGACATTACATCTCTAAACAGTGAAATCATCTGCTATGCTGATGATACAAATGTATTACTTTTTGGCAAAACCTACGTAGACATTATTAATAATGGTAACAATATTATGAAGAACATCCAAGCTTGGTTTACACAGAATAGGTTAATTCTAAACGTGGATAAAACTAACACCATTTTATTTAAAACCAATCAGTCCGTAAGTACGCCTCATCAAATACAATTTTATAACACTTCTTATACATTTACAAATAGTGCCAAGTTTCTCGGAATCACCCTTGATGAAACGCTTACTTACAGGCAGCATATCAATAATCTTATATCTAAACTCAGCAGATCATGTTATGGTTTGAAAATACTAGCTAAAAATACGAATGAAAATATAGTAAAAACATTTTACTATGCCCATTACTATTCACACCTGAAGTATGGTATTATATTTTGGGGCAGCAGTTCAAAATATCATTCAGTGTTAGTAGCTCAGAAACGTGCAATTAGAATAATGTGTCAAATGAAGCAAACTGACAGCTGTAAAGGAATATTCCAGAGATTAGGTATATTAACAGTGCCTGCTATCTATATATATGAATGCATCAAATTTTTATGTACTCATAAACATCTCTTTTCCGCTCATATTCTAGTTGATACCCACAACACCAGGCACGGCATTACATACAGATTTCCAGAACACAAATTAAAAATGTTTGAGAAAGGGCCACTGTATAGCTGTATTAAGTTTTATAATTGTCTTCCAAAAACGATTAAGAATATGGAAACATTTAGTAAAATGAAGTCCATATTATTTAAGTTATTATGTACTTTAGAACCATATAGCACGGATGAGTTTCTAACTGGCATAAATAATATGTAGTGTAATGAAAATTGTTTTGTGACGTGTTTCCATGTTTGTTCTGTATATGTTTGATATCTTTATTGCATAATTAAATGTTACTGTACATACACTGGAAATAAATATTATTATTATTATTATTATTATTATTATTATTATTATTATTATTATTATTATTATTTAGTGAAGGCTGATGTCTGTTTTCATTGGGTTTACAGTGAGTAAGGCTCACGTTTATAAATAATCATATATGTTAATACTTATTACCTATCCGTTTCTTCACATTTTATGCTCAATATTTTGGAACTAAGAGCGTACAAACATTAGATGCACGGGTTTAAAGGAAATTAAATATATTTCATAAACATCATAAACAATACTAAAGCCAATTGGTTTTGTAGTAAATTCTTATATTATAACTCAAATTTAGTAGAAGAAATTATACTTGAAACCCTTAGCAATACTCTAGATGAAAAATTTAATAAATTCAGTGATGAAATTCGTCATACATTGAACATCATTATTCTTCGCATTGATAAATTATAATCCGGAATTGAAAAATTAGAACGATGACACACTGATCGCCACGAAGAATGTATGAACTTTACCATAAAGACTCAATATAATTTTGAAAATGTTGTAGGATAGATGCAAAAAGTTTAATGTTTTACTTTTAATTTCCCAAAATGCATAGCCACCAATATATCTAATAAAATTAACGATGATTTAAATAGTGTTAAATAGATTTTAGAACCTCGTGGACTTAATATTTCGCCTTAAAAAGCGTTTAGACTAGGAAAGAATCACATGTATAATAAACCCAGACCTCTAAAAATTATTTTCAAAAACGAATCGGAAGCAAAGGAGATAGTAAGAAGTAATGTACGGGGCCCTTCAGCAAGTAGCCTATTTTGTGCAGACCATACTAAGAAACAATTTTACAAAAGAATGAAAAATAAACTCCTGGAGAGAAGATCAAATGGAGAAAAGAATTTAAATCAAATTTAATAATTATGTTTTATTCACTACTGTTGCGAATGAGTTAAATTAACATCATAGAAAAATGGAACAACTTTATGCTGTTCATAAATCGCTTATTTTTGGGGATTATAAATTATAACTTACCGTCCGTTAAATCGAACACTGATGGTGTTATTTTCCATACAATCAAAGGTTTTGATTTCAAAGCTAAGTGTATAGTCGATGGATATGACTTTTTAAATGTGTCACAAATCCAGGAATTTTTTAGATTTATTTTTTTCGAATGTTTTGATGATAGTATCATTTTATCCGAAAATCACTTATTAAAAGTGAACACCATGCAGTTTACCATATTGTAATACCTCATACATATTTGCGGACCTTACATACGATGAAAAAAATCTACTTACACCACATTGCAGATTATAGCGCCCTAAATAATACCTATTTTGCTACTGATATTTTTATTCATATAAACTTATTTCTGCGACAGAATCTACCCAAAATGGATGACAAGAGAACTTAAAGGTATGGTTCTCAATAAAACAATAGCTTATCAACAGTTAAAAGGGAGCGGTTCACAATATGATTACAAAATTTGTACAATCTACGTCGTTAATATAAATCCAAGTCAGAGGCGCTTTATAATAATTATTTATTTGATATCAAAACACTTTTGGGAATACGCCAGAGACTTAAAACTCGTGATTACCAAGGAAGAGGTATTTAATGAGTTTTCAACTCTTAAATATAGCAAATCTCCGGGTATTGATGGTATTCCCAGCTGCCTTCTACTGAATTGCATTTATTTGTTATGTCCATCTATGAGCTCAGGCTCAAATCTTTAAAATTTGGTGCAATACTTTGTAAATGAAAAATCAGTTATATTATTTCGATACCAAGACCGGAAAGTGTGATATATTTAACAATTACAGGGGTGTATGCCTTAAATCCTAATACCTAAAACCCAAGAGATCAACAGTTTACAATCTGCTCTGCTACAAGTAGTATTTGTTAAATACTTTTGATAAGAACCTACAGGTTGAAGCAATTCTTAAAAACATTTAATAGGGTACATCATTCTGCTTTGTTATACAAACAAAAAACATTGCGCATCAAAAAATGACGTAATCCTGGATTCAATCGTTTTTGTAAAATCGAATTCTAAAAGTCCGTAGACATAATTATACAGGGTGGCGGAATGTGTCTTCAAAGTTCCAAAATTTTTTATTTCTTTTGATTATAACAATTTATCGGTTTATTCGATTTGAATGAAATTTATTATTAATAACTACTATAATATAATACATCATTTAAGTTATTATGGACATTAGTGATGGATAGGACGTATAAAAAACAGTAGTACTTTGAAGAAAAATTCCTGCTTAACTGTAAACTTTTGGATATAGATATGTTGTGTTAAATCATCTTATTTTGGTCCCAGGAATCTGTTGTCCAGTCATTTTCCCACATTAACGAGACAACCTGTATATCTATGCCTATCTTTCTGAATTTAGTAGTAATACAAGGCTCTCACTGTGGTCCCATCTTATTCCTGCAATTCGGTTATGATATCAGATATGCAATTACACATTGAAACTTTTTAATATATGCGGATAATCTTAAGTTGTTCGTGGCCGTAAGCTCTAATAATGAGAGTGTTCTAGGATTACCTCAATGAATTCTGTAAATGCTATAATATTTATCAATCAATTTTGAATAATTTTCAGAGTGTTGTTCTATATCATTTGGTAGAAGCATTTCAAAAATAAATATCTAAAAACTCTATAATATAAAATAAGATATAATCATAAGTAATTATTATGATATTAAGAATAATTTGAAAATTCATAGCTTTGTAGATCGTAAATCGTTTTCCGATTAATGTATCTTACATCAATTATTAAATGGTTGTATTGATTGCCCGTACCTATTAAGCCAACTAGATTTTCACTTGTTATCAAATAATATATAATATACCGGGTGTCTCAGCGTGCGCGCCGAGTAGCTTTACGGCTAAACGGTTTATTTTTTTCAAAATCCGTTTTCGCAGGAGTATGTAGGTGTATTGGGACCACATTTTAAAATTAGTTTTAAATATACAGGGTGTCCCATAAAAGCATGGCGTATCATAGTTATGTTTTTTCTTATGGAACACCCCATATTTGATATTTTTTTCAGATTCTACATCAAAAATAAGGGTAACTTTCATTATAAGATCATATGCCTAAACCTAATAATTTCTGAAATATTTAAACAATTTTGGAAAAATTGACGTTTCGAAAAAAAATTATATCTTTCAAATAGGTGAATGAAAACAAATGAAATTTTGTGTCAGTATATTAGACTAATGGGTGAATATTTTAGGCCATTTATAGGAATTTTAAATATTAAGATGTTTTGATAATTTAATGTGTCTACAGAAACACATTCAAGGTCAAATTTCGTGCTTACTTTAAATGGAACACCCTATATCTAATAAACCTATCTTGTAGCAAATTTTATTATCTTTCAAAAAGTATAAAGGTATTCTATACCTGTTACCTATAGTTTTCAAGATATATCCATTTTTGTTAATTTTCGACATAATAATTATTAGTATCAATTATTGCAATAGTCAGTTAACACAACCAATGATTTTCGAGATATTTCC
>OZ018392.1:28060436-28235321 GCA_963969525.1 Ontholestes murinus | reverse complement strand
CAACATTTCTTCGAGGGCCATCTCAGTAGGTCTATGTATTTGTACTTCTTGCAAATTACCCGGAACGTTAGCTAATGTAACCTAACAAACCAGAAACAGGGTGTGGTTTTAACAAGACGGAGCACTTGCCCAATTTTCACAAGACGTGGGGGCATTTCATTTTTCCCAACCAGTGGATTGGTAGGAATGGACCCACCAAATGGCCTGCTAGATCTCCGGATCTAACAAATCCTGAGATTGTTTATAAGGAATCACCAATAGCACTGAATATCATATGCTTGATATCGATTTTTCTTCAGAATGCTTTGTACTGACCTCTCGCTTATGCCAGTTCCTTCACCAATGTCTTTTTGGCTCCTCGTTGATGATAGGCTTTCTTCTTTTGTTTTTTGTAATTCACACCTCCCATTTACATGTTAAACTAATTGTTTAATTGACAGATGCATTTTTTTCAGTCATAGCTATCTATTCAAAAACAAATTCGTATTCAAGAACCGTTTGAAATATAAATTCTTTTATATCTTGAAAAATATCACTTCTAGGTATAGGATATGCTTAATATTTTTTGTAGGAAATTAGATGCAGAATAATATAAAATTTTAAAAAATATAAGATTCCATTTAAAAAAAAAGAGTTACGACAATTTGAAATTTTAGAAAATGGCGTGTCTGATACAAAGGCAGGGTTCCTCAAAAGTGAAATTTTTTAACACTGGTACATAAACAGTAGTTATGATCAACCATAGAAAAAAGAAAATTTCTTAAATTTTAAATAGAACATCAGAATAATTTTTTTTGTGAACCTCCGCTTTTTACATTTTTTTCAGAAAAACGTCAATAACTCGGAAATGCCACATCGAAATTAAAAACCAAAAAAAGGTTCAAGTTATAAAATATTATTCAAATTAGAAAATGTAAAAATATACAGGGTGTTTCATTTAAAAAAATGTTTGCTTTTGTTATAACGCAAAATTGGGACACCCTGTATATTTTAAAATAATTTTACGGCATAGAGATTTTTAATTCAATAAATTTTTATATGAAACATTTTTTTCTATCTCTTACGAGAAAGGCGCTAGGAAAGCTTGACGCACTGTTGCAGGACCCTGTATATAAAATCGGTAAAACCTGGGGGTGTTAGGGTATTTTTCTAATTATTTATTCCATGTACAAATTGTGCCCATTTCTTCTTGTTTCTTGCCTTTTTCTTCCCCTCGTTTCATGTCTCTTCTTTATCTCTTTCTTATAATATCTCCATTATTACGTCGTTCCATATTTTTGTTGGTCTGCCTCTTTTCTTGTGTTCTGTTGATTTTGCCTCCCAAACGTTTTTTGTCTGTCTATTTTCTTCCGTTCTTATTATGAGCTTAAACAATTTTACTGCTTGTCATTTTATTTGGTTTATCATTGGTTCTATATTTAACGCTTCCCTTACAGCATTATTTCAGATTTTATCTCTTTTGTGATGCTTTTGACGCCCCTTAAGTACTTTATTTCCATTGCCTGGATTTTGCTTCTCGTCCTTTTGTTAATATCACTTTCACATCAAAATATAAGGATTGGTTTGATGATTGTGTTTTATATTGCTATTTTTGTTTATATTGTTTCTTACGAATTTTTTTAATATAGTGCATAATACAATTTTGTAGTATTTTATAGTCTGTTATTTATTTCCGTGTTACTTGTGTTTCTACTTGTTCTATGTCTCTTCTATTTAGTTTTGCAGCCACCTCTCTCTCATCTTTCCCTATTGCCATTACTTTTGATTTATCTATTTTTAGGTTTCTTTTCTATATTTTATTTTCCCATATTTCTTAATGGTGTTGTTGTACTTCCTCGTTTTGTATCATTATTATTAAATTAACTACGAAGGCGCAATCTGCCATTGATATTATGTTCATATTTTTGTATTCAATTCTTATCTTCTTTATATTTTATGTCGTTTCTTTAAGTACCATACTTATCATCTAAAACGATGTTGAAATGAGTTAGGCTCAATATCCACTTCTTGCCTTAAGCCATATTTGGTCTTAAATTCTTCGTATTGAATGTTACCCGTTACATTTCCTGTTGCTTTGTACATCCTGAACGTATTTGTCGGTGTTTTATGTGCCTTGTACGAGCACCTGGTTGTAACGACTCGAAGTAAGAAAAAGAATACTTTAAAATTAAATCTTCTATTGGTCTTTACTGTACAGAGTTTAAAATGGTAATGTTCGATATTTACAAAAATATGTACATAAAATTGGCATGGTGGGGATGGTCATCGCTTTCTCCGACCCTCTTTTGCCAGCCTCTGGGAAGCAGGTACATGAACCGGGCTGTTTTCCTCCGTGGCCAGGCGCAATTTCCAGGAAGGCCCCTTTTGAACCGCGAACGGGGCGGCCTTGTCCAAGGGGTGGTCCTGACTTAGGAATTTCTGGTACAGTCTCGCCATAAAATAGGGTGAAATGTGAATTCGGTAAACAGGCGGTAATTTTCGGTACAAATTTGTTATCGGCGTTCTTCTCAGAACGTCTCAACGCGTCCAATTTGCCGAAATTTAAATTCAAAGATTATTATTACTGAAATCACAATTAAATCATATTATTATTATTATTAAATATACTTTGCTTTTTCCAAATTTCGCCGCATGAACGATTTCCAAATGAGTAAAGTTTGTTTCGTATATTAAGATGTAAATTAGTTAAGTAGAGTAGGTAACCATCGTAAAAGCGTGACCCATAAAAATTGTAAATATTGCCGGGATAATAGACCCGAAATCTATTTTTAGAAATATAAGCCGATGTTTTCACCCTAAACTCGCCTTAACACGCGCTTACCTGCGTTAAGGGACGCGCACGCTTAGTTGGGTTAAACCTAAATTGCCATGACGTCACAAGCGGAAATCCCCATAATGTTTTTCGCGATTTTTAGCGAAACCATACGCTATACAAAATCGCCACATACGTCATCATTGAGCCAGGAAAATTTCCTATAGAATAGTTATAGTTTCATGTTAAACTTTATCCTAATTACGGCTAGGCGAATTATTTAAAATATTAAATATTATTAAATATTAATTATAATTATAATAATGCAACTAGGATATAGGAAATCTGCACATTTTTTTTTGTATATATTCTTTCACGGTTTTACGATACAATACTATGCATAAACAATCTCATCACATTCCCTTCACATCTAGACAAATATTCTAATTAATTTTACATTCGCGATTTCATTATAATCAAATTAATTTGCTGTTTTTTTATATATAATATTTGTTTATGGATAGTATTGAGTAATATATTATAGATGCAGAATTCGATTCTCAATTTTATTCTTTGAAGGTAGAGCACGTTTGATTGTTTGTTTTGTTTAGATTTATTTACATTATTTTGATATTCTTAAACTCGTCAACAATATTATTTCATTAATTCATTGTCGGACAAGATAATGCGAATGTTAAGCTATAATTCCAAATAATTAAAGCATATATAATTGAGATAAGAAAATCGTTATAATTCTGATTTTCTAGAATGTCCACAGGTTAATTTAGGAAAATTAATCTTCATTTCTTCTAATACAAGTCACACAACTCAAGGCACAGAATAATAAGCTACAAATTATTCATAAATATGTGCAAAGATTTGGTTGCCATCATAATTTGTTTAGAACGCTCCATTGTGATGCGGTACGCAAGCTAAGAAGAAATGGCTAGTTGTTCGAAAATTCGGTAGGGCGCAACCTGATCGCCCAGGTATACTATAAAGACAGCCGCCCTTAAGGAAGAAAAAAAAAGTCTCTGCTAAGCAATCGCCCGTAACAGTCGCATCCGCATTAACGTCCTGAAGTTTTTTTTTTTTTTTTCAAATAAGTATTTAAATACCAAGTTTGATCTCGTGCTCAACCTCAAAGGTCTGTAAATTATCTTAGTCTTACATTTGTTATTATTCTTTCATTATTTTGTTTGTTATTGTTGTTGTTATTATTGATCTTGTCAATATAACTTCTCTTTGAGGAGAATTCTAAATTTGAACACCGTATTTTATTCAATCAATCCTTAAACTCAGTGCATAGTGAAAGTGTGAGTGTTCCCAACGAATCGTGTTCAGATCCAGCCATTAGGAGCAGGAGCAGCTCCCAACGACCATCGCACTCAAAAACCAGGTAAGTAACGCATGTTTCTTTACTATTATTCTTGTTGCTTGTAACTTGTTCTGCACTCTACCCTGAGCTAGTCGTGCAGTTACGAAGCGAAGGACAATCGTAATTTTTTTTGATAGTTTATTTTTATGTATATTCGTATACACATCTTTCTTACCATCTTAAATTCATATGCGATTAGTCCCGGAGGGGTTATCTTCTTTAGGTTTCCCCTGCTTTCTACAATTAGAAAGAGCTAACCCGTAACATTGTGGCGCCCAACTTGATAGGTTTTAAATAAATCCACGACCCTGGTATAACTAATTTTTTAAATTGTATACCACTTAATTAAATCGTAACATTGTGACGCCCTACTATTGGTTATAAATAAACCACGATCCTGATTTTTTATTTAAAGATATAAAACTCTTTGATATTTTATCGTGACCAGGTTTGTTTTATTTTTTGATATTGATATACAGTCACTTAAGTAATTCATAACGTTCTACTATCGTTTTTTTTAAATTAATTTATATAGAACACGTAGTAATTTCGTAACAAAGTGACGCTTAAATAGTGGTAAACTAATAACTCATGACCCCCTTTTTCATTCATATCACGTGCAGTTCAATTTAATCTTCAGTAAATTTCATAACATTAATTTACTCGTTTTGATTTTCACAATAGTCATTTTCAAGCCAATTTTACGACCTATGTGAAACTCTAGTTTAAAAGTAAATTCAAAATAGAATTCTCGTGGCTGCATATATTTGTATTTTTTCTTTCAAGTAATGACGTGATTGTTTAATAAATGTTATTTTAAGTATTGTCACAATAACAACAAGAATCTTCAGGACAAGTTGCATATTTATTTACTTTCTATTTATTACTGTCTCCTTGAACGTTTTAGAAATACATGAATTTTTAATTTCAAATAATAATTTAGAATTTATAATTGTACAATTATTTTTATATAATCATATATATAACACTGAGCGCACATCCTACAGACGGGGCCGTATAAATTCAGCTAGGAAAATATTTCTAATTTTTATTGAAGCGGGATAATCAGTCAAAAATATAAGCTTCATTTCTTATGTTATTCTATTAATTTCGGGATCGCGACGGGGCCGAACGTAATTTAAAATACGCCAATAATTAATTGAGCATCAAATTACGCGAAAGAATAAGATCATGTCTACTTACTCTCTAAAAAGTAATAATCCCCAACATTCGCGCGAAATAACCTGTGAAGATAATATGTATGCGGACGACAGAAGATCTGTTAGTAGAGACCAAATAGCTGCAGAAATAGAAGCAATGGAACGGAATCACAACGACAGAATGTCCACACTTCGCCGTGAAATGGAAGCCCTAAATCGGTATGAAAACCAAGACCGCGCCCGTTTTCCAGAAGAAGTTCTTCCAGAAACCACCTCTACATACGAAAACGATATGCTGCAACAAATACGGGAATTTAAAATTGACCGCGAGAACTTCCTACGCGAAAAAGAACGTTTCCAGCGCGAAATTCGCGAACAGCAGCAACGCCTACAACGACAAGCGGATGACATGTACAGGAGATTCGACATATTAGAAGAACGCGTCCATTCGCGACTATCAAATGAAGAACCGGATGTACGAGCCGCAGCCTATTCTCCACAGCCCAGGCATCATTCAATTAGCCCGCCTCCGCAGCATCAGATACAAGTGGAAGCGCAAGTTAATGAACCTCTTCGCCGAAATCATGCTGTCCAACCTCTCCCAGTCCATGAGGATGTCCTGCGCCAGGCCACCCAGACCAATAAATACATTCTAGACATTTTAACCGGAACGAAGAAAGTGGAAAACGACATTCCATATAAATTCACCGGGAAGGAAGACCCTCAATATTTCATTAGCCAGCTGGAGCGGGAATTTGAAGGAATTCAATTGGAGGACAACATGAAGAATCGTCGTGCACTTGCTCGTATGTCCCCGGATTGCCTAAAATTATATGCGCCGTACTTTGCAGACCACGTGCCATGGAGTAAAGCGAAAGCGCTGTTTATCAATTCAATTGATCCGGAAAATATAGCCCATGAGGAGATGTTAGAACTATTATCCACTACACAAGGTTCGACACCTCCTGGTATCTTTGCACTACGTAAAGAGACGCTATTCGATAAATACGTTGCAAATTGGTCGGAAGTGATGAAAACAAAAGTAATGTGGAAGTTAGCCTCCAATGATCTTCGTCAGGCTCTTGTTTTTAGACCACGAACAGTCGCGGAATTCGTCACACAAGCAGCACAGTTAGCCACAACAATTCCATCTTCATCGAATAACAACAGAAGTGGAGGTAAAACCAATGAAACTCAACAGTTGAATCGAAGTGCCCCATACAATCCCACACGACGTTCACCACCCCCACAGAATAATAATCATAGTCAAGGACGTTATAACAGACGCAGCAATTATCAACGTTATCAAGGTTATAATTACAATAATAATGTAAATAAAAATAGCGGAAATTATGATTCGACAGAATATAAACCAAAACCGAAAAGGAGCAATTACAATCCTGCGCTAAATAGATCTCCACAGAAAACCCGCTCAGTAAATAGGCACGGTTATAGACAAAGCTCCTCCAATAATAAACAAAATACGGAATACGTACGCAGACCATCATCACCACCACAAAATAAACAGAAGAACTTTTCGCAAGATCCGCCCTTATGTCAACGTTGCCGAAAAGGGAATCATTGGAACGATGAATGTCCTAACGTTCAGGGAAACGGACAACAGCGGCAGAGCTAAACCTAAATTGCCTCTCTGCTCTTGCCGCTAAATGGAAACGACCACACGCATTTCAACTAAACCGATACCACCCTTACGATAGGAAAACTTCGCCTCAAGATAGAATGTATAGTAGCAAACACGAAATTAAGGACCAATTTATTAGCGCGTTCCCGTGTACTCGTAGGATTTTCAAGTTCTTAGGCAGTCGCCGTGACTGCAAAATAAACAATTCTAGTGCGTTACAACATACTGCTGCAAGCCGCATAAGTGATAGTGCCCGCGATATAGACGCTATACAAGTAAATCCTCCACTGTGTTCATTACAACCACGCACTGGTAAACTTATATTGTTACCACTTATCACTAAAAATTACACTATCACATGTTTACTTGACCTAGGAGCTGGTCAAAACTATATTCGCCCCGGCCTTACTTCTCATATAAAAACGCTCCGAATCAAGACAAACCTCGCAGGACGAAACTCAACAGCCGATATTACAGGAGTTACATTATTAAATTTTCAGCTGGGAAATCAGATTTTCGAAGAAGAGTTCCTTGTTATGCCTGACTTAAGATTCGATGCAATCTTAGGCATTACCTTCTTTTTAAAGCACGATGCAGTAATCGACTGTGCTAAATGTTGCATGCACATAGGTAAAGAATTGCGACAAACTATACGGTGGATGCATAACAACTACACTAAAGACGAAGCAACGCCGATTCCAAAACTACAACACGGTTTCGAAGGAGTCGCGGCTAAACACTTCGAAGAACTTGTCGAACGCTTTGGAAGGACGTTTCAACCGAAGGATCAATTCGCCCGTCAATCACGAACATCTGAACATAAAATCCAATTGACCACTGATAAACCTATTCGTCTACGCCCATATCGAGTCAGTCCTAGCAAGAAACAAGAGATCGATCGACAGGTAGAAGACCTCCTTGTTCAAGGAATAATCGAACCATCTACGAGCCCATATTCGTCACCTATTGTCCTTGTACAAAAAAAGGATGGTGAGAACAGATTTTGCATCGACTATCGCAAAATAAATGAAGTAACCTTGTCAGAACCAACACCGTTGCCAGTGATCCAGGAAGCCTTGCGCGATCTTGGGGATGCCTGTATCTTCTCAACGCTTGATTTAAAAAGTGGATACTGGCAGATACCGATGGAAGAGGAATCAAAAAAGTTTACAGCTTTTTCAACGTTGGATGGAGGACATTACCAATTCCGCGTGATGCCTTTTGGACTTAAAAATGCCCCGTCAACGTTTCAACGTTTGATGTCACAGGAAGTGCTTTCAGGAATGATCCACAACTTCGCAATGGTGTACCTGGATGATATTATCGTGTATTCCAGGACACCCGAAGATCATCTTAGACACTTGGCCTTGGTGTTTGAACGTCTCGACCAATTCGACCTGAGATTAGGCGTGGATAAATGCACTTTTGGAAAGAAAACGTTGGAGTATTTAGGACACATGGTTCATGAAGATAGGACGCGTCCCCTAGAAAAACACATACACCAAATTAGAAATCACCCCATTCCCAAGACTCGTAGACAGTTACGTAAGTTTCTAGGTTTATGCAATTGGATCCGGCAGTATATTAAGGGATTTGCTAACATAGTCGCTCCTCTTAATGAATTAACTGCCACCAAACGCCCTTTTAAGTGGAACGCAGAAGCAATGAGAGCAATGGAGACTTTGAAGCAAGAAATTCAACAGCCACTACAGCTTCACCGACCTCTGCCCGACATGCAATACACAGTGCAGACTGATGCGTCTCAACTCGGTATCTCGGCGGTACTGTTTCAAACGGACGGAAAAGGCGAGAAAAGAATAATATCGTTCGACTCAGCGAAATTAAACGAAACGCAAAAGAGATACCATATCAACGAATTGGAATGTATGGCGCTTGTGTGGGCTCTTAAACGATATCGTCCTTTACTAGAAGGACATCACATACGCGTGGTAACTGATAGCAAAGCACTCACTTGGCTCGCAAATTTTAAAGATCATAGATCGAAACTTACTAAGTGGGCACTTGTTTTGCAAAGTTTTGATTTCGAAATAGTCCATTGCCCAGGGAAAGACAATCAATTACCGGACCTCCTCAGCAGAAATCCGGAAGAAAAATCAGTTGGAGAGTTACCCGAATTAGAAAACAACCTGCCTCCAACACTAAACCTTCTCGAAGCCCCTATCGTCCAAACCGTTGTAGAAGCACAACAAGAAGACGTCGAAACCCAGGACATTATTCAAATCCTTAGCGATAGATATCACGCAGACTGGACGAAATATAATGAAATGTACGAAGTAATAGACGGTACATTATACCACATTCCAGTGAACGATCGTGACAGGACGCTCTACGTACCAACCACCATTCGAGCTCGAGTTCTACATGCCATGCACGACGAAGCCATCCATCCAGGCCGCGATGAAAGTTTACGAGGTATACGTACACGTTATTTCTGGCCATCACTTGTGAAAGACGTACGAAACTATGTAGCAGGATGTCTCGTCTGTATAGCAACAAAACGCGGGAAAAGACAGAAAGCTGCGCCTATGCGAGCGCGAGTTCCCATAGCTCCGTTTCACACGATCGCAGTGGATCTGATAGGACCGTTTCCACTATCTACTACGAGAAAGCGGTCTGTAATTGTCGTAACGGATCTGTTTACAAAGTGGGTGGAAGCTTTTCCTGTTTGTCGAGCCACATCGGGCAACATTCTTAAATTACTGGAAGAACAAGTATTCCACCGGTTTGGGTATCCACAGTGCATTATCAGCGATAACGGATCACAATTTACAGCGAGACAGTGGCATAAACAAATGCAACGCTGGGGAGTGGATGCGTATTATACTCCCGTTTATCATCCCCAGGCCAATCCAACTGAAAGAAGGAACCAAGAATTGAAAAAAAGCCTCCGAATCAAAATGCAGGGACAGCCCGGGAAGCAATGGTCTCAACACCTCCAGAGTATTCTGTTCGAACTCCGTTCGCGCGCCAATGCTGCAACTGGCTTTACCCCGGCACGAGCACTATTAGGATACGATCTTCCTCGACCAGGAGAACGCAAAATTTCACGATCGCAGCCACCTACAGGTCCAGAACACGAGACAAGGGATATTCGATTAGGAGTCATTCGCGATCGACAATTGCAGTATGTTCGCAAATACGACGAGCCAGATGAGCCTCCAAAATTCGCACTTGGCCAGACGGTGGTTATTCGCAACCACCCAATAAGTGACCAACAAAACCCTGCCGGTTTTGCTTCCAAATGGCTAGGACCATATACCGTGCGTGAAGTACTCTCCGGTCGTGTGTATCTAATTGATCGAAACGGACAAGATGTCAAGGTACATGCTGATGATATCCGGCCAGTGCCACTTCAGCAACCAGAACTAAATCCACGACCTCCCTCTCAACCAGCCTCTGAAGTAGACGAAGAAGATGTCAGTTAGTGCCTGTGCTTTATTATTGTACCATAAGTGACTAGCTTTCCCGCGATATAGACGCTCATCCGGAAACTAAAGACGCTACCATACCGCGGTACAGTGTTAATAAGTACAGGACGCTCATGTGCCGAGTGAAATTAGTGTAAGTTTAGTGTAAGTGTATATAAGTGTAAATAACTGTATAAAATCGTATTTTGGACTCCGCAAACGTCGCGATTCCATGAAGGGATCCAGTGTCATGGAAAACACATTCGCGGATTAAAACACTCTATTTCATGAGCAAAAAGTGCCACCCAGTGAACCTCTAAAGAAGACGCGTGAAGACTACCACCCTATCTCAAGGACATGGAATCCGTTGAGCGAATCGGGAGGATTTAGAGTTAACCAGCAACATATTTATTGAAACTACCAGTTTCCTGACTGACAATGGGCAGTCTAATAACCCATTGTGGCGCCCAAAAATTTCACACCCTATTCTACAACCCCAAATCATGTCAAGCTTTAACGTCGCCAGTGCCTCGTATTTAGCGAAGATTCCGGAGCCGGTGCTCCCTACCCCAAGGAGACATGAGTATATCGAAGCCGTCGATTGGTAAATATTAACCACTGACAACAACCACATTTGTGTATATATTTTCTATTATTGTATCAATATTCATCAGATTTGTATGTATATATTTATTTTAGGAACAAATGTATGAAGATAGACCCATATATATACTTGCAGAAACAAATTTTACTCATTTTACGGGGCCGAATTGTTATCGGCGTTCTTCTCAGAACGTCTCAACGCGTCCAATTTGCCGAAATTTAAATTCAAAGATTATTATTACTGAAATCACAATTAAATCATATTATTATTATTATTAAATATACTTTGCTTTTTCCAAATTTCGCCGCATGAACGATTTCCAAATGAGTAAAGTTTGTTTCGTATATTAAGATGTAAATTAGTTAAGTAGAGTAGGTAACCATCGTAAAACCGTGACCCATAAAAATTGTAAATATTGCCGGGATAATAGACCCGAAATCTATTTTTAGAAATATAAGCCGATGTTTTCACCCTAAACTCGCCTTAACACGCGCTTACCTGCGTTAAGGGACGCGCACGCTTAGTTGGGTTAAACCTAAATTGCCATGACGTCACAAGCGGAAATCCCCATAATGTTTTTCGCGATTTTTAGCGAAACCATACGCTATACAAAATCGCCACATACGTCATCATTGAGCCAGGAAAATTTCCTATAGAATAGTTATAGTTTCATGTTAAACTTTATCCTAATTACGGCTAGGCGAATTATTTAAAATATTAAATATTATTAAATATTAATTATAATTATAATAATGCAACTAGGATATAGGAAATCTGCACATTTTTTTTTGTATATATTCTTTCACGGTTTTACGATACAATACTATGCATAAACAATCTCATCACATTCCCTTCACATCTAGACAAATATTCTAATTAATTTTACATTCGCGATTTCATTATAATCAAATTAATTTGCTGTTTTTTTATATATAATATTTGTTTATGGATAGTATTGAGTAATATATTATAGATGCAGAATTCGATTCTCAATTTTATTCTTTGAAGGTAGAGCACGTTTGATTGTTTGTTTTGTTTAGATTTATTTACATTATTTTGATATTCTTAAACTCGTCAACAATATTATTTCATTAATTCATTGTCGGACAAGATAATGCGAATGTTAAGCTATAATTCCAAATAATTAAAGCATATATAATTGAGATAAGAAAATCGTTATAATTCTGATTTTCTAGAATGTCCACAGGTTAATTTAGGAAAATTAATCTTCATTTCTTCTAATACAAGTCACACAACTCAAGGCACAGAATAATAAGCTACAAATTATTCATAAATATGTGCAAAGATTTGGTTGCCATCATAATTTGTTTAGAACGCTCCATTGTGATGCGGTACGCAAGCTAAGAAGAAATGGCTAGTTGTTCGAAAATTCGGTAGGGCGCAACCTGATCGCCCAGGTATACTATAAAGACAGCCGCCCTTAAGGAAGAAAAAAAAAGTCTCTGCTAAGCAATCGCCCGTAACAGTCGCATCCGCATTAACGTCCTGAAGTTTTTTTTTTTTTTTTTCAAATAAGTATTTAAATACCAAGTTTGATCTCGTGCTCAACCTCAAAGGTCTGTAAATTATCTTAGTCTTACATTTGTTATTATTCTTTCATTATTTTGTTTGTTATTGTTGTTGTTATTATTGATCTTGTCAATATAACTTCTCTTTGAGGAGAATTCTAAATTTGAACACCGTATTTTATTCAATCAATCCTTAAACTCAGTGCATAGTGAAAGTGTGAGTGTTCCCAACGAATCGTGTTCAGATCCAGCCATTAGGAGCAGGAGCAGCTCCCAACGACCATCGCACTCAAAAACCAGGTAAGTAACGCATGTTTCTTTACTATTATTCTTGTTGCTTGTAACTTGTTCTGCACTCTACCCTGAGCTAGTCGTGCAGTTACGAAGCGAAGGACAATCGTAATTTTTTTTGATAGTTTATTTTTATGTATATTCGTATACACATCTTTCTTACCATCTTAAATTCATATGCGATTAGTCCCGGAGGGGTTATCTTCTTTAGGTTTCCCCTGCTTTCTACAATTAGAAAGAGCTAACCCGTAACAAATTACCGCCAAAACCGAACATGCCGCCTCCCCCTGCAGGAATGCAGCCTCCATTGATTACTCGATGGGCAGCACAGCGATACGTCCTACAGCACGGCGGAACTCTCCTGAGGTCGTCCTGATAGATACCACTCGTGGAACACCATCGCTTCCTGGATGTAGCTGGGTAATTCGTCCCACCCTCCACTGCATGGGCGGAAGGTTATCTTCTCTGATGAGAGCCAGTTCGCCGACCCTTGGAGCCTCGGTTTTTGATAGCCATTTTCCTCGTTGTTGACGGCTTGGCAAGTATTCTTTCGTCCAACGCTTCCAGAACTGCTGCCTGATAAACTGAATATGCTGCCATCTGGAAAGTCTATTTAATTTGATCCCGGATAAATCCGGGTCGGCTACCGATGTCAGCGAGTCTCCGACTAGGAAATGACCAGGAGTTAAGTAGGTGGGATCGTTAGGATCATTGGAGAGAGGCGTCAAAGGCCGTGAATTTAAAATTGCTTCTATCTGGCACAGTATTGTTGTCAATTCTTCAAAGTTAAATTTATTATCTTTCATGACCCTATATAAATGAAATTTAACATTTTTTATTCCTGCCTCCCAAAGCCCACCGAAATGTGGGGATCGAGGAGGAATATAATGCCAAGTAATTCCTTCGCCGGCAAAAGTATCTGTTACTTTGGATTTGTGTTCTTGGCTTGATATTAATTTGTATAAGGACCTTAGCTCATTATTCGCACCAACAAAATTTGTTGCGTTATCTGTATAAACGTTGCTAACCCTTCCTCGGCGAGCGATAAATCTGCGAAGTGTCGCGATAAATGCCTCGGTGGTTAATCCGCTAATAAGCTCTAAATGTATAGCCCGTGTTACAAAACAAATAAAGAGAGCGGCATATGCCTTGCGGGGCTTAGAATTTCGGCTACCTTCCTTTATCAAAAACGGCCCACAAAGGTCGATTCCCGTGGTATTAAAGGGCTTGTCTATTGTGACACGGGAGGCCGGCAAATCACCCATAAGCTGATTATTTAGTGTGGGTTTCATTTTAAAACAAACTATACATTTATGAATAATCTTTTTTGTGGCATTTTTTACCGAAATCGGCCAATAATTTACACGCACTGCAGCGAGTGTGGTATTTACACCAGCGTGCAGATTCCTTATGTGCTCATTTCTTATGATTAACTTAGTAAGCGGATTTGCACCAGGTAAAATGGCAGGAAATTTCTGAGAAAATGTCAACTTAGAATTTTTTAATCTACCACCCACTCGAATTATGGCATTTTCTTGATCGTAAAAGGGTGATAATTGAATTAATTTACTATTCTTGCTAATCTCTCTACCCGTACTAAGTCTGCAATACTCATCAGAAAAGGTTTGCATTTGTGTTATTTTGACTAATAGTAATGTAGCCTGTTGAATTTCTTTAGCACATATTGGTCCATTAAACGGTTGACTAGTTTTCTTACACGCGTTAATAAACCTTAGAACGTATGCTGTTACACGAGTTAACTTTGATAAAGTTGAAAATTTACTGATTAAATCAAAATCGATAACTGATGCAAAATGTATACTGGATTTTGATTTCTGAATTTCTGGCAAATTACTAATTAATTCAAATCTATTGGTCCGCCATCGCTCGTTATTAATACTTAACCAAGACGGCCCATTCCACCATAAACTTGAATTAATTAGTTCAGACGGCATAAGTCCGCGAGTTAAAAGATCTGCAGGGTTATCCTTAGAGGAGACGTGTGACCATTTATCGGGCGTGGTTAATCGTCTTATTTCGGCTACCCTATTGGATACAAATGTTTTAAAACTAGCACCCTCAGCGCGAATCCAGGATATAACGATGCTTGAATCGCACCAAAAAGTTTTGCTATAATTTAGATTACGTACCACTAATGCATCATCAACAGCCTTTACGAGTCGGCTTAACAAAAGCGCTCCGCATAGTTCAAGTCGCGGAAGAGATTGATTTTTTAGAGGCGCAACTCGCGATTTCGCGGCGATTAATCTTACCTCCCAAGACCCATTAACTTGAAAACGCGCGTAAACGCAAGCGCCGTAAGCCCGCTCACTTGCATCGGAAAATCCGTGCATTTCCCAATTTGAGGTACAATCAAAATGTCTCTCGATTTTTAATTCCCTGAGTAATGGTAAACTGCTTCTAAATGTTTTCCAACTGGTATGAATATTTATTGGAACACTTTCATCCCAACTTAAATTTTGTCTCCACAATTCCTGCATTATAAGTTTAGCAGTTACGATTACAGGATTAATTAGGCCTAGTGGGTCAAACAATTGGGCTGTTTCAGATAGAATAACACGCTTTGTTATACACGGGTTATTAAACTCACCTATCTTGAATGAAAAAATGTCTAAATATGCATTCCATTGTAACCCTAATACCTTAGCATTCTGATCCTTGTCTAATAAAATAATTGAATCATTAATATCACGCGGAATATTTTCTAGTAAAATTTGTTGATTTGAGTTCCACTTGCTTAATTGGAACCCACCCTTCTTCAATATATTAATTAAATTGTCTCTAATAGTTGTAATATCATTTAAGTCGTCAGATCCCGTGAGGAGATCGTCAACGTAAAAATCATTTTTAATAATTTCGCGTTCTTTTGGATAATTAATTAACTCATCATCGGCAAGTTGAAACAAACAACGAATTGCTAAAAAGGACGCCGTGGTAGTACCATAAGTAACGGTTTGTAACTCATATTCGAGCAACGGTTGACTCGGATCCGAACGCCAGAATATTTTTTGGTATTTGCATGATTCATTATCTACACGAACTTGTCGGTACATTTTTACGATATCTCCCGAAAGCACATACAAATATGACCGAAATCTCGTTAATATTGAAAATAAATCCTGCTGAATAACTGGCCCTTTCATTAAAATATCGTTTAAAGAAGACCCACTAGATGTTTTTGATGACGCGTCAAAAACAACTCTAAGTTTAGTAGAGACACTTGATTGGTTGATTACACCGTGGTGAGGCATATAATAATTGTGCTCTTCATTATTATTCTCTGCTAATTTCATGTGGTTTAATTCAAGGTATTCTTGCATGAATTCACTATAACCTTTTTTTAGAATTTCATTTTTATTTAATCTATTTTCTAAACTATAAAACCGTTTGATCGCGTTGCCTCTCGAATCTCCTAATAAAGTGCAGCTATCTTTGAAAGGAAGAGATACTGTAAAGCGCCCTGTTTCTTTATCACGCGAATAATTGGACTTGAAATGATTTTCGCATTTAATTTCTTCCGGATTGAAACATTTTTTATCGTCTCTAACCTCCTCTAACTCCCAAAACCGTTCTAAATTAAAATTCGGTACAACCGCGACGGTATTACATGATTGGTAATTAAATGTAGGTGCGCCTCCACCGAGAACCCAGCCAAAATGAGTTTTATGTAAGATTGGTTTACCAGCACCTAAATCTATTTGCCCGACACATAAAGTACGCCAATAAACATCCGCGCCTATCAATAAATCGATACCCCTCGAAATATTAAACATGGGATCGGCTAGTTTAATGTTAGATGGAATTTTAAAACTACTTTTATTAAATGAATTATTGGGTAACGGGTTGGTAACCTTATTTAAAATTAGACAACGCATTTCCGTTGTAAATTTATTAAATTTTGATTTTAATTTGATCGTACCCATTTCCTTAACTTGTAAACAAGCCTCACTTATCCCACCTAATTTGAGATTTATTTTATTTCGAGGAATTTTTAACTTTTCCGCTAATTCCAATGACATGATGTTTGATTGCGACCCGCTGTCAAGTAAGGCTCTTGCCGTATGTGGTTTCCCGTTTATATCGAAAACAGTTAATAACGCAGTAGATAAACAAACTTCAAATTCAGCATTAACATGTGTTGATGTAGAACATTGCGGTTTATTATCTGGAATTTGATGATTACCCGTTTCCACGTGAAGAAGAGTGTTGTGATTTTTTGAACATTTAAAACAACCTCTGGCATAACACTTTTTTGTGGGGTGATTGGCTACTTTTAAGCATTTTACACAATAATTAATTTCTTTAAGTTTTGCGAATCTATTGTCTACGGAAAGTTTCAAAAATTCATCACACTTATATAAAGAGTGCGATTGATTACATAATATACATTTGTTTTCTATTTTACTGAAATGATTATTAAATTTTTGTTTGTTTACAATCGACGCAGAATCTTGCAGAGCGTCACACTTTCGTCTAATAAAATCAGTTAAATCTTTAACGGTAATAAATTCGTCTTCGCGTTTCATATTACGATCCCACTCTAATTTTGTACTCAAATCTAATTTCGATAACATAATTGCAACTAATAAGTCATTATAATTATCTACATTTCGCTTCATCGCGCGCAATGATCTAACATTTTGAGTAATAACATCCAATAATTTTCTCAACTGAGTGCCCGACTCTTTAATGCACATAGGTGCTTGTAAAATATTATATAAATGGAAAAGAATAATTTTATTACCAAAATCATACCGCTCTAATAAAGTTTCCCATGCTTCTTTATAATTACTCCCCGATAAACGAATACCGTTTAATAATTTTGCCGCTTCGCCTTCTAATGAAGTAATTAAATATTGTTGTTTTTGCAATGAGCTAAGATCCTTATTTTCGTGTATTAAGGACACGAACATGTCTTTAAACCCTAGCCAATCGTTTAAATTGCCCGCAAATTTAGGAATGTTTAATTTCGGTAATTCAACGTTTTTAATACTTGTTCGACTACTTGAATCACTTAAAGCTTCTCCCGGTATATCTTTTAACTGTTTTGTGAGTTTTCTAAATACTTTAATCGTGTCTTCATACAAATCGTCAAAGTCAGAACATTCCTTTTCGCAATTTTCTTCCGTGTTTGCCGCAATTTGTGGCTGAATGGAATAAAATTTATCATGTAAAGGTAATAATATCGCTAATTTATCGTTTATATCTGATAATTCAATGGTTTCTATGTCAATCTTTGCATAGGCATTTTTCGCGCGAGTTAATTTTGCTTTTATAATACCTCGCTGTTGAATTAATGCTTTAATATCCATATTTATTTATTTATCAATTAACTTTAACAAAAAATACTGATTTATAATTTAAAATAATAGTTAATTGACTGATTACCAAATGTACCAAATAGAAGCAAGTTAAAATAAAATTTAACGAGGGACAGGACAACGGTAGGAAAATAATATAGTCGGAGACTAACCTGTTTCCCCCAAAACGTCTGCTGGATTCTCTCGCGGTTTTATGCACGGTGTGGACGGCTGTGTATCCCTCCAATAGTCTGCGAAGATTTCCTCTCAGGACGGCGGATGGGCACCTTCCACGATGTGCTGCTTCCGTCTTCAAACTCCAAGTCACACGATGAAAATATCACCCTCGATATTATCCGGTTCGAAGGACCATGAACGTATTTGTCGGTGTTTTATGTGCCTTGTACGAGCACCTGGTTGTAACGACTCGAAGTAAGAAAAAGAATACTTTAAAATTAAATCTTCTATTGGTCTTTACTGTACAGAGTTTAAAATGGTAATGTTCGATATTTACAAAAATATGTACATAAAATTGGCATGGTGGGGATGGTCATCGCTTTCTCCGACCCTCTTTTGCCAGCCTCTGGGAAGCAGGTACATGAACCGGGCTGTTTTCCTCCGTGGCCAGGCGCAATTTCCAGGAAGGCCCCTTTTGAACCGCGAACGGGGCGGCCTTGTCCAAGGGGTGGTCCTGACTTAGGAATTTCCGGTACAGTCTCGCCATAAAATAGGGTGGAATGTGAATTCGGTAAACAGGCGGTAATTTTCGGTACAAATTACCGCCAAAACCGAACACATCCTATTTATGTTTTCTCTTAGTTATCCTTTTACTCCTCTTCTTTTTAAACTATTTCATACTATTTTCCTAGGTATGCTGTCGAAGGCCTTTTTCAAGTCCACAAAAGCTACTAAAATACACTATTATTTTTGTTGTTTTCTATTATTTGTTTTATTGTGAATATGTGGTCTTGTACTCCTCGCCCTTTTCTAAATCTACATTGGGGTTCTTTTAGTTGTTTTCGGTGATCACTTTTAGTCTCCTATCTAGTTTTCTTTCATTTGTATTTGCATTTCTTCCTAAGGTTTTCAACGTTTCTCATGATTTACCACCTTTTAACATTTTAACAGCTTCGATTAATTTTTCTTCCTTTACACCGTTTTGTTTTCCACCTTCATCTTCCTCTTGTGTATTGCCCTCTTCATTACCTTCGGTTTCTTGCTTATTATGCAGTTATTCCATATTTAATGTGTCCTCGAAATATCTTTTATGTATTTATTACTATATTGCTTATTTCTCGTAAGTATTTTCAATGCATAGTAAAATAATTTTTAGTTTCCGTGTCTACCTTGTTTTATTTTGTTCCCAAACCATTTTTCTTATTTTTTGTTTTCCTTTTTCTACCAGTTCAAAATCAAAATCAATATCAAAATCTCTTTTATTTTCAAAAAAATATGCACATACAAAATAACATGGAAGCCTAAAGTAATACATATTAGTGAAAACATGTCAAAAATTTAATTTAATATTAATTAAACATAACGAAATACTATGAGTACTACAAATATATACATAATTATAATTGGATGACATAATACATTGAGAGAATTTACATTATGTTATAGTTCTTTATATGCGTATAATTCTTTTTGACATAGATATTCAAACAGTTATTTTTTAAATAATTTGGGATCGTTCTTCAGTAATTTAATTCTATCAGTTAATATGTTAAACTATTTCATTGCAGTATATTGTGGTGTCCTTTCATACATCGATAATCGGTGTATCGGTAGTGCAATTTTTTTTATAAAATCTAGTATTATAATTGTGAGAGTGTGTTGTGTTACAATCAATATAACTTTTAGTATTACTTCATAAATGTATAAGCTGTGTAAAGTTAATAAGTTGTTTGCTTTAAAATGACTTCTACATGATTACGAATATTTTAGCCCCAACATAGTTCTGATTGCCCTTTTTTGTATTGGAAATAGTTTTTGAATGTGACAACTTGAACCGTAATAAGTAATTCCGAAACGTAGACTTGAGCAGAAAAGTGAGTGGTAGATTAATTTTAAGACATCTAATGGTGGCCCTGGAGGTTTTACAATTTTTAACATATAACATATTGAACTTAGCTTCTTTTCTAGGCCGGTTATACGTGATAATCCATTCAGTGTGCCATCAGTGGATATTCCAAGGAACCTAACGGTCTTTTTAATGGGGAATTCAGTATTTAGCAATGATACATTTTCAGGGTATATTATTCTTGACCGGCTTGTCTTGAAAAATATAACCTCGGTTTTGTCAGTGTTTAGGTGCAATTTATTCCGGGACAACCACTGAGAACACTCCCAAAGGACCTCACTACACTTATGTACTGCATCAATTACATTTTTTGAAGGGATTAATAAGTTTGTATCGTCTGCACAAATTTCAATATAGCAACCTAAATTTTGCATCATCGGAGCGATGTCATTGATATATATATAAGAGTAAAGGCCCTAATATGCTTCCTTAAGGAATACCTTTAGATATCCGTTTACTCTCGGAGAGAAAGTTCTTTATTTTGCACGTTGTGTTCGTTCAGATAAATAATTTTTTATAAGGTCGTACGCTATTCCGCGAATTCCATATTTATATAATTTATGAAGTAAAATATTGTGGTCTAAAGTGTCAAATGCTTTAGAATAATACAATAGTGTACCTAGTGGAACCTCATTCATTTCTAGTGTTAACAAGATACTATGTAAATATTGATGTAATGCTGTTGTTACCGATTTATTTTTTCTGAACCCGTGTTGTGATGTTGTAAAAATGTTGAACTTATTTAGGAAATTTAAAAACCTACCATTTATTACAGTTTCAAGTATTTTTGAGAAGCAAGAAATAACACTGATAGGTGTATAATTATCTAAATTTTTAGGACCGCCTTTCTTAAGAATCGGCGTCACCAAGGATTGTTTTAAAATATCAGGAAATATACCTACTTCTAAAGCTAGATTTATTAAGTACGTTAAAAGGTCAACCATTTTATTGAATCCATATTTAATTACTTCCTCATAACCTGCTGAATTATTATTTTTTAGATTAAATACTATATTGAAAATTTCAGTATTGCTAACCGGCTGAATAAAGAAAGAATTTGGATTTACTGGAATCGCATCTGTGTATGGAATAGGTACTTCGTTTAACGATAAATTTTGTATTATATTTAAAAAGTGGTCATTAAAATTATTTGCCATTTTTTTCAGATTTTCATTGTCAATTTTTATAGTTTTATTTTGAGATTTACCAGTAATATTGTTTATTATCCCCCAAGATGTTTTGTTAATATTATCTGACCGTAGGAACTTATTTCTGATATCGTTTTCCTTTGCATTGTATAATAGGCGATCATATTGTGTTTTAGTCTCTTTATAATTTTCTTGTAAATGTGGTATATATTTAGATATAACAAGAAGTATGTTTAATTGTTGTTTACAGTGCTTAATTTCAACGGATGTATAATTATTTTGTCGTAGGGTTTATATATTTTTTAATTTTCGGAAATTATTTATTAAATAGCTCCATAAAAAGATTAACAAACTTAAACCATTTGTCATTAACTGAATAAGTGTTATTGTAAATAAATTGAAACAACAATGGGTCACTGAGGTGTTCTATAAATTTATAAATTGGGTAAAGTAGAACACTTGTTTTGTTCCATAATTTTATTTTCAGTTGCCTGACACGTGTTTCGATCGGTTAGGATCATTTTCAAAGTTAAATGAAAATGATCCTAATCGATCGAAACACATGTCAGGCAACTGAAAATAAAATTATGGAACAAAACAAGTGTTCTACTTTACCCAATTTGAAAATATGGTTCCATCAAGAAAGTAGCGCAACAAGTATTCAGTATATTAAAAATTTATAAATGTTTACCTGGTTATACTCACGGCAATATCTTACTTTATTTGTAGGTTGAACTTTTGCATTTAGGCACATTAATATTAGTTTTTGTGAGAAGTGATCTGAAATATTGAAGTTTATAACATCTGCAGTAAAACCAGAAATTAAATTTGTAATTATATTTTCTATTATGCTAACAGAAGCACCACTAATTGTTGTATATTTATCAATACATAATTTTAAATTGTACGGCTCTAATAAATTTAATAATTCTCTACTATGTGCATTATTTTGGTCCGCAATATTAATATTAAAATCCCCTGATATAAAAAAATCATATCCGCTTTGACTCAAAACATTAAATAACTTAATTAATTGTGAGAAGAATATGTCCAAATTTGAATTCGGAGAGCGATTCAAGACGACTGAGACTATTTCGAAATTGTGATGGCGTAAATAAACCGCATTTGAAATCAAACATTTTGCCTAACTGATTTATATTTGAATATTCAATACATTTTAGGCCATTTCGAGCGAAAATAGCAGACCCACCATAGGCAACTACTTTGGCTCGATGTTTTTCTCTACAAAACAGTACAACTAGTGAAAAGTTATTTAATTTTATTAACCGAAGACGCTCTTGTGTAAGCCAATGTTCAGTAATGGCAAATAGTGAACAATTTTCGTTATTTTTGAGCATTAATTCGACGCGGCGAATGTTTTTCTGTAGTGAACGCACATTTGAATGTATTAACGTAAACGATTGACTATTTACAATTGTGTCTGTAATTTCATTGAATGAATTTTGTATTGTTGTTGAAAATTACCACATTGCATTTTGTCTTTTGTATTACATGATTCTGTCTTAAGTGATCCAGCACAAAACCCGCACATCACTTTCTTACAACCACTTGCTTTGTGACCGTATGCACCACAGTTATAACACTGGATAATGTTGAAGTCCTCGTAAATGCGACAATTTTGCAAACCAATTTAAATGATTTTCCGTTGCATTCGAATATCGCATTGAAATGCTGATTTTTTTAGTATAAATTTTGTGTATCCAACTCTTGTTTTGTTGTCTTTTCCCTCGCAATGTTTCTAATTTCTTGTTGTATTTTTTAGAAATAAATTGTCAAAATCACCTTTCTATGTAAACACAAGCGTTAGATATATAAATTATATAACTGTGATTATTAAAAAATGATGATAAAATTATAAACAATACATTTTTTATATTCTACAATAAAATAGAACAAAATTAAAAAAAAATGTTATTCATATATTCAAATGTAATGCTTAAAAATAAGTTGGCAAATTATTGGCAGCAGTACCTTGAAAATTTTTGAAAGATCTAGCTGATATTTCGCTACCTTCACCTTCTTTTAATAGTTTTAAGCTCTTCCTTTATGTTTAAATATTAAATTAATTCATATATCTTTTTTTAAGATGTGTTTTGTTACAATAGTGACATATCTGTGATTTAATATAATATAATATAATCATCGTATACAAAAAAGAATATAATTCAAATTTTATATTAAAGGAATACAAATTATTGCTCAAATTTTAAATAAAATATTAATTTCAAAATTGCTTATTAATACCATTAAACCTAGCTAGTCTTAGATAGTCCCCATTCCTAGAGACTTATCGCCGCTAATAAGCAACGTGTTAAGTATGCAGGAGATTCTGGCTTTGAGCGAAAGGGAAAATTTAATTTCGACCCTAAACCGGGATCTAAGGCGGAATTTCGGGCCGCCTCCGAGCCCCATAAATAAAATAGATTTCGCAGGTTACATTTATCAGGGTGGCTCGAGTTTGTCCCGATTTAATTTATTTCGCGGTGGGCGCATTTTGTACGGGGCATTAATTAAAAATTAAATTCTGTTTGGCCGGCCTGCGCGAATTTATTGGCCCGAAAAACGGGACCCCGAACACCGTCGCTGATTTGTGTCACCCAAACAACGACACTTTGTTAACGGTCTGCCGTTTTAATTTACTCCAATTAGTCTCTAAACAAAACCTGTAAATTATAATTGCTATTCTTTCGTATGCCTAGCATTAATTAAAATTATGTCATGAGCTATTAAAACTAAAACATATATTTTAATTATTATCTTTCATACATAAAATAACAGACCTTTATTATATAAACATACATTTTTATTTTTAATTGTAGTTTTAAATAGTAGTGCATGATTATATATTTAATTAAAAATAAGGAAATATAATTTACAGCTTAACAGTTTAAACTTCGTGCCATCCCTTTAGCCAATTGTGAACCTTGAAGTAGTGTTGTAAGCTATTCAAGTTGTCGGCACTAATCCAGCTCAGTGGACCATCGCATCCCAGACATATTCCATCAACAATTAATCCAATGATTGAGCAGACCAGAGGGACAATTATGGCTTCACTCAGCGCCAGGACTTTGTTGTTAACTACGGGTGGTATATATAATTACTCTCGGGCTTGATTTTCGAAATTGTATATATCTGGTCAATTGGTCGGAAAGTTGACCCATAATTTCCTTCGTAATTATTGTATTATTTTAGACAACTCAAATTCACAATGATTATATTATTTGTATTATATATGTACATATTTTTCTCAAGTAAGAAGGAAAATAAGTTTTGTATAAAGTAAATTATTAATAAAATTTATGAGATATTTATATTAATATATCTTTACAATGGATTACCAGTAGTAACGATTGTGGTTTCCATTTCAATAAGTCAGGCGGCTATTTTTATTTTGGCTCTACAATGATCCTCTCTATATACCGTGTGTCCCGTTTGAAGACGCATCATAGGGAATTCCCATGTAAAATTTTCAATTGCAGTTTGTATCTCTATTATTAAACCAAAATTATCAAAATAAAATTAGAATGATTCCTTTATCTATTAAGATTATTTTGGAGGTTTTATTTTTGTTTCATCTTTACTTTTAGTCAAAATATACCTTAAAATGTGTAAGCAAATATTTGATAATAAGATCCTCATAATAGTAGTTGCTGTGAAAAGTCATCTAAATTCTATAACCCACAAATAAATAATTACATTTTAAATGTGTGCTTACAACACAGAAGGAAAAGTTCAGTGCTTTGAAAAGTCAGTGTATAACATCTAAAATTATAGATGGCGAGTTCAAAGGCACAAATTCATTATTCTTGTTGAAACGAGTTAACTCAAAGGTACAATTTCCCGAAACAAAATAAAACTCTTTTTAGTATTTCTCATTTATTTTCTACAAAATTTCAAAACCGCATCCAGTTAAATTATAATTATTATACTATTCCAAATTTAGAAAGAATGCTTTTGTAAAGAATAAACATAAAGTGAAACCGACAAATACTTTAATTTGCTTTCAATAAAAATAAAACATACATTAAGTTTTTGTGGATATTCACTTCTTGATGTTACAATATGAAGAATGTTTTGAGACCATTGACGATTATTTTGTTCGTTATTATTAGACACCAAATAGAAAGTACATACATCTGTAAAACACACACTATTTGGAAATCTCTTATGCTCGTTACACTTTTCCACAATAATTTAACAAAATTTAGATCTTGAATCAGGATCCACTGCTCAATTCTTTATGATTTGTCTTTTATGGGTCGGTAAATATAAGCTTACACTTTTTGTTAGATGTACTGTTATTCTTGCAACACATTTGTTACAGTTTCTTCAGATTTCCTCCCTTTATTCCTAACAATATGTTCGTCGTTTATACAACCATTATCCTGGACAGGTTTCAAAATTTATACTAAATAAGTCGCAAATGTCTGCCAAAACTCAATTTAATGATCTTAACTTTTTCTTTTGTGGTGTAAGCACTTATTTTGAATTGAATTATGTGTTTGTGGCTTAATCAATTTAGATGACATACACTGACATTTCATAGCAACTACTATTTTGAGGATTTTTTTATCGAAAATTTCTTCACACTTCTTAAGCTATATTTCGCTTAAATCTAAAGATGAAACAAAAATAAAACCTCCAAAATAATCTTAATAGATAAAGGAATCATTCTAATTTTATTTTGATAATTTTCGTTCAATAATAGAGATACAAACTGCAATTGAAAATTTTACATGGGAATTCCCTATGATGCGTCTTCAAACGGGACACACGGTATATATATACCTTTATAAATTTGTTTTGAGGTGTCCAAATAAAATTTTTGAAACATTGCCTATATAGATCGTGTAGCTCGATCTGACGAAATGTCAATGAAATTAAAGAAACCATAGTCCATTAAAATGAAATATATAGGTGTCAAATTGAAGAGGCTGTTACTTAGTGAAATTCCATTATGTATGTATGTAGTAAATGAAACACTTTATTTGAAAAGTTACCCAGTTTTTAATGCCGAAACACTGCGATCATTGTTTTGTCAAACAGTGGCCTCATCAAGCAGACAAATTCTTTTATAAACTACAACGTTCGCTTTCATACTAAATATATGTAGATTTGCAATTAAAAGAAGCTTTCAAATTCATTAGTTTATAAATTTAACACGGGTAAGTTATTTACATTGGTTTATGCGTTTAGTAATTTACCAAATTTATTAGATTTATTAACATGTAACAAGTTCAAGAAGATTTTTTTTATTTCTCTATACGTATCTAATATCCTGAAATTAATTATGTCTTACCAATTAAATGGTTGGGGTATGTGGATGTAATTTTCTTATTTTATTATTTTTGTAAGTCGTTTTGCGACCTGTACACCATATGACAATCACCGAACAACAAATAGACTCGCGTTTTGTATACATTTTATCGTTAGTATTATTAATAAATTTATGTAATGAGATTTTCGTTTTAAAAACTACGGAAATATTATTTGATTTTAATTTGGTAGACGATCTAACTTCCGACGTAAACTCATCGAAGAAAAACCATAATGGAGAATATTCTCTGGATGGAACAACATGTATAAATAGTACACTTAAAGGATCCACTAAATTTTAGCACTATAATGTATACCAATTGGAACCAAATACAATTAGTGAACAATTAATAAATTATTCACCTAATAATATGGGAATAAATGGAGCAAAATGCGAGAAAATGAATGCTAAATATCCAAACAAGTATGCTGCATACAAAATGTTAGTACCAATAATATTCCGACGGCTGGCCAAGAAATGTGCGAGTCTATCGTCTTTCATTCCATCTTAATAGGAATCCCCAGAAGAAAAATTGATTCAGTTTGACGATTGTACGCATAATAAATGTATGAGTATAACACATACTAATATTTGATGTATTAATCAGGAAACAATACGGATAGACCTAATTGTAGAACCCAGAATGCAATATTTTCACTTTAACTGAACATTGGCAAAACCTTATCAAAAAGATTTTCAACTAATTATCAACTTCTCAAGAATAACTCACGGAATTAAACAGAGAGCTTATGGAGGTTCGGCGATATATGTAAGGAACTGCGTGTTGACATAAATATCGCAAGAGAGTGTGTTGCAGCCATCCATTAGACAACAAAAACAGATACATTTATTTGTGTAGTTTTCTACAGGTCTACAAATAATTTTCTGATAAGCTAGATAAATTATTGACATTACTTTTAAAGCAATGTTCATTTATTTTATTGTTGGTGATTTTAACATAGATAGAGGTAAAGCAAGAACATAAAAAAAGATTGCATTGGCTTTTAATTGTTAAAAGTTCATTTTAAATTCACTGTTAGGTGTTGTTACTAAACCACAAACTTTCAAAGAGTTTGCTTTTATTTTTCGCAACCAAGTTTGTGTTTTAGTTACAACACCTAACAGTGAATTATAAAACATTGTTTACTAACCTACTTGCAATATAACCATAAATGAACCTACTGGATACACATCACATTCAGATACTATTATTGACAATATTTTAACTAATTTGGGTCAGTGATATAATGCCAGGGTATTTTATATACATATTCCAAATAATTGTGCACAAAAATATCATTTTTTCCAACTGGGACCATGTAAATAGTAAATATAAGTTTCTTCGCATACTTTACTTAAAAAAATATGCAAAATCAACAATGTTGATTGGACAGATTTATTAAGTTTAAAACTTTTAGATGATAGCTGCAATAATTTTATGAGTATTGTAAGTGAAAGTATTAATGAGTGCTTTCCCTATATAAAGGTGCACACCAAATTTAAACATCGAAACACCATAAATTGTCCAATACTGAAGGAATGTAAAGAACGTTTGGATGTTTTATCGGTAGCTTCAAAAGTCAACGCTGCTTTTAAGGAATCCTTCAAAATCAAAAACAATTAAAATAACAAACTACTTCAACAACACTGAAAGAACGAAATTGCAAATAAAATGGAAATATTATCTTCAATAAATCAGCTGCTTCAAACATCATATTATATTATATTTTTGTAACAAACGTATTATCTTCTTAGTAAATATAGTTATACCACATACAGAAGGCCATTTGATCATTACAAAATTATTATTCTTTATGCTGGTTTTTCATTTTGGTTTAGCTTTGCAAAACTAATAATTACAATATTGATATTATTATAAACAACGGCAATTTTTTTACTTTTAATCTTTTTCATGGCTACCCATTTTTTATTTAAAAACTATAAATAAAATAAAATCAGTGTATAGATAAAATTTGAAACAAATATGTTAATAAAATAAAATAAATCAAATAAGACTTAAAACTAGTGTATAAATAAAATAAGATCAATGTATAGATAAAATTTAAAACTAATAAGTTGATAATAGCTTTAAATAAATAATAAAAGATTTAAAACTACTGTATAAATAGAAATATGGTATGCATAAAACTTAGTATTAATCAGAGTATAAATAAAGGATAAGATGAGTTTAGGTTTAATACAAGTTGTATTAATAATAATATAACAGGTTAAAAGAACACAATTTACAAAATTGATTTTAATATTACGAACTAATAGTATTGAATATAATTATTGAAACTAATATTTCGAAATTCATCTATTGTGTATGGCTGTGCATTAAATAATATTGTTCTTAATTTAGATTTAAATTGTTTTAGTAACATAGACTTTAACGCTTCAGGTAATTTGTTGTACAGCTCTGTTTGCGTAATGTTATTAGCCATTCTAGTATTCTTGGCCCTAGCACCTAATATGTGGAATCCATATCTAGAGGAATATAAATGCGATCTGTTTACATTGGTGAACTTATTACAGTTTCTATGTATATACACATATGTTTTATAAATAAATAAATCTGGAACCGTTAATAGAACTTAAAATGGCCTCTACATTAATCCTTTCTGAATTGAGACCAAAACGGACCCTTGAGGTACCCCTTGTACTACATCCTTAAAGTATGAATTAATACCATTTACACTAACACATTGTTTTTGGTTGCTAAGATATAATTTAATAATGTTTAATGCAGTTCCTTGAATGTTATATATGCGTAGCTTTTCTATATGTATATTATTATTAACTTATTAATTAATTAATTAAGTCTTGAGAATTCCAATGTTCTGATATGCATACTATAAAGATTAATGTAGTAAGAAGTTGGACAACATGTTAATTTCATTATTTAATGATTGAACATTTATATGAAATATATTAAGATCCATATTCTCTTTCATACAGTCCTTGAAGATTGTTTGTTTTGAGGAATAATTCCGGTTTTTTTAGAAAAATAAAATCTATTTATAAAAGCATACTCAGGCCAGAATTGTGGGTCATTTACAACAACTATTAGATTTGATGGTATACCTATTTAAATGAGGCGTATTCGGCTCCTTGATGTTTTGGTTTAATCGACTCTACAACAAAACCGTCTGCTGTGTTGGTTCCTTCTTTTAAAAACTCCATGATATCATTAGTACCAGTATTTTGTCCCAATCTTGAGATAAATAGCCAATTTAAATTCCGCTTTGGCATTACCTTTAGCGATTTACCCGTAGATTGACCTACAAATCCATTATTCTTGTTTTTCTGCTTTTGTTTCTTACTGCTGGATTTATTTACGACAGTAGACCACTTTTTAGATCACTAGACGACATAGTAGAGTTTTTTTAAGCACTGCAGAAATATTATTGCCTCAACGGTAATAATCATCTCTTGGTCATCATCGGCTACAGGAAAAATGATTTGAGTGGAAGAACACTGCCATGTGAACTCCGTCTTCGAGTCTTGCGATCTAAATTAAAGTTATTGTAAATGTATCTTATTTTGTATATTATTTGTAGGACTTGTAAAGTCAATAAACTAAACTAAACTAAACTAACTTACTTACTTGCTCATTGGTGGCTTTTGGAGTAAACTTGGGCAATTGAAGCTCAGGTGCTTCATTGACGGATAATATATTAATCGTTGGCAATTTAAATGCAGGCGGTTGTTGTATATCCTTGGCGGTTCTAACGATGTTTGACACAGATGATGTTTGAAGCAGCTGACTTATTGAAGATAATATTTCCATTTTAAAATTATTTAATGTTTCTGTCATAATTATTTCTAATGTCAAATGATGAGATTCTTTTAGTTTTATAATTTCTTGTTTAAGAGACATATTTTCAGCTTTAATCAACCTTAGTTCCCTATCCATTGCGGTAAATTCAAACGCCTGGCTGTTAATATCAGGTGATGAGGCTGTTTCTTTTTTATCGCAACTGGAACATTTATCGGGTGATGTTATAGAAACACCTTATAGTTTTTGTAGTATGTAATGCATCCTGGATAATATCTTGTTGGATTAAAAGTATATAAATCACAATAAACTTACGTACACACACGTCTGTAGTACAAATACGTCTTGAATAGTTGTCACTTGAAACTATACACTTGAAACTATTAAACTGATAGTAATTACGAGTTATTTGCAGAGCCGAAGCGACACGTCCTTAATCGCTTTGCTGTGGTAAATGTGGTAGCAGGGTTTCTAATAAAAATACTTGTCCAGCATGTGATAAATATTGTCACCCTGGATGCCTTGTTGAGTTACATTAATCCAATCTATAAAAGTGACGATCGTAAAAATATAGAGAACTATCGCGGTGTTGCTCTTCAATCAATAATACCAAAAATTTGGATAAATTGGTTAGTAAACAGCTTGTTTTGTTGTCTAAACGAGTTCTCCGAAAACAACAACATGAATTTTCTAAAGCTTTCCTTTTCCACTGTTACAAATTTATTAGAATTTAAAGTGTTTTTGTTGAATGCCTTTGGATATCATGTGCAGGTAGATACAGTATATACTGATTTTTCAAAGGCATTCGACAGGGTTCAGCACTCTATTCTAATTAATAAACTCATTTATTATGGGTTTAATAACAAAATAATTTACTGGATTAATAGTTTCCTAACTAATCGCCAAGAAATAGGGAAGATTAATAACCATTTATCATCTAGTTTTAAAGTAATGTGGCAAGGCTCATATGTTGGACCAATTTTGTTTCTGCTTTTTGTCAATGATAAACGTGATTTCTTTAATTTGTAGATACTATAATTATATTAAATATCGTAAGATAAATTTATTTCCAAAGTATTTTTGGTTAAATAAAAGAAAAATGCCAGGAGAGAAAATGTGTGCAGGCACATGTAATAAAACAGTTGGGAGAGGTAATACATGTGAAAAATGCAACAAACCTTGCCATCAAGGTTGTTTAAAAAACCACGACTGCAGTACTACAGCAATAAATAAAGAAACGCAATGGGAACAACCAAATCAAATTGCGTATGAAGTGCTGATAGTAGAGAATAACTTATTGAAAGTGATTATAGAGGAGATGGAACATAAAAACCGTATTTTACAAGAAAATAATGAACTACTTAAAGATAAAATTAAGGTGTTTGAACAGAAAATAAATAAAAATAATAGCAATAAAAATAATACGAATAATACGAATAAAACGGAAATCCCTAAAATATCGAAAGATAAAACCAAAAAATATCTAGTTAATAAAAGTGCGATGGAAATAAATGCAGAGTGTTCAACTGAAACTGAAATTGAAGTAGTTGACGTAGGAAACACTGCTGAATTAAATATTGCAGGCAATAAGATATATGCGGAAGTTGCCCAAACCAATGGAAACACTGAAAACCCAAATTGGAAAACAAAAACCGACAAACCCAAGCGTAACCGGGAGAAACAGGGCTCGATACAAGGAACTGCGAAGTGCAACACAGGACCAGTTAAAGGTGTAACTAAATATAGCTACGTCCATGCCTATTACTTTGACCCAAACTTAAAACCTGATGACCTCAGTGATTACTTAAAAAGTGTCGGTTTTAACGATATAAAATGTGAACAGTTAAACTCAAAATATCCACAAGAGTATTCATCATTTAAAATCGGTGTCCCTGAGATCAACATTTCTGATTTAAAAAATCCAGAAATTTGGCCAGAAAATGTAAAAGTAAACAATTTTTTACACCATATTGCGAAAAAACGTCCAAATTTATAAATATTTTATTTTTAAATTCGCGATCCGTACGGAACAAAATTATCGAACTCGAAGCATTTATCGCTGACAAGGATTTGTCTTATATTGGCTTAAGTGAACATTGGCTGTCCAAAGATGAATGTTCGGTCTCTCGTCTGGGAAATCTATCTGCTAGAGCATACTACGCCCGCACGTCTGGAAACTATGGTGGGACAATAATCTACGCCCACGACGACATCGCTACGAAAGACTATAACGACCTAACTGATACGCTTTCCGAAGAGAAATCTAGTGAACTGTCCCTAATTTATAATTCCATACACGATTTATATATAATATGTATCTATAGGCCTCCATCAGGGGATTTTAATGTATTTTTAAACAGTCTTATGGCACTATTAGACAAAATTAATTTTAATGTAAAAACAGTTTTGTTGGGTGGAGATTTTAATATTCATTTTAATAGGAGCGATATTCGTGAACAATACCTGAATGACTGCCTACAAACTTATGGACTCTTCAAATGTGTCTACACGAATACGAGACAAAATACTTGCCTCGATAATGTCTTTACAAATATCCCATCTGAATACATAAACATTAAATTTTTAGATACCGCTTTATCGGATCATTTAGGTATTGTTCTCAAAATAGAGCTAACGGAAGTCATGGATGAAAGACCGAGCTATCAAAACAGACCCATAACCCAAGAAGGTAAATTAAATTTATTTACTTCTATGTCAGCCGTAAGTTGGGATTTTGTACATGACAATTCATTAAACTTCCAAGAAAAGTGGTGCATTATAAATAGTGTATTAAGTAATTGCATTAAAAATTCTTTTCCGATAAAAGTAAAAAAAGAAAATTCTCATCGCAAAAAAAATATAGTTTGGTTCAATAAGGAATTGCATGAAATGCGTGAGAAAATGAAATTTATTGAAGAATGCTACAGACACAATCCAACACCAAATACCAAAGTAATTCGAGATGCCTATAGATCAAAGTACAGACAAACAATCTCAGAAAATATAACCCGATCAAACAGTACCTTCATAAATGAATCTACTAATAAACAACGTGCTGCTTGGATAATACTAAATTCACATAGATTCAATAAAAATAAATTTGTTGATTGCAGTATAACGTGTCAAGAATTTAATGACTACTTTTCAACAATAGCAGAGCAATTAACTACCATTTTAAAAAACAAAAGCAATTTGTCAAATATCAACATAAATCCCATTCACCATCGCAAATTTACATTTAAAGAGGTATCGTATATAAAGGTTTTAGACACTATACAAAATCTGAAAAACACAAAAAGTAGCGATATTTATGAAATCAATGTTGATATAATTAAATGTTTAAGATTCATCTTGGTAGCACCTCTAACACATTTAATCAACGAAATAATCAACTTGAGTATATTTCCAGAGTCACTCAAACTTGCGAAGGTAATCCCTATCCACAAAAAAGGAGATACCGAAGTCAAAACTAACTATAGACCAATATCACTTTTACCAGTTATCTCTAAAATAATCGAATCAAACTTAAAGGATCAAATAATCGAGTATTTCGAAACAAACAATCTTTCTTGCAACAACCAGTTCGGCTTTCGGTCAGGTCTTTCGACAACAGATGCCCTTGTTCTAATAACAAATATTATTTTAGAAAATTTTGAAAATAAAAACTACTGTATTGGCACATTTGTAGATTTAACAAAAGCCTTTGATTGCATTTCGCATGACCTTTTATTAAGAAAATTAACATTATACGGTTTTTCAAGTGAAAGTATTTTGCTAATGCGCTCATATCTTGTAGATAGGGAACAAATAGTTGCATATAAAGGTCGGATATCTGATATAAATAAATTAAAAATTGGTGTCCCACAGGGTTCAATTTTGGGACCCGTGCTCTTTCTAATATACATAAACGACATAACACAAGTTAGTGAAACAGAAACTATATTATTTGCTGATGACACAACGGTAATAAATGCTGATTCAGAAATAGCCTTAGCCGAAAACAAGGCTAATAAGTCTCTAAAAAGGGTTACCGAGTGGTGTGAGGCAAATAATCTGATTCTAAATCAAGAAAAAACGAAAAAAATAAATTTTACTCTAAGGCCTAGTGAAACTAAATATGATAGCACAACTCGTTTTCTTGGAGTTCAGTTAGATGAATCACTAACATGGGATCATCATGGGCAATATCTTGCCAAAACCCTTACCAAAAATATCTTTTGCCTGAGAGGATTGGCAAAAAAAGTAGGACATGCACAACTGTTAATGTCGTACTTTGCTCTATTTGAATCTCGAATACGGTATGGAATAATTGTGTGGGGACATTCATCTTCACGTCATCGCATTTTTGCACTACAGCGACAAATTGTGAGAATTATAGCAAGGGTACCTTACCAAGCTGATTGTAAAAATGCATTTATTATGGAAAAGATATTAACATTTCCGGCAATTTATATATTGGAATGTCTATTCTATGTTAAAACACATTTCTCTAAGTATATGACTCATGAACATCATGAACATCATACTAGGAAAAAACTTAATATATTGCAACCTAAAATAAGATTAGAGAAATCAAAAACAGGTCCAAACTATTATGGAATAAAATTTTTCAACAAATTGTCATATGAAACAAAAAGACTATCGAGTAATCAATTTAAATTAAAACTTAAAGAATACTTACTAAAAAAAGCTCCTTACACCATCCATGACTTTTTTACTTATGAAGATGTCATTTAATCCCTTTAATATATATATATATATATATATTTTTTTTAAATCCAATATTAAATGTGTTTTTGCAAAATTTGCATCATGTGTATATGTATTTTGTACTACCACATACTTGTTTATGTATCATTATTTCAACAAAAAGGTCATATTTGTTGTTATGTGTTTTATCTAACCTTAAATCTAATTTTAATCTTAACCTTAATTTTAATTTTAGTTAAAATTTTAATCCTAATTTTAATTTTAATTTTGGTTTTAATTGTAATTTTAATTTTAATTCTAATTTTAATATTATTTTTAATTTTAACTTTAATTTTAGTCAAAATTTTTATCCTAATTTTAATTTTAATTTTGGTTTTAATTGTAATTTAAATTTTAATTTTAATTTTAATATTAATTTTAAATTTTAATTTTAACTTCGATTTTAATTCTAATTTTAATTTTAATCTTAATCGTAATATTAGTTTTAATTTTGATTTTATCCTTAATTTTAATTTTAATCTTAAAATTTTATCTTAATGTTAATTTTAACTTTACTTCTAATTTTAAGTCCACTTTCTATTTTAATTTTAGTTTTAATTTTAAATTTAATTTCAATTAATTTTATAGTAAGGTATTGAAATCTCCTCCCAACTAATAAATCGTATGTAAATGGAAATAATTTTGCCAATCTAGATTTAAGTATGCTCATAAATATTTATTTTTTGTGTAATTAATTGTAAATTCTCTTATTCGCTAGTTCTATGTTTTTTTCTTTTTTTGACCTGTGTAAAACTATGTTATATGCACCAATAAACATTATTATTATTATTATTATTATTATTAATTATTCTAGATGCTTATTATTAGCAAACGATTTAAAATTGTATCACCTAATTGATAATATTACACATAGCTATGAACTGCAATCTGATTTAGATAATTTGCGCGACTGGTGTGATTACAATGAACTTCCTTTAAACATCGGGAAATGTAAAGTTATTATCTTTAGTAGACGATCTCGATTAATAAAATTTAATTATAACATTAACAACGAAGTTTTAGAAAAAGTTGGTTACATTTAGGATCTTGGGGTTTATTTTGATAACAGGCTCTTGTTTAGGGAACATATAGATTATGTCTGTAAGAAAGCTATCAAACTACTGAGTTTTATATTGAGATGCTGTGGAAATTTTAGTTTTGACAATCTGAAAACCGTATATTATAGCCTTGTGCGTTCTAATGTAGAGTAGTGTAGTTTTTAAAAGCTTAATTCACTTTTAGAAAATAAGAAGACAATTTTAAGGAAAGAAATTGTAATAATATATTTGTATTTAATACTTTGTTTCTCTTACAATAAATTAATTTATTACAAATGAATAGATAAATATATGTACTTATAATTTAGAAGTAAGAGATCCGGGGGGGGTGTTCTTCCACTCCAGCCCAATGTTACATTTTAAAATCTTCAGTTGATCATTCTTGCAAACTACTAATTATTTTGCTTTAAAAAGCATTATTATGTATCTTACAATGATGTAATCAAATCTTATTTGTTTACGCCAAGGATTTAGATATATAAAAATAATGGGTTTTTATAAAAAAATATTTTAGACAATATAATATTAAAAGAAAATATTAATATTAATATTAAAAGAAAAAGTTTACTATTTATATCTTAAAAGAAGGCTGCAATATTTTTAATTAATTGTAGCAAATATGTAAAAAATGAATTAGGCCTGATTAAAATCTATGTGAAATACCACATTTTAATAACGTCCATTAATTACAGACTTTTTGGAAATATTTTAAAATTATTTTTTAAAAACTAAATCATACAATTGTTTGGCTCTAAATAATTTATGATTGATAAATTTTATTTACTACAGGTATACTGAAAAAAATCACTGAAATTATATTTAACAGAACGTATCCTAGTTATAAAACGTCTAAAAGTGTCTACATAAATATTACAATCTATAATCAAGTATTTATTTTTTGCCTAGAGAGACAAACATCTTTATTTATTATTGAATACATTCGTTATTTACAATATAATCGTAATTGATTTTTATTACGGCTATCGACACATGGTCTTTCTGTCAGTCTTTGTAATTTGATGTTGTTAGTTGTCCGTTGGTGATTATGTTGATGAAGATGTAAATGAATTATGAAAAGATGTTATGCATTTCTTTTTTTGCCCATTTGAATAAATTTTATGATTTTCAATGTTTCTTAATAAATATAAAAGCAAAATTATTGATACACATTAGATTAGCTCAGTTGACTATTTCAGCATTGTTTTTGACTCAGGTTATTATTTAATTTATTAAAAGCATTATGTTTAAAATTTAAATTAGGTGCATACAAAAATATATCGATTAATAATAAAATAGTAATTGATACAAATTTTATGTACAGCAGTTTGATTAAGGTTCAAACTATATCAATCAGGCGATAAAATACTTGGGTATCAACAAATAATGGTCTCTAATAGATCAAGTTCTTTCGCATTCCACAAGTGTCGGGATCTTTACAAACGGCGTTTTTCTAGGACTCTCTCTTCAAAGGCATGACCTATTTTATAGTTATACCTCAAATTGGAATTACATTACAACGTCCAACTCAACAAATATGCATACTGCATATTAATTCAATTCGTTTTTAATATAATATATTAAAAGTAACAGCAACTTAATTTATATAGTATATTGGGGAACTCTTAATATTTAAATATGAGAAACTCTTTGTTTAATAAAAAATGCCTTTCAGTATTAATCATGAAAATGGGGCTATAAGAGCGTAAGCTATTACGTTTTAAGAGTTTCTGAAAGTCTTAATGAATGTATAAAACCTTCATAATAAAAATGAAATTAATTCATGAATTATTTTCCCTTAAATTATAATATTTATAAAGTTGCAAAGAACATCAATATATACATATTTAATAATTATTTTTTTTAACTAATAGTACTAGTATGTATTATTATTTTTATTAAGTTATCTGTTTTTATATGTAGTTTTAAGAAATAAGTTCAAATAATAAACTAAAGAAAGAAGAATATTTTTTATAATTAATTATATGCATGTTAAGGTTAGTGTTAATCAACAAATATTAAATTCCTGTGTATTTTATTTGGTCGTTTAATGAAGTTATCTACTTCATCTACAAATTTTTCTTAACATAAAATATCTTAATAATCACTCTTATTCCTTCAAAATTTTGATATATGTAATTGTGAATTACTGAACCATTCTTACATCAATTTTTAACTTTATTAATATACGCGATTGTAAATTATAAAACCATTCCTATTAGGATAATTTTATTTCCATATCTAATAGCAATATTTATATAAGTTATTTAATTAACCAAATTCTTCTGTTTCATTAAAAATATTTTAATATATTAAAATATTTGAAAATAAATTGGAGACAATACTTACTATAGTCATGTGTAATATCGCTCTTGCCCCAAAATATTCTAATGCGAAACGAACCCTCCCCTACTCGCATTATTACGTTTTCATGAATTCTGCCTTTAATAAAATAATATGTTTCCAATAATGCCGTGACCGGAATGAAGTAGACGAATAAGCGTTATGAAACCCAGTCACGTAAGAAAATTGTGGAAAAATGCGTTTATTAAGCCTGTCCCTAAATCCATCGCGACGGCGGTTATCCGGAATTACGACGTGCCATAAATTCCGTAATATCTTAATTGAAACATTTAATATTGTTCCTGATTGTTCATCATAAGTTCTTAATTTTTATCGAAATATAATAATACTTTTATTTATTTCTATCTTCAACAATATAATCTTTATATTATCTTTATCATAATTTTATTCAGATCCACCTGTGAATTTCAGGACCCATAAATTAGCTATAAACACAGTAGTGTTTGGCTATCGACCGCGTGGTCCTTCCGCCGCGCCGTGTTATTTGTGTAAATGAGCTTGTTACTTTAAAGGATCGCCCCATCACTCTTAAGCACCAATAATTGTATCCCAATAGTAAATGGTACCGGTGACCCATCCAACTGCTGACCCGAAATAACGTTACTGCATTAAAGTTCGGCCGCAACCGTATACGCCACCACCGGGGTGCTACGGTAAACATATTTTACAAGAGATTAACTTTTTACACGAGCTCAAAAACCAAATTAATCAACTTTTTCATTATTCGATGTTTTGTATCCGGCCTCGGGGTACGACAAATATTATGTACGGAGGAAATCCGAATCCAGGTGAATGATGAAATATTAGGCGGAGATATTAATCCGGCGAACATTAAATATTAACGTGTAATTCTATATTGTCATCAACTTCGCGCTTAAGACGGATTATGAGCCGCAAGGAAATTTTCGATTATACTCGAGTGAATAAACTTGACGAAAATCTATTATTCATCATGACGTGAATAGGATTTCGAATTTAATAGGTTGTGTAGTAAATTAATTTCGTATTGCGGTGATTAATAGGAATATGAAGCGACGGATTATTTATTATGTGAGCGTCAAAACAGGAGCTAGAGGTGTTTCCTTAAATGTGGAACACATTGTACAGTAGTAAACTGATTTGAAAAATGTATGAGATTGTATAATAAACATCGTTATAAATACGTATAATATACGTTTTAAGGTCTAATATTAAATATATGCATGATCAAATCTTACGAATATCCTTTCCATTAAATTTACCCGACATCAATAATATTAACTACCTAAACAAAAACCAATACTTTCCAGAAGTTTGGAAAATAGGAATTATTATTTGCATCTCCAAACGCAACCAACCCCCCAATTTACTAACCAGTTATCGTCCTATCACACTCCTACCTGTTATTGGAAAATTGTATAAATCCCTCCTTAAAACCAAAATCTTTTCTCTAATTTCTAACCACATCCCTGAATATCAATTCAGATTCCTTCTCCATCGATGAACATCTCCTCCTTTAACCATCCTAGCCTCCAATATCCAGACTGCCCACCTTGAAGGTAGCTTCTGCAGCATTATTTCTGGATGTTCAGAAAGCATCTGATTCTGTCAGATACCAAGGCCTATTTTATAAATGTCACCTCCTAAAAATCCCCCCTCATATCATTTTTATTATTAAATAGTTCCTCTCTAATAGATCTCTAAAGGTAAAAATTCACAACTCCTTCTCTTTTTCTTTTACTCCTAAACAGGAACTCCCTCAAGGCCCTTCGACATCTATAATCCTGATCCTTTCTACTTCAATACTTCCAAATATCACTTGCAATTTGCAGATGATAATGCAGTAATTACTCATGCTCCTACGTTACCAAAAGCCCTCCAATTCCTTCAAGAGCTAAGAGCTTATTGATTTCCTTCAACATTGCGTTGATCACATGTGCGTTAGTTTTGTGCTTAATAATTCTAATAAAAGAGTAGGATATATTTATAATATCGTTGTGGAATACATAGCAAACAGTGTATTATAAGTGTGATATACTTTTTAACTCATAATTGTAAGTATTTTGCCATTAATTAAACAAATAACGTTGTTTAACCTCTAACCTTAAATTATTTCTATTCGCATGCGGTGTGATTTCAATGCCGTGATCTGTATATTTTGAATTATGTTCCTCGTGTTTACATTTCGTACCTATTCCGCGGTCTTCTATCCTTGTCTGTCTTTTTGTTAGTCACCGCGAAAGACCACGCTGGTGTGAAGAGAGTGTCTTCGTTTATTTTCCTATTTTACTTATAATTTCTTCAGATCAATTAAATATTAATTATGGTTAATCTTTGTGGAATAAGTAATCGTGGTGTTACCCCCAATACTCCATTCATTAAATGAACAGGTAAATGTTTGAAACATGTAAATGCAGTAAATTAATTGATAATGAAATTAGCATAATGATTACAATGAAAACTAATTGGATATGTCCTAAATGCATCTTTCCTACTTCAACTACTGCATTACCTTTAACTATTGAATCCATTCACAAATTGATAATTTTAATTTATTTAAAGAGGAAATAAAATGCTCAATATCAAGTCGTTTTGATAATATCGAATCGCGTATATTTCAATTGGCGCACAATATGAGTCGGAGTTATTACAAATTAAATTAATGGCACATGATTCCTCTGAAGATATTGTAAAAGAAATTAAAGATCGCCGTAGTAGATTGTCAAATAGAATCCTCTTCAAATTTAACGAATCTTCATCGCCGATATTGGAAAATCGAGTTAAACATGATATGGATGGTGTTATTATTATTCTAGAGTCTCGTAAAGTCATGATTAAACGTGTGAAAACTATTAGATTGGGGAAATTATCAATTCAAAACAAACCAAGTCTATTGAAAATTATATTTAATTCGAAAGAGGACGCTAAAGTTGTTTTGAGAAGTAATTCTATGACATCAAACAATAATTTCATATTTCGTTCTGATAGAATGAAAAAACAAATTGAATACAACAACAAGTTAAAAAGTGAATTAGGAATTAGACGATCTAACGGCGAATCTAATTTACGTATTTTACATCGGTATGGAGTGCCCTATTTGTCTAATGTCAATAATGGGCGCAAAACTGCGGTGGACTTTGAACAAATTTAACTGATTTATTGCTTAATGTAAATATTGTTGATAATGATATTATAATTTTAGTTGAAACTTGGCTTTATGTAAATATATCTAATAGCCAACTTCAACTCTTCAACTACAATGTCTACAGGTATTTCGTTCTATTCAAGGAGAAGTTAGAAGAGGTGGAATTTTAATTGCAATAAAAAAACGATTTACTTCATCACTTATTTCACGGGATAATTCTATAGAGCAGCTTTTTTGTAATAATTTATTAATATGTGGCGACTATAACCTACCTAATATTGTATGGAATAATGGTATATGTACCCAAGTTAATCCTACAGCTAATGATGTTGTAAATTGTTTCAATTTTTTAAACGCTACCCAAATTATCGATATTCCCAATATTCTCGAGGACTATTCCTCGACCTATATTTCTCCGATGCCCTTAACAAATTGGTGTCTCTTGCAAATTATACTCTTCTTCCAACTAGTATTCAACATCATGCATATATCTTTACATTATTAGTTAATGATGTCAACAAACTTGTAACTTGCGAAAAGAAATATATATTCCATCTGGCGGACTATGAGCCATTGAATAGTCAGTTAACTCAGTAAACTGGGACTTTATTTTATCAAACTCTGACATGGATTGTATTTTGGATAAATTTTACAATATTATATATTTAGCAATTGACAGATTTGTGCCTTGCAAATATATTTACCGTAATGCAAGATCATATCCTCGGTGGATGTCGAGTGAATTAATCTATTTAATTCACAAAAAGAAGGCGGTTCATGCAAAATAAAAGAGAAGTGGTTTACATGACGATAATTATGAATTCTCATGTCTTCACGAGCAATGTAATTTTTTAGGTAAAGTTTGTTACAATAACTATTTATCAACTGTGGTGTTTTCTCTAAATTCTAACCCAAAGTATTTTTGGCAATATGCAAGAGAATTTAAAAAGGAAGAAGGTTATCCTAATACGATGTGTTATAATAATTTAACAGCAAATGGTGGATCTGAAATAGTTAACTTGTTAACTGACTATTTTTCTTCAGTCTATTCATCCTCAAACGAGTGCCCCATAGTTCATAACTTAAATCGAGTTAATAAAAACCCTTTAATTTTAACTCTCCAAGAGGTATTTAATATTATAGTAAGTCTCAAAACATCGCATACTTATGGACCGGATCAAATATCGAGTTACTTTATCCAAAATTGTATTTACTCGCTTTTTAAATCAGGCGAGAAACTTCTCATGAAAAACTATTGTGGAGTATCCATCCAATCGGTCATTCCTAAAATGTTGGATAAGCTAGTGGCTTATCAGTTACTATGGTACTCACGAAAACTGTTATCAACTAATCAGGATGGACTTATGCCTGGCCGCTCCACAGTCTCTAATTTCATGGAATATAAGCAGTTTGTTTCAAATGCCTTGAAAACTCGTAATCAAGTTGACACTATATACACAGATTTTTCCAAGGCATTTGATAAGATTGATTATAATATATTATTGGCAAAACTGAAAACTTATGGGTTTAATAGAAATACTTTAAATTGGGTGTCTTCTTTTTTAACTAATCGTTCGCAATATGTACGTATTCAAAATTATATTTCATATCCAATAAATGTCACTTCAGGTGTGCCTCAAGGGTCACATTGTGAACCAGTTTTGTTCAATATTTTTATTAATAACATACAAGATATTATTAAAAACAGTGAATTTTTATTATATGCAGACGATCTCAAAATTTATAAAACAATTTTCACTCTAGATGATTGTCATAAGATGCAGGAAGATCTAGTTCGTTTGAATGAGTAGTGTTCTAGTAACAAACTGATTTTAAATATAAATAAATGCTATTATATGACTACATCGAGAGGTGGTAATAGAATTGAATATGCATATTCAGTTGTGACAACTAACATTACGAGAGTTGATACTATCAAAGACCTAGGCATTACATTTGATTCTAAATTTTTATTTAATACCCACATATTAAATATTAGTTTGAAAGCATTACAGATGTGAGGTTATGTTTGGCATATTAGTAAATATTTGATTGCTGGATGTATAAAAACTATTTATTGCTCAATTGTACGTTGCCATTTGGAATATGCCTGTGTTGTATGAACTCCGTTCACTCAAACTAATATTAACCGTTTAGAAATGGTGCAAAAAAAGTTCTTAAGATGCATGGAATTTAAAATTAAATGGCAGCATGCATCTGGAGAATATGATGCAATAATCAACATTTTCAAGATTTCTACACTTGAGGATCGCCGGAAAATGCCGGACTTATGTTTTCTTTATAACCTTCTAAATAGAATAATGGATTATCCGAATCTAATAAATCTCCATGTCCCATAGCGTACCACTCGATCTAACCTCTTTTTTTATGTGGATACATACATAACCGAATCAGGTTATCACAATTCCCTTGTCCACTTAATGGACCTTGCCAATCAACTGATTAAATATCCCTGGTTCGGCTTCTTCAAAGAAAAAATCAGTAATTTCAAGCAAAAGTTTTATATACATGGATTACATAGATGTTTAACATATAGAAATGATGGTATTACTAGTAAAACAGCAGTTAAAATATACCAGATGATTTGCTGTCCATTACTGTACTATGGTTGTGACCTCTATCCCAATCCCAGCAATCCAACCTCCAGCAATATTGGAGTTAGCAAGCGAGCATCCCTCAAATCTCCGTCATCCTCTGAATTCCTTACACAATCCTTCTAACCAGCTCCTCTATGATACCACTTTAGTTATCCCCATTCTAGAATACCTTCGATTCCTATCAGAAAAAATCTCCAAAAAACATTTTAACTTTCACACATTGTCCTTATATTATCTTTCTAGAAATCTTAAAAAGACCTATGACCGATAGCCTTTTGACGAACTAACTCACTAACACACTCATTATTTATTATTTAAATGTAAATATGTATAAAGTTTGTCAATAAAAATTTGTGTATTATTATTACAAATACATCTTGAGAAGTTACAGCAAAATATTCATCAAAATTCTCTTTACTAGCAAATATCAGAATCAGCAAAGAAACTTTTGAGCAAAAATCCAATAAAATCTGCAAGAGAATTTATTTAAAATTTTTGGAAATCTAAAAGTAACATTGCTGGCAAATTATAAATAAACATCTCATTATTTTGAAGATAATTTAATAAAAGATTTTGATACAGGTAAATTACCCGAGTTTTTTTTTGTACGGCCAACTAGATAATTCTAAAGTATCTGAAAGTAATCAGGTCATCTAAAAAATACAGATAAAAAAATTAGATGGAAAAATTGCTGTTGTAAAGGGTACATCGTGGTAAACGGACGTCACAAATGAACGGTACTCTACTATTTCGAGTTTAAATTTTTGTATTAACATAATGCGATGAGTTATAAAATTTCCCTTTTGGAGATATAAAAACCATATTCGGAAAATTAAATAATAAAATTATTAAACAGGGCTTCAGTGCCAAAAGTCATAATAAAACTTAATCGGGCAAGCGTGAACTCAAGCCTTTCAATGTTCGTTAAAAATTGTTCTAAATATTTATTATTGTGGTGTTTTATTTAGGAAAAATTATGTAAGCATATTGGATAAATAAGTACTACTACTACTACTAGGTCAGAACATGCAGTTTAAGTTGCATATGTACAAAAAATAATGTCATTAAGATGATGTCTATTTTCATATAATTAGAAAAAACACGAAAATATTTTTCGTAAAAACTACAACAAATGAGTCTTATTAAGACTACAAGAACAAACCACTTTTGAAACAACTACTTCTCTAGCTAATACTTCGACAGACATTGAATGATACAAAAGTAATTTGCGTGTTACAAAATAGCAAGGCTATCAAAGCAACACTAGTATTTCTTTCTGTAAAATCAACTAAAACATTCTATTTTCATTCTGACAAATGTGAAAACTCTCTCTGAAATTAGCCTTTACTTTTTTTAGTTGGCGATCAATATAAGCGATTTTTTGTTTTAACGTTTATCGCAGTTTAGCTAGTGTACGAAGTTTTCTTTTATACCCACGAGATACCCCCTCATATTGAAAGATCTGGAGAGCAATAGGGTTAATGCAAATCACCAAATCTGAAGATAATGCGATTAGGGAACTTTTGTCTAACAGCAACAATCGATACTTGGGCAGTATGAGCTGCATTTATACCTTGATTACTCTCAACTCAGTTCTCAAGAATTTGTTCGCCATATTCATGAACGATAATCCATCACAATCATAGTGTACCCATTTTCCTCCTCAAAAAGGGCCTTATAACATAAAATTCCCGATACCGTACTACGCCGTAACGTTGGGGGTGTGCAGTGATAATTCATAGAGTTTGTGGATTTTCATAGGTCGCCCAGTACCAGAAGTTTCGACGATTCACAACACCATCGAGATGAAAATGAGCCTCGTCACTCATCAGAATCTTCCAAAAGTTGGAGCATCACTTCACGAAAAACACGAGTGCTATTTCATATGAACGGCAGCGTAAATTTTGGTGGAGAATTCGTCGTACTGAAGTCTCGAGCATTCGTAATGATGCCGAATTCCTACAACCGCCTTGGACTACGTAAACTTCCTTGACTAATTCGCAGCTCTTCACAAAACTATCCTACACGAAAATGGTGCTCCATGGCCCACAGCTACATGATTAAAACTAAACAACTATCACCTTGGGGAGGATACCAACTCCTTCGGCTTCCCCATCTGACCACTTCCTGTTTAATACTTTATATCCAAAAAACTGTCAATTTCCCATTACATTTAAAAAAAAATTGTGGCAATTTGAAATTGCTATAATATACTGATAAAATAAAAGTAAAAATTGTTGACACTGTTTTATAAAATAAAGCAATAAATAATAAATATTGCCAAAATGTACCTTTGGAAAAAAATCTAATATTAATATAGAACATACTATTGACGGCATTTTTTATGATAGTATACATCGTATTGGATACGATATTAATTTACTTTATGAGTCTTCTAAATTTATTTATGGCAAACACATATTCTAATGATTTTAAGAGTGCAAATTATTTTGTAATTAAAGATTTTCCAACATAGATTAAGTAGGTTTGCTCGAATCCTGTAAAGATTTAAATAACATCGTTAATTGTTTTTATAGTGTACTTTATTATGTAATTGAACTATAAGTTTCATAGAAGAGGTTATTTAAAGACATCTGGCTTACTAAAAAATGAATTAGTTCTAGTTCGATTTGCTCATCTTGAATTCAAACAAAAAATTAGTGCAAACGTGTAGCAGCTTTAATAATATAACCTAATATTTAGAAAAAACGCGAAAATATTCTGTAAAATCTACAACAAGGACTTATATATTCCTTAAATATTGGCCGTACATCATAGGTGAGGGCCACTTGTAACAACCTAAAGCGTGTGATAGTTTATCCAATATCGGATTGCAATTTTGAACCACTTAAAAGGGTGTTATTTAATCTGAGCCCATTCCCATCATGCTCAGAAGGATTAAAGACAACTCTAATCGTAATAGAGTTAGAGCTCTGTTTCACATCTTCGTGAGGTGTAAGAATATATTTTGCGAACGAAGAGCATGAGATGAGATATATGCAATTTTGAATATTCCCGTCATATAACGTCTAATTTACAAAATTGAATAAAGAGAATTTTTCTTATTGGACAAAAAGATCTAGTATCATCTTTGAAAGGTACTCGAACCATGTAATGTTCGATATTAACACGTGTCATTAAATTTTTTTCACTAGCAATATCTTCAGGTGAAGTGGGCGAACAGGAAGCAACCTCTTTCGTTTCCCAAAATGAACGGAGTATGTGATTCAGAGGAATTTCAAAATCAATGCGTGCGTTTAAAGTAACTAGTGCTGATAGGCTGCTATTAGGACGTGAATACATAATGACCCAACCTAAAGTTGTAAGAATGACAGTAGGGCTGCTCTTGATGTGTGAAGGCGACGAGAAAGTGATATCAAGGACACTACTTACACCGACAAAAGATCTGCCAAAGTTAATGACGAACATATTTCTTAAAGTTCCTGCGTAAGTGGAACAGTAGGTAAATATGAAGTTAAAAGAAGCAACGCGACTGCCTGCAAATTAATTTTTTGAGCGTTAGTTCAATTAACAAGTCCTTTTGGTTTTCCTGGAGTGCACTGGCAATTGGAAAAGGGTAAATTTAGACAATTATCAAGCGATGCAGTGATAAAGTTGACTTAACTTCGTGAGTCAAGTACCACACGACAAAAATGCCGCTAAAGATGAAGGGCATTTAATTATTTTGTGAGCACCACCATAACTTGGACATATCAAGTTATAATGTTTTCTTGATAGTCCAGTTATTACCTCTGGTATAATAATTGACATTCGTTTATTTCGTTTAATGGCATTCGAGTCTGAAAAAAGTTTTGTCATTTACTGAGCACTATTCTCGTAAGTTGTTCCTTTTTGTATTAAGTACAGAAAAATTTCAGAATATCTTTAGCGCTTGGATCAGTCATAGTTTGCGTTTAATAAATTCGATAGGTACGAATAGAAAATAACGAATTTTGAGAATACATAGAGCGGTGGGCACGCGCTGCGTCAAAATGTGTTTCATGGAACTTGAAGGGGTTGGGTGATGTGGCCTCCGTTGCAACAATAGGCTATCTACTATTTAACGGGAAAACTACAGACAGAATGTATACACTTAATTGTCCGGTTTTCTAACGACTTTCTTGTGAATAACATAAAGACAAAAAGAAGTAGAGCGCATGGAGTGTGGTGGGAAAACTAATTGTATCCAAATACGATCGCTTAAATTTACACTAAATAGTTATACAACTTTAATGTTTCCAATATCGCTTAACTACTAACCTATCTAACTAAAGCAAAACAAAACATTTCATAGAATAAAGAATATTTAGAGTCGATCCAAAAACTGAAGAAATAACTTAAGATGGCAGTTTTAAACTATAAGTTATTAGAAACTTGGCTATCTAACTATCTTCATCAACCAAAATTAGAGCATTATTAATATAGAAATACTTGCATAAAAAGCCAAAAATATTTCTACGTCTGTGAAAATGTCTATTAGGAATAGACCTTTCTGATTTTAAACTACTCCTATTGTCAAAAAAAAACAGGAATCTTATGTTGTTAACGGTGGACGGGGAAGAAGTCCTGGTGACGGACTGGCAAGGAATTAGCACCGACGGTACTTTCTGGAACCAACACGCACTGGAGGCGGCCCAGGGGTCCCTGGCGAGGCTCACCATCGATTAGCAGCCGCAGGCTTCGATTAAACAGTTTCCCTTCGGTGATACTTGCTTGAGCTTCCACGCCACGTCAACGTATGGGCACCGGCTAGCTGTGAAACAGAGTAAAGAACAAGAGAAAGTGTGTAAATTAAACATGGGGCCGGAGAAGAAGAAAATATATTACAACAGAATAGACAGAAAATAGACATAGAAAAATATACAATATATACAAGAGCAAGAGGCTTGAATCGGCGGAACCGACCAGGCCGACCACCGCTGCTGATGGCAGACGACTGGTAAAGAGCGATGGTCGGGCCTGGTTTTATATGGTGATCTCAGGTACCGCGGCTTTGTTCTTGTCACGTAGGCACGGTAATTCTTGGAACAGGTAATTATCCTCGTTCGCCGAAAAAGGGTCCGATTTATTGTTCGGCACTGGCAGCTGCACATTTTGGAAAATTATCTCGTTTGGATTATTTCAATAATGCGGAATTTATGCAAATTATTATTAGGAGCAATGGGTAGCTCGTAAAATGGATTAAAATATAATTACGCATTTGTTACCACGTTCAGGTAAACTGAACGCCGGTAACAAACGGCCCCGGAAAACGAGATAATTTTGAAAAAGACATGAAATGAAAATAATAGCTGCCAGTGGACGTCTTCGGTGTTGTTGTCGATTGGTGATAAACAGCACTGCACCCGATGACGCTGCAGACCCTTCCGTGGTTGAAATGCAGGGAGATTCGGACATCCTACATCGGATCTGGCGTCGTGGTAAGCAACACTGGCTTTGTGTGGAGATCCTCCCGAAATTAAGGTGTGAGGGGATTCGGTCGTCCCACACCGGATCTCGGCATCCCTGGATGGTTTGTGGCATCCTTGAGGGCTGCGACGTCTGGTCCGGCCGGGGATGGGCTGTCATCCTGGGTGCACTGGCACGGCGCGAACCAAGACGCTGGTGAACCAGTCCATTGTGGCGGCCACGGCATCGAACGCTGGCGCGGAGCGCGAGGCGACTGGAGCTGGTATGACGTCAGTCAATGTATTGGGGCCGGTGCATTTCCGTTGTGATGGAGCACTGGGCGGCTGGATTGAAGCTGACGGTGGTGGTTGTAGCCAGTGTGCTGAAGGTCGAATCGGGTTGACGTTATTTTCAGTAAAACCTGGTAGACTTCCTCTTGCACTGCGAATACTGGAAGGCGGCCCCGGGTGACTCGGAATCACGGTTAATTTACAAAAGATGAAAAATAGTAAAAGAAATTAGAGCATGAGTCAGGGGGTGAGTTTTTACTCGGCCACTAGTTGGGAGCCAAATGTTAACGGTGGACGGGGAAGAAGTCCTGGTGACGGACTGGCAAGGAATTAGCACCGACGGTACTTTCTGGAACCAACACGCACTGGAGGCGGCCCAGGGGTCCCTGGCGAGGCTCACCATCGATTAGCAGCCGCAGGCTTCGATTAAACAGTTTCCCTTCGGTGATACTTGCTTGAGCTTCCACGCCACGTCAACGTATGGGCACCGGCTAGCTGTGAAACAGAATAAAGAACAAGAGAAAGTGTGTAAATTAAACATGGGGCCGGAGAAGAAGAAAATATATTACAACAGAATAGACAGAAAATAGACATAGAAAAATATACAATATATACAAGAGCAAGAGGCTTGAATCGGCGGAACCGACCAGGCCGACCACCGCTGCTGATGGCAGACGACTGGTAAAGAGCGATGGTCGGGCCTGGTTTTATATGGTGATCTCAGGTACCGCGGCTTTGTTCTTGTCACGTAGGCACGGTAATTCTTGGAACAGGTAATTATCCTCGTTCGCCGAAAAAGGGTCCGATTTATTGTTCGGCACTGGCAGCTGCACATTTTGGAAAATTATCTCGTTTGGATTATTTCAATAATGCGGAATTTATGCAAATTATTATTAGGAGCAATGGGTAGCTCGTAAAATGGATTAAAATATAATTACGCATTTGTTACCACGTTCAGGTAAACTGAACGCCGGTAACAATGTCAACGGAAAATGTTTTAGGTGTATGAGTTTGACACTGAAAAGTAAAATGAGGCGACTAACAGAAATGCAAATGCTTTAAAACCACTGAGTCAAAAAATCAGTCAAGTTTAGCGATCTGTCTAAGGTGATTAGACGAAATCGCCTAGAACCTACAGAGTAATTATTGAAATTCTTGACAGAACGACAAAAATAGGATTAACATAAGAAGAAATTGTTTTTGTCTATTGTTTTGGACAACAAAAACGCCGAATTAAAAAAAACATTTTTAAAGTAGAGTAGCAACATTTTTATTGAATAATCTGCAAGCTAAACATGAAGCAATCACGGTATAGTTAGGACTATAAATAGTAATACATAAATATGAAGAGATGTTACTATCTGAAAACTTCTGTAAATATTTTTCAGCGTTTATTCTATCAGTATATTTTTATAGAAGAGATTTGAATGGATGAATTTAAATACAATGGCATATAAAAATTTTACATATAAATGTTTTTCCCATTATATTATATAAATAAATACTACAAATACTTATAATATTTATAATTGGGAATGTATATTCAATTATATTAATCTTAATAATAAATGCGTCGTGAATTACAATGTCAAGATACTGTCGAAGTAACATTTCCAATTTCCAAGACGTATTGTGATATAAATTGAAAATCATCAGATTGTGTGCTCGAATAATTACACAATTTAGGATGTGTACATTTTGAGCAACTTGCGTCGAATTTCTCAATAGCCGATAAATCACATTTACCCATACGACGATGGTATAAATTCAGTCTCTTTATATAAAAAAAGCCCTTGTCACACGACTCCTTTTAACGCGATGCTAATAACCAGATATTTCTATGGGATGTATAAAAGATGATAACATTTATATAGCATCCACCCTAACATGACAGGATCCCAAAGAGCAGCGTAATCCTTCCACTCATAACACGAGAAAAAAAATCTGTAAGTGTGGGAAGCAGCACTGTCCGTGTAGTGCCGAGTGTATAAAAGAGTTATATTTTATTTCATATGCTGGAATCGAGTTGTAAGCCGTTGAAACTTTATATTTCTCCCTCGGAAAAAAAGTGCTAACATTATTCAGTATCCATTCGGTGGAATGTTTCACACCATGCTAAATTATTTACATTGTGATAAAGCAAATTCCCAAACGTGTGGAGGATACAAGGAAGTTTGAAAACTTTTTATTACTTTGGATTAGGTAGGCTTTAGGAACAAAAATAAGATAAGGATGTTGACGTTGATATTATTTTGATGCTACAATTTTTATTAGAAATAAGTATTATCTTAATCTTTATTTAAAATTCTATCTAGAATGATTGTAATTATCTGAATAATGTATTTGTATTTAATAAATATATATATACAGAATCTTTATTTACAGACTATTTTTTGTACATAATAACATAGATATATTTTACTTATAATATATATACAATCTGTAAATGGGCTATCGACCCGTTGGTCTTTCTGCCCATAATATAAATGTTTGTTGACAGACAAGTTAATTGTTGTTGTTATAGGTTTTTATTTTCTCGAATAGAGATTCTGTGGGGTGTTTAAATTTCAGGGGGATAAGGGGGTTTCGACGAGTACAATATTTTTTAAGTATGTTGAAGTTAGATGGATGGGAAGCTATTTTCATGGATAAGTAATGTATGCGATCGAAGATAGGGATGATATTTGTGGATTCGTAAAGGAGTTCATTTGACGGATTGTGGAGAGGATTATTTGGGTGACGGAGTTTAGTGAGGGTGCGTAGGGCCGAGCGTTCAGCTACTGAAAGGATTTTGATGGTTGATGGTGGAGACTGGGAAAGGAGGATTGGACCGTATTCCAGCAAGGGCCGGCATATGGCTTTGTATATTTTGACTGCATTTAATGTTGTTATGCCCTCGGTCTTGTAGGTAAGACCTCTGAAATGTTTTGCCCTTGCTGAAACCTTAGACTTCATTATTTGGGAGTGGGATTTAAATGTAAATTTGTAATCTATTGTTATTCCTAAATATTTGCAGGTAGGAGCAGGATGGATCGATTTATTGTTAATTTTTAATGACGGGGAGTTGGAGGAAATTCGGTGAAATGGGATTAAAAATTGGGTTTTAGTTGGGTTAAGGGATATTCTCCATTTTTTAAACCATGCTGTGGTGGAGTCTAGGAGTTGTTGAAGGGAATACATAGCATTATTAAGAGAGGAGGAGTGGACTATTAGTGCGGTGTCGTCCGCAAACTGAAGAATGTATTTTGAGGGATCGAAAAAATTGGGATTGGGGTTAAATAAATATATTATTGAGATAATCACAAAATTGTACTTTTATAGACAACGTGATACTTCCTAAAAATTTACAACAAAAACGCTTACTATGTTTTTATTATATATTTTTAGTGTCTTGAGTTTCGATCACGAACTGATCATTTTAAAACTTTAAGATTAAGTGTGATATCAACAAAGTAAACGTTTTTGTAAAACAAATCTACTACAAACAAATCTTCTATTTTAAAAAAGCCATTAAGGCCATATATATTTATTTAACTAGATTTCCCTAAATTACAAGAAATTATCAAACGCGAAAATTATAATTGTCTAATTTGTAAGAATATATTTTTTTAAGTATAAGTATGTACTTTAAAATAATAACATTTAATTTTAATTGAAATGTATTAACGCGTGCTACTTAATTGTATCCTTTTTTGGAGGATATTCTGTACCATTGTAATTGCGATTAGTCTAATGACTTATCTAATTAAAAGCCCCTTTGTCATTCCGGAAATGTAATAATTTCAACGTGACCCAGAGAGATAATTTTTTTCTTCTAGTTATTGAATTAGAGACAATTTCCGTGGAATGAACGTGTCTTGTGAGGCAATGATCCATCGCCCTATTATCCCCTTAAGCTCTTCTGTAATCAGACACAATTCCCGTCGCCTCATCTGGGCCTGGATCTGGTCACGGAAAGGAAAGTTGCGCGCAAAAAAATTAATGACTTTTTAGAGACACAAAATTAACCCTGGCGCAGACGAGTCCGAAGAAGGGCGGAAAAAGCGCGGCAGATATGTTGCAAGAAATTGGTGTTATCGCTGGCCCGCTAATGGCCCTGATTAATGCCACAGATATAAATAAATTGTATGTTTTTTTGACGTGAAATAACGTTTGAGAAATATGAGAGATACTCGTGGTGATATTTGTGTCACATTATGCAGAATTGCTAAGGTTATAAAATCTAGAGAAAAACTCAACTTCAGAACGTACACAGCAATAATGTTATTAAAGGAGGGTACAAACTAATGCTTGTTGTCTTGTACCAATTTACAACAAAAACAGTTACGTGCAGATTGGTAGATTTTTATTACACCGTTTTCTAAAAATGAAATTTTTGTCAAAATTTAAAAGTTAAGTTTAATCTTGAGATATGATTTAAATATAAAACGTAAATATTTTTCTTAATGTTTCATTTTGGTAAAATAGATCTCATCTTTAAATTAGTCACCAGGTTTGTTGTAGGTATAATGAATACCTTATTCATTATACCTATAACAAACCTGATGACTAAGTTAAAGATGAGATCTATTTTACCAAAATGAAACAGAAAATTTACCTAAGAATACAAAATAATGGATGAAACGAGTCAGTATATTAAGTGGATGAAAATAGAGGAATAGAATGGAGAGCAATATGAAAAAAATACATAAAACAGAGAACGATATAAAAGTATTAAGGAACTTAACCAAATATTGTTGGAAATAAGTGCAAAATCTACAAGACTAAATAAACAAGGAGATTAATATATAAATAAAATCAGTACCCTTTGTTGAAAGACTATAATTTAACACCCTCACAGCTTAATACTTCCCATATATAGTTGAAGGTAGGCCTTTCCCATCTTGTATGATAATTTTCAGCTTACATTTTAATTTAATAATAATTATTCTAAAAAACCAAAACGCCAATAATAAATAGATACAAAAAAAGCAACTCTTATGAAGGCCAAATAGAAGACACTTCAAATCGATAAAGTTCTCGTCAGGGACAGGAAAAGGAAACTGTTTTTTAACTAAGACTTGTCAATAATCAGAATTAATGTGAATACTAAAATGATAACGAGAATCTTAGTTAAGGATAAGGATTCATTTTTGCTTCGTTATTAAATTTTCGAAAATCAAGGCAAAACCTATAAGAACCATAACAGTCGGGCTACACCAATGACTAGAGAATGGCTCTATAATCCCTTATCTAACATTTCCTTTAACTCATTGTAAATATGATTCATCGCATCTGGAGAAAGCGAATAAAATGTTTGTTTAGTTAATTGAATACCCTGCATAACGTTATGTTCAATAAAAAAAGTACATTCTAAACCGTTACAGATTCTTATAAAATCCTCATAATTTTAATTATTTCAAATTTCAAGATTATCTGATTGTATCAAGCAATATAATAATTTGATTCAACATGCAAAAAATTCCATTTATTACATCTTAGATCTAAGGCAATTACATTCTCACCTAAAAATCAACATTTAAAATAAGGGCTTGATTTAACAAAGGACAAGAATATCAATGATTTTCTCTACCTTCTTTAAATTAACCGATACACGTACAATTCCAAGACGATCATATATGTTGTGTGCAACAGAAATAGTCTTTATGGTACGCATACCAAGATAATAAACTATGTTTTTTAATTTTTGCTAGCCCTTGCCTCTGATAATACTGGCCAACAAATTTTGACATTTTGAAAGTTGATTACAATCTGACATCTGATTTTGTATTATTTTGATCTACTGAATTCAAATCCGAGTCTCATTTTGCCCTATCAAGCAAGGTATTTTATCAATTTTGAAATGAAATTAATAAAAAAATTGGTCAAAATAAACGCTACTTTTATTGTTACAGAGACTACAACAAATTATAAATAGTAAACTAAATTTAGAAAAGTCTTAAACAATCTATAATTTCTGTTCTTTCCAGAAGATCTTTCTCTCTTGCATAAAAAACATTGTTTAGTGGATTTTCTTCTACATTCTAGGGACTCATATCATCAGGATTTTGAGGAAAGTAATCAAGATGCGAGAAGTAAATTTTTACGCTCATATTACAAACCAATTCCATAAATTTGTGTAGCATGTTTTTCACAATTTCCTTGTAGTTAGAATCCTTGTTGTTTCCCAAAAAAACTTTAATAAATGAAATCCATGCAACTTACTCAGTTTCCGTCATGGTATTAACAAATTCTTGATCTTTCGTTAATCTCCTTATTTGAGGACCGACAAAAATTCCTTTCTTTAATTTGGCATGAGATGGAGGGACATTTTCCACGAATGTATTTGAAACTGTCTCCATATTTATATAAAGCTTTAACGTATTGTTTCATTAATCCTAGTTTAATATGCAGTGGAGGTAATTATATTTTTTGTGGATCAACAAGATTTTCGTGGATACTTCGTATACACTGACAGCTGTCCTAGTAGAAGTCCCACAATTTTCAAATCCCCACAAATTTTCCAATTATGATCATTGCATTTTATTTTATCAAGCACTACTTAAAGATTTTCGTAGCTTTCCGTCATTTACACAGAATAAGCAACGGGTACCGATGAAAAAACACATTCCCATTGTGCAAGAAAACAGCATTAAGGCTTCTTTTGGAAGAATCAATAAAAAGCCATCAATCATCATTGTATATGCCCCCAAGTTTGTTTATGCAACTTGAAATATCGGTGCAATAAACTAGACAACTTTCTTCAAAATAGCCTGAATACTCAGACTCGCATTTCCTGAAATCCGAAATTTTAACGTCTTCTACCAGTAAATTTTTACTTTGCAATCTGGATGCCAAAATTTCGGAATGATCCTTTGGAAGAGCTAAGTCTCTAACTAAGACGTTAAGTTTGGCCTTGGAAAATAACTGCGGTTGCTTAGAAACGCTCGATATTTCACTGGCATCGCTAAAGTTGTTTTCATCAACTTCAGGTTCAGAATTGCTTGTAACAACTTCTAAATTTATTGTTTTTTTAGGTATTGGCACGGCTGGTCCATGTGGAACTGGCCTAATTACAGACTTGAAGTTCGGATAAATGACAAACAGAAATAACAGCCATCATGGAGACTTGTTGGCTCTCGCCAAATCATTGTTATTCTAAAGGGTAGGGATTTCCTTGTTTCATTATTGCAATGCCTTGAACCCTCTTCAAATATCTTACAGACAACATGTGATGCCCAATGTGTGTCTGGATCACCAATCTTTACTTTAAAATATGAATAAATACGAATTTAACTGCAAAAAGCTCACTAAACTGTAATAAATGCCCTTGTTACATCAAGACGTCTATTTATAACTCATTCGCCGATGATCTGACTGCAAATCAGGAAATCACAGCAATTAAATTTTACTTTTGGAATATTCCCTATACTATTATATTGATTTGTACACAATTTAATCTCTGGCGTAACGATTTTTAGAATATTATTTAATTTTTATTCGAAAATATTAAAAAACCATAAATAAGACACCTAGTCAATTTTATTTAAAAAAATGTGCGTTATAGAAACAAAAAAAATGTTGATTATGTATTAGTTTAACCACTATGTAATAGTTCTAATTGGGCCAGTATCTAGTGCACCAAAAATTCTATTATAACATTTGTAAACGTAATTAATTAAAGGCCAAGCATTATTATCCACTCAAGATAGTTCATAATATAAAACGCAACGAAGAGAAGTGCTGGACGTTTCATTAAGGATCAGAAAAATATTATGAAACGATGGGTGACCACTAGCTATCATCTTATTTGGTGGTTTCCCATGTTCGGATTAGATTTAGGACACTTGTCCCTACTATTAGTATTGACTAATCCTAACATGAGGATTTCAGCAAAAGTAGCAGTATTTCTTTTGATACATGCTAGATTTTCATGAAAAGTGCCAAGAAGCGTCACAGATTAAACAAATCTTACCACGATTTTGTAATTGTGTGACTGATTTGGAATCTTAAAAACCAAATACGAATAATAATAAAGATATTTTCTTTCAATAATTATTTGCAGTTTACAATTTATTAATTAAACTTTATTAAATATACTTGTAATTGAGTGAGGCTACAAACAATCCAATATTATCTTTCTCGCATTGGATACGCTTCCCAATTTCCTCAAATTAGTCATAATCAAAACTTACAGGTAAAAACTAATAAGTTATAAGGTCAACCAATGATCATATTGTACCATATTCTGGCGTCTATCTTAAGCAACTTTATAGTGTCCTCAAATAACACGGTAGGAGATATACCTCTGGTATGTCATAACTCATCGACACGGTAGATAAACATACTAAATTATAGCTCGATCTCTTTACCTGAAAATTTTAATCACAATCTCAGTTTTAATAGCGACAGACTATAATTATCTGAATTAGTTTCAGTATCTATGGAACAACTTTGTAGAAGCTTAGCTTTCAAGTTGTTGTCAATACCAGTCATAAATACGAGAATACTTTTAGATTAGAGTTTACTAAAAAATCGCCAATAACTTTATAGTATACACAATTTTATGTTCTTTTTCTTCATAATTATTTACATGTGTTCTAAATATAAATTTTGCAAATGTTACTTAAAGCCTCCAAAATAAATATGGAATGAGTGAGTAGAGAATCCAAAATTAATAAATTATGTTGCAAAAAAAAAATTATCGTCAATTGATAATACTCATTTAATTATTACTTCTATAATAATACCATATTAAATTTTATTGAATTATTAATATATAAAACATTGAAATTATTAACAGAACGTGATAAATGAATAAGAGTGATACCTATTAATTTGGGTTGCCTATGACAAACATTGGTAATTGTATTGGACCTTTCCTAAATAATTATAAGTTGAAAAAATTGTAGAAAAGAATTAATGGTAGTGCTTAATTTAAGATTCTTTATTTTAGTAAAGTTTGGCTGCTGATGGTACTTTGGATTATACTAGAATTTGGCATGGTATTCCTTGTCTAATTTTTTAATCTTTAAAGGTAAATTTTGTACCATTATTAACTATTGGGTTTTACTGTGAATATACATTTGAAATTTATTCTATAATAGTTTATCAATTGAATAAAACATTGTCATGGTAAATTTTGTAAAGTATATTTACTAAAACAACACGATAACTATGTAAATTCTATAAAAGATCAAAGTAATAGCTCCATAATACCATATCTAATACGCTTCTAGAAGAAGATGTTTTTGTATTTCTCATGTATAATACTAACATTATTATGATATCTTCCAGTTACACAATTTATGTACAGTTTTAAGAAACTTAACTTAATTGACTAATTAATAAATTGCTAACTTGAACAAAGCTATTGAACTTCAAGAAACAACATTTTCTTATTTAGGGAATATAGCGGAAGGTCAGTCAATACGAACGAATAAAAACAATTGAAAATAAATTTTAATTAAGTCTGATATATACTTTCAAATGTTCTGCATTAAGTACACTAGTATTTCTCACCTTAACAATTTTTTACTCGATAAATTTTGTAAAACGTCATTCGATACTAATAATATATTCATGTAATTAACAAGCCTATAAAATCTCCTACCAATTCTTAATATTATTATCATATACCATGCATTTATCCATCAAATAACTATGTAACTTTGCTGCTAATCTATTACAGAAATTTCAATTTATAAATCTAGTTATTCATTTATTTTAATCCAGTCAAAAAGGTATGAAGATTGTTTTTTCTTATTATCTTTTTTACATTACTGCCAAATTTTCCTAATGGATTTCTTCTATATATACCAACATCTTAATTTACAGAAAAAAGGAAATAAATTTACTTGTAATTAACAATATGGTTTGTTTTCTGTTAAACGGCTATCGACCCGCGGTCTTTCAGCCTGATTTCTTCTATTTTTCATCATCGGAAGAAATGACTAGTTGGATATTATAACTTATACAACCTACACAAAAGATGTTTAGTATCCACCTAAAAATCCATTTCTACTACAAATAGTTGGAAAATTTCACGTCCAAATAACTAGCTAAATATTCTTATTTTAGTAATGTTGTACTTTTATCTTACAGTCTGGATGAGGACGTGAAGGATAATTGGCGCTATAGAACACAAGAGGCGAGGCCTTTACTCTGGCCATGACCGTAAAGCGTGTGATGGAAGAAAGAAGAAGCATTTATGCGATTTTTCTAAGAGTAGGAATACAGGAAGGGAGCCTGAATAGAAGGGGAGAGGTGATCGAAAGGGTGGAGTATCTAAATTTCATATAAAGAGTTCGGGAGTATCAGAAGCATATCAAGTGGGTGCAGGGGAAGGCGAGAACAGCTTGCATGGTGAGCGTAAAATGTAGAACTTCAAGGGATGAGAGTGGTGGCTCCTGAAGCAAATGTTGAATGTCGAGAAATCGATAAATCTATACCTAAACACATATTGCTTCAGGAAATGAATAGGGAAAGCGTAAAACAATAAGAAGAGTGGCCTGGTATGAGATGATACCATGGGGATTAGATTAGACAAGAGGAGAGTGGTGAAGGAGAAATAGAAGGAAAGTGTTAACACATAAGTGGGTAGATGGAGAGCGAAAAGGAAAATAATGTATGAAAGGGTGACATTGTCAGAAAAGATCGCAAAGGAGTGGCTAGAACAAGGGGTGAAAGTGACTGCATAGGTGCATAAGAATTCGAAGAAGGATGCGTTTATATAATCAGTGCTGTAGGGAGTGTCAAGTGTATGGGGGGAGTCTAATGTACTTGGACGAAATCTGTTTCGGAAGAAGAGCTAGAAAGAAATGGATGGGCGAAGGATATGGAAAATATGTGTTGGGTAAGGAAGGAAAGTCTTCTGGCAAGGAACTACAAGGGGAGGGGGTGGGTGAATATAGAAGGATGAGAGATTAAATGAGAGAAGATTGGGATGTAGAAATTGAAAAGAGAGAGGAGAAGGGTTAACGGAAAACAGACGATCAGAGTTTTTAATAATGTTATCCTAATTCTAATAGAGAAAATATGCCATAAATACAAATGCCACACTGAAATAAGCACATAAAATAAGGTCTTCAAAAATTGAAGCTAAATATACCAGAAATGGTCAAATTATGCCCTAGTGGCTATAATCGCCTGATATACATCTACAGGTAACAAGAGTAATGGGTCGAGTGGAATAACATATGAAATCGAGAATTCCGCCTTCAATATGATGGATTAATTTCTCACTTAATCCGTGGTGAAACATTTTTGTATTAATTTCAATTGCTGAATTAAAACACGGTATGATTTCACTTCAAGATCTATGCATCAAATTTTGAAGTGATTTAAATTTTTTGTAAAGGGTGTGCCAAAATTAACGTAAGATTTGAATTAAATAGAAAACACACTTTTTAGTCTTTAAATTGTGATTTTTCTATTGATTCATAAAGTATACATAATATTGTTATTTATTTACTCCACGGCTTTGCTGGCTCATAAGCACTCTTTTTTAGAAATTTTCCATAACAATTCTGCATAAATCTGGCTGAATTTCATTGATGCCGCGTTTAACTTCCTGCTGTAATGCAAGGGTGGCTGTGGGTTTGTTGATATAGACCTTTGACTTCAAATAACCCCATAAAAACAAATCTAGTAGTGTTAAATCACACGATCTAGGGGGCCAATTCTGATCACCGAAATGCCAAAGTACACGACCAGGAAATGTCTCATACAGTAATTTCACAGGCTGTATGGCACGTGACGCCGTCTTATTGAAATCACATATTGGCGACATCAATATGATCCAATTTCGGCAGAAAAAACTATGTGAGCTATATCGAGCACCAGTCGCAAACACTGCTTAACCAGCCGTACTTTCAGAACACTATGGTCAAATTATGCCTCCGACCCAAAACCTACACCAAACTGTGACACATTGTGGATGCATTTGTATTTGTTTTTCGACAATCACATGTGGGTTCTTTGTACCCTAAACCCAGCAGTTTTGCCGATTAACAAAACAATCAAGGTGAAAATGTTCTTCATCGCTTAGGATGATTTTGTATCCATTTTTTGCTAATTAATGATCCATTCAACGAACTCTCTTCGCTGAGCATGGTCATTAGGCTTCAGTTGTTATGTTAATTGAATTTTGTAAGCATGGAGACACAGATCTTCTGTGAGTATGCGATGTAGAGAGCTTCTTGAAATTTGCAATTCTTGACTACGACACCGAATTGATGTTCTGAAATTTTACCACCAACACTCTTAGGCACTGCTTCGATATTGACATTTGAACGGCTTATTTTTGATGACCAACATGTTTAGCATCTCCTAATGAGCCAGTTGAAGAATTTAAAACACTATTCAGACCATATTTTTTGAAATTTTAATTAATTAACTTTTTAAATATTGTTCAGTAATGAAAACACGTTGTTGTATCGTTTTTTTAGTAACCCTAAACTCTTGGCTATCAGATTGTTTTTTTTTCTTCAGAGCTGCCAACAATCTACTACGCAAATGGCGGCAAATTCAAATCTTGCGTTAATTTTGACTTGATCTAGCTATGTTTCTGTTTATTTTTAATAGGTCTTGAAAAGTTAATATGAATTTAGCATAAGTGCGAGGGCCATCCGGAAAGTAATACCTCTTTTAATAAATATATACGTTTTATTTGTAAATAATATAACTTCAACTAGTTCTCTATAGCCACTTTGCAAATTTAATCCTATGTCAAAACATGTGACGAATTGTATCCCAGCTTCATATTCATCCGCTGCCAATGTATTCAGACACTTAATCTTTCATTATTGCCTTCAAAGTCCTTGAGTATTGTATATAAAAGGTGATTGGAAGGATCTAAGTCTGAAAATTACGACACAAGCTCCAAATAAACGACGCATGTTGTATCAGATTACCATCTGTTTACAAAGCTCAGTTACTTTTTCGCAGGAAAGATATGCAGAACCAAAAAAAGCTTTAATTACGTATCTCAATAAACTGGCGGCGGAAATATATATAGCTAGGATAAAAAAAGTATTTTTTACTATAACTCTTAAATTGTTTCGAAATAATACCTTAATATTTATTCATTTAAACTAGTTTTATTCCAAAATCTGTACTACTTGCCATAACGCCCTTGTATATAGGAAAGATCTAATTAAACTACAAAGACAGATACAGTGAGTTACTATAGCTCACAAAATGTATTAAAATGTTTGATGTATGCTTTCTTCTGATCAAAATTATTAACAACGTATATAAACCTTTTAAAGATTTAATTTAGATTTTAGTTGACTAAGTAAAACACCATATAAAATAATTTCATATTTAACTTCACAAATAAGTAAGTTGTAAAGCATTTTTTAAATAAGAATTACTCTGTAACATTATAAATTAACTGCTTTCAAAAATATTTAAATTATTTATTGTTATAGAAATTTATGTAAATATTCGTACAAATATTTTTGAATATTGTTTAATCGACAGGTTCTACTTAATCAAAAATTTGCTTAAATTATTTAATTGGAAAGTTTGTGTTTACGCTGTAATCAGATAATAAATTACCATTAAATTTGATCCCGGACAAATAGCTTTAATGGCCAGTTTTAATACAATCGCATAAGTAGGTTATTGTTGTGTGGGAAATCAGGATGCTTGTCGCAGTAAACCACTAAACAAGGTCTACAATTCTTTGTAATCCTGCGGGTTGTTTATAGTTTGGGCACTAAACCAAACCGGAGTATAATGCGGTCTCATTAGGATAGGTCTTATGGCGCTATACACTTATCTCTGTTAAGCTCTTAATTAATGGCGATGGAAGCCGATTTATATTGGATGACTTCATAAACACATTCAACTATCAATACTTATAATATTTATCTATTCATTAAAATACCAAACTAAAATAGATCAAATATTTGCTTAATTTCGCTATTGAACTCAATTAAAAATATACATAATTTTAGTTTAGATATTAGTTAAGTTTCATCTTTTTATCTAAGCAAGATATAAGCTTTATTTTTTTACACGCGTATTTCTTCCATCGCCGCCTATAAAAATCAGTTTATAAAAAAAATTAGTTTAAAGTTCTAAGGTGAGGCCTAAGTAAATTCCTAGTTAAACAGTTTATAGTTAAATGTTGAATTTCGCAGGATGGATGGAATGCCGTGCTCGATTTAATTCGCTTATTCTGCTCTCCAATTTAATTTATCACCACCGCAGAAGTTGCGGCTAATTATATAACTTTTAACCGAGCAAAAATTATTCCGTCATTCACCAGAGGGAGGGGGACGCAATATTGCGCCGGAAAGAGGCTGGGCGAGCGTCCCGTTCAATTTAAATGTATATCCACCACGGATTCCCGTTATCTTATCAGACGAGTTTTATTGCAATATTTTACATATCCCTATCGTACGGATTTTCAAATTATGTAACTTTTTTATTTAGGCCTGGAAAAGGTTTTTGCATTAATTTCAGTCAGTGATATATAAGGATTTTCGTTTCTAAACCTTGATATTTGTCACTTTTTTCTATTTCATTTAAGATATTAAGTGAGTACGCTGAATTACTTTTATATTACCTAGGTTTTTTTTGGGTTTTTAGATTATTCCACCAATTTCTCTTTTTTTCAAGTCTGTGTTTTTCCTGTATTTAAATTAAATTTTCACTAATAAATTTACTAAATAGATCATATACTTATTACTCATTAATCACTTGATGAAACATTATGTTGATATATAGGTTTTATAATTAAATACCTTAGGTAACCTATATATTTACTAAATAGCCCTCTTTAATTCCATTCAATTCTTTTTTCACAAAATTTCTTTTCTAGAATGTATCACAATTTTTTCTCTATTCCAAATTAAGTAAATTATTTTTACTTAATTTGGAATATTTCACTTTACCATATTTTCTGGTCTACCAATTGCTATATTACTTGCATTGGTTACCATTACACTTTTTTTTAATGATAAGGAAAAGGTTGATATTTCTTATTGAAATATGTTTGCTGTGAGATGTATTTACAGAAGTTTAGATAGTCTACTTTACAAAAATAATTGAAGACTGAATCTTGAACCTCTCAATAATTGGAACATAGATCTTGATAGCGGAGTTGATACTTTCAACCGATTATGGCCACTGAAGCAACAGTTTTTAAATATTTTTGGTTTAGTTTAGTGTCATATTTATTTTAAAAAATGCTAAAGCAACATTGGATATTCCTCCTGAGGCTTGATGGTTCTCTCCTGTTTATTTATTTATTTTGCTTTAGATGTCCACTTAACGAAATGTTCTAAAACAATTTATATAAATATAAAAGCAGTTTACATTTTAGAGCAGGAGACATGCGGGCGGAGTTCACGTAATGTTCTTCGACTCAGACCCACAATACTATTATAGATGATGGTAACCTCACCAGTAGCAGATTTCGCAATAGTTTAGCCATTTCTGGCTAATTCATGCACACGTATCGACATCAGCCGTATTTTGTATAGTTCATACAGTTACTTAAAAATTGTTTTTCTTAATATTTTCTTTCGTGCTACTTTATGCACAATACCTTTGCATTCATACTCACTGCTAAAGTCCATGCAGAAGATTTTTATTATCAAATTTATCCATTTGCTGATGAGGTGGCTTTAAAATGCCTGCGGAAATTGGTCCAGAATATATTAATCTAGAATTTAGGTTTTTCTAGTTTTCCTTTCAAAAATTTTCTTGAATGGATTTTTCTTTTTCAGTATTATCACCACTTTTTCTCCTTTAAAATTTACGTGACTTTTTCTTTTTTGTTTTATATATTGGTTTAGCTAATCCTTTAAGAACTTTAAAAATTTTAAGGCTTTTATGAGATTTTTAGGATTTATCAGTTTCTCTTTCCCTGACTTTTTTGCATACAATTTTTGTTCTAATAATTTTTGAGCAATTAATTTTTTGGTTTCTTAGATAATTCCATCAGTTTTTCTTACATGAACTCTATTGTATTGAATATTTTTTTCTCCATTTTTCTAAATTTCCAAAATTCCATTAATCCTAGTATTTTCACAATGTTTTCCTCCAATTTCTTATTTAATTTCTTAAAATTATATGAATTTTCTTTTAATGTTCCACATTTTTCAGCAGCCATTTTCATTTTCCCAAAAATGTTCGTCATATTACGTTTTATTTTACTGGATTTCTCGTCTAATATATTTTTAAATTACGTGAAATTTCAGTTTTTACCATTCGTAGAATATATTTTCACAAACTCTTAAGTTTTAAATGATTTCTCTCTACAAATTTCTATGACTCATTTTTCAAAATAAGTTAATGTGCTTTAAAATATTTACATTTTTCAGCAACTTCTCTTTTATATTTTGAAAATTTGTCAACATATATTTTATATATATATACATCTTTATTGACAAATATGTACAATAAAATTTAACATTTAAATAATAAATAATTGATGAGGTGTTAGTATGTTGATATGTCAAGTCATATGGCGGCAGTCTTTAATGAGTAGATGCATGAAATGATGAAATGAAATCAAAAATGGTAGAATGTGGGTTTTTAAATTTAGGGGTTAGATTTGGGTTTCTAGGAATACAGTATAGGGATAATATGTGAAAGTTGGAAGGATTTTTGGAGAATTTTTCTGATAGGAATCGAAGGCGTTCTTGGATGGGAATAACTGAGGTAGTATCATAAAGGAGCTGATTAGAAGGATTATATAAAGGATTGAGAGGATGACGAAGTTTTGTTAGGGTACGAAGGGATGCTCGCTCGCTAACTTGAATATTACGGGAGGTTGGATTGGTGGGATTAGAATAGAGAACACAACCATAGTCCGTAATAGGCGACAAATAATATTTTACTGCAGTTTTAGTAGTAATACCATTATTTTTATACGTTAAGCATCTAAAATGTTTTGCCCTGGCGGTAATTTTGTTTTTCGTTGTAGCAGTGTGTTTTTTCAAATTGAATTTTGGATCTATGGTTATTCCAAGGTACTTTACTGAAGCTGAGGGGGGGATAGTAGTTTGGGAAATTAAAACATTGTAAGGGGAATTATTGGAGGAATAAGGAGCTGTGATTTATGGGGATTAATTTTAATGCGCCATTTTGTAAACCAATGCTGAAGGGAGTCAATAAGCTCTTGGAGGAATTGAAGGGCTTTTGGTAACGTGGGAGCATGGGAAATTAGGGCAGTGTCGTCTGCAAATTGCAGGAGATATTTAGATGGATTGAAGTAGAGAGGATTAGGATTATAGATGTCGAAGCTAAAAATATTGTATAGTAGAGATGAAAGGGGAGAGCCTTGAGGATGTCCTTGTTCGGGGGTAAAAGAAGAAGAGAAAGAGTTATGGATTTTAACTTTTAAGGATCTATTACAGAGGAATTGTTTGATTATATAAATGATGTGAGGAGGGATGTTTAGGAGGTGACATTTGTATAATAGGCCTTGATGCCATACAGACATATATTTTATTTTATCGGATTTTTGCGAACAGTTATTTTCCAAATTCCGCGAGTGTTCTAGAAATAATGTGAATATGTATTTTTTTTGTTTTTTTTAAATTATTTCTCCAATTTCCTTTCTTATTGCTTTATTGAAACAAAATTTTTCATCATATATTTACTAAATAGCCTGATTTTTTTCCAAAAACTATAGAATATTCCATATTTCTTTTTAGCTTTTAATATTTTTCCATTAGATTCCTATTCACAAATTTTTTAGAAAGATTTTTTTCTTTTTTACAAATTTTCAAAATTTTTCTCTAGAAGTTCCAAATTAAGAACATTTTTTTAAAGCCTATACACTTTTTAGCAACTCCTTTAAAAATTTTAGAACTTTCCATATAAATTTTTGCCAATTAAAGAAACCATTAACTTTAATTCCATTGAATTTAAATTCTTACATTTTTTAGCAATTTCTTTTTCAGATTTCCAAAACTTTCACCATTTGAAAGCAATTTCTTTACATACTATAATATTTTTCACTATTTTTTCTCTCTAAAAGTTTCCATGATTTTCTCTTTTAAATTATGTGAAACTTCTTCAAATGTTCTACATTTTTTTAGCAACTTGTTTTCTAATTTTTAGAGTTTCCTATTACCTCAAGTTTATTTAATAGGATAGTTCAACCATAAACTCAAGAGATTTTACATTTTCTCTTCCTAAAAATTACCATAACTTTTACTTTTAAATTTTATGCATTTTAGTCAAATACATTTTTCAGCAATTTCTTGCAGTTATTCAAGAATTTTATTCCAAGTCATGTTTCATTTAATGTTTAGATCTTTCTAGGTATATTTGCAGAATTTTAGATTATTTTAGCAGTTTCTCTTTTCATTGGGATTTTAAGAAGTAAAACATTTATTTAAAAGTTTATAGTTATGGCGTTTAATGGAGACCTTTTCAACAATGGCTTTCATACCATCGAAAATCAGAAAGGTTTGTAGAGTAGTTTATTAGACGGATTGTATTCTTTATTCTTTATTATAATTTCTTATAAAATATATATCACAAAAATATATTACAAAATAATAAAATATACTCAGGAGTTCACTCCTTCGAAGAATCTCCTACTCAAACCCATAAATATAGATCATCAATGCTGCTTCCAAATAATGTTATAGGTATCCATTTATATTGTAGACTGGGTTATTAGGGTTTGCAATTTAGCAATGACGTGAAATGCTGATCTCTCTGCTACTGACATGGGGATAAGAGTGTTGCAATATAATAAAGCAAGGGGCGGAAAATAGCTTTATATATATTGACGGCTGTTTCTTTTGAAATATTTTCTTTCTTATATACTGGAAATGCAGCGTCTTTGTTTTGAGTTTCTATTTAATTGAAAGGGCATCGAATTTAAATGTTAATTTGGAGTTGAATATTATTCATACATATTTTGATTTTAGGTGATGAAGAAGTTATTCTGTGGAAAGAGATAAGAATATATTTTCAAGAATTTTTTTCATTAAGTCACATAAAGAAATATTTTTCAAGGGAATTAAGCCATGATTAAAAAGAGGAGTGAACGAATGGTATGGTGGAAGCTTATGATACTAAGACAGTGTCGACAGCGATTAGGAGTGGGTATGAGTTTGGATTAAGGAATTACGAGATCGGAGTTGATAATGTCTGAATGATATTATTTCTATAAAATGGGTAAAAGGGCATCGATGGTAATAGGAGAGATTCTTTTAGAAAACAAGAGAAACATCAAAGTTAATTCTAAAAATCTAGAAGAGAATTATAAAATATATGAAGGTACGTGTTGAAAAGTTAAAGAACAATTCTAAGAATTTTTCAAATAATGGAGGGGGCATAGTTGAAACACAAAAAAAGAATTGAATTTAATTCTAAAAATCTATAAGAGATATTACTGGAAATATTATCAAAACCTTAAAAAAAATCGTAATTTAATTAAAAAAAATGCTGAAATTTTTTAAACTATTTTAAATGTAGCTAAAAAACATATTTGAATCGAGAATCTTTATTATACATACTTTAATTTACTCCTGAAAAAAATCGAGGTTTCGAGCATAACGTACATCATAGCATCATCTCTCAGCTGTCAATAAAATTTTATATAAAAAATATAAGACAGCCACGTTCACTTCGGAAACTTTAGCTAAGGTAGAGTAAATTGCTATATGCATGTGTTAAACTCTAGTATATAGTTATCTCGTTAGTCTTTAGACCGGTGTTTCCCAACATGGGGCCCACGCCCCATAGGGGGGCAATTTGATGGTTACAGGGGGCAATTTGAAAATAGACTTTTTAAAATATGATGTTCCATTTGATTGCGATTTTTTTTAAATTTTAATTTTAACACATACTTTAGTTTTAGTTTTAAATTGATCTTATATTTATTTTTTTCAACCCACAGTAAAATGAGTGGTGCAAGCAAGAAAAAAATTGGTCAATATTCGGAGGAATATTTAAAATTTGTGTTCATACTCGCTGTCCACGATGACCGGTTTCCTTTTTGTCTTTTATGCCAGCAATACTTGACCATTGAATCAATGAAATGAGGTCTTCTTGAGGGCCATTTGAAGGCGAAACATAGTGCTCATAATAATGAGGGTTTATATTACTTTCAAACTTTAAAGAAAAATTTTGAAAACAATTTAGCCTCTATTTACTGCTCATACTTCAACTAATCATCATATTCTTGAGGCTAGTTATCACATTTTTTTATTTATCGCTAAATCGGGGAAAAATCATACTATAGGAGAGAATTTAATAAAACCGTCAATATCAGCATTTTTTAAAACGGTTCTTGAAAAAGATGACAAAGATATAAAAGCCATGCCACTTAGTAACAATACTATTAGCAGAAAAATAAAGACATGAGTGAAGATATTGAAAAACAACTTGTTGAAAATTTGACATCGAGGAAATTCTTAGAGCAAACGGATGAATCAACCTTGAGAGACAGTGAGCCAGTATTGATAACTTACGTGAGTGATATTGATAAATGCATCCTCTTCAGTATAAGATTAGAAAGCGCCACTACCTCCAAAGATATATATAATAAGCTAAAAAACTACTTAGATGTCAATAATAATGAAAATGGCTGCTTCAAATTATTTAAAGATGAGAATTCAGAAATGATTCTTGTGCATTGTGTTAATAATAGGGAAGTTTGCTAGCTAAAAATATCTCGCTTGTTCTAAATGAAGTACTATATTCAGTAATACAGTGTATTAATGCTATTACAGGTAATGCCAAATGTGAGCGTCTCTTCAAGCTATTTTGTGAAGAACGAAATGCAGACCATGTGAAATTTTTACTTCACACTGTAGTAAGTAAAAGCTCTCTAAAGAGAATTGCTTGAAAAGATTAATGGAACTGTTTGTATATTTAGTGATTTCTCAAGCAACAAATCTGAAATGAAGTATCTGTCGATTGTAAAGCATTTGTGAGTTATTTAGCCGATATCTTTGAAGAACTAGTTATATTAAATAAGCAATTTTAAGAAACAAATTAAAACTCTTGTCTATGCAAAAGCGAAGATATTTGGTTTCAACTCTTATTGAGTTATGTCAGAAATATATTAACAATAAAAACCTTGAACAATTTCATTGGCTCCAAAAATTTGAATTAAATGATACTGCTATATTTTTTATTATCGATCATCCAAAAATTTTGTTAGCTGATTAAAAAAAAATATTTTCTGATTTAAAGTTCATTTTTCAAAATGTATGATGCAACCAATGTATAACCTATAAAGAAGCTCTTCTGAAGGAATTGAATGAAACAAATTTTATTCTGACTTAATGGGAAATGGTGTATTGGGATACCACCAGTACTCCAAGAAAAGAGAGGAGGTTTAGTGGGTAGGGCCCCTTTTGAATAAGGGGTGGAGTCCCACACACCCCTGCATTGAAGGGACGGTTCATAAAGCATTCCTCCTCTCTCTAAAAAAAAACAATGTTAGTGGATTTGTCTGATACATTAAATATGCAGTATTAATAAGAACTAGCAGAAATGCAAAATGACAATGACGAGCCAGTTAAAACATTTAGCATGGCGTTTTGAGGAAACAGGTATAAAATACCCAAATTCAACTAAATTTCCAAGAAAACTATTGTTACCGTTTCCATCTTCATATTTAGATGAATGTGGATTCAGTGCTGTAAATGATTTACTGGTAAAAAAATCGTCTGGATATAACACAACGGGGATACTTGAGACTGAAGCTAACCAAATTGGAACCCAACACAAAATCTCTTTCAGCAAGCATCAAGCGCAAGGATCTCACTAAGTTGAAATAATAAATTAATATAGAGAAATCTTTATTAAAATTATTTCGAATTTGAATTTCAGTTTTTCATTATATATTTTGAAAATGTATTTACTGTGTTTCGTTAACAATTTCCTAGTTACTTCTTACCTATAATTTAAGTATTTTAAGTGAAGCATGCAATTTTTTAATATTAAAAATTATGTATTTGTTGCATAGGGAGCATAAGAGTTTTAGAAAGGCTTGGGTGGGACATGACACACAAAAGGTTGGTAAACACTGCCTTAGACATTACTTAATGTCTAACCTACAACATGAATTTTAAACCAATTTTATACTATATGTATATCTAGAGTTCAACAATGGATTGTGAGTAAGCCAAAAATACTTAAATGTGAGCCATAATACAACTTGATAAAGCAAAATACTGTCCTGTACCTTTTACCACATATAAAATTATTTACATGACTTTCTTCCAAAATGATCTACTACATTCTTAATTATCATTCTTACCTAAAACATGCAAACGATATACCTCTAAAAAAGGTCATATGCGTTTAAATTTCTTGATATTCAAAAAGCTTTCGGTTATGTTTGGCATCAAGTTTTATAATAAAAATCCTACCAAGATAATTTTCAATATTAAGCAATTACTTATAAGGTCCTTAAAATTCAAAATAAACAACTCTTTTACCAAGTTTCACCCCTGAACAAGAATTACATCAAGGGCCCAATATATCTCCAATACTCAACAGCACTTTCTCCTATTATATTTACAATTTTGATTCACTTTACTTCAATCCCTTCAAACATCTCCTACAATTTACAGATGATGAGGCTCTAAATTTCCATGTAGTTCATAAAGCTTTGCAATCTCTTCAGAAGCTTATTGACTCCCTGCAATATTTGTTTGCAAAGTGATGAAATAAAATTAAATCTCACAAACAATTAGTAGGTTAAATAAAATACTATTTTTATATTTCATTTTATATATGGTGAAACAAAACCAAGTATTTATTTAATCTTCTAATTGATATAAAAATGTTTCACCACAGGTTAAGTGAGAATTTAATTAATCGTAGAACTAAATTACTCAGAAAGTTAACCTTCAAAAGACACGGAATATCCATTAAAAGAGCCATACAAATATATAACATGATTTGTCGCCCTCTTCTTAATAAAGGTAAAATGTCCCTGGTCTCAAACTCCAATATCACAATCCAATTCAGGTTAGGGAGCGATTTTCCCTAAGAACATTAAGCAAAATCCGCCATTCCTTCAATTATTTATATAATCCTTTATAATTTTACCTCCATTATTCGTATCAATGAACGCCTTCTATACCTATGTCAAAAATTTACTAAAAATCCCTACAATCGATATACATACAATCCTCTTGTACTTTTTAAGCAGAAATTCTAAGCAAACTCCTAAATTTAAAACTCCTTCACTTATTAAATTTGAATGAATGAATCGATTAAAATCAGAGACAAACTGACGAGACATACCGAGATATAAATTCGACCTGAAAGACCACTGATCGATACCCATTTAACACTAATAACTAATAAAATATCATATTATTCTAAATATTGTATTTATTATTGTTATAATTTTAGTCTGTTAATAAAATTATTTTATATACAGAGTGTTATTTAGGCATATGGTAAAAATTCAAAAGTTTATTGCCTGGACTCTCCTAATAATATTGTGTACTTTGGTGATAACCCGCTTTGATTAGAAAATATAAGGCGAACAAAATTTTTAACAATTTTATTACTTAAATTTTCATGTAAAAATTGTTAGCTCTAAAAAACTGTTGAAAATGATAAACTGAAGCAAGGATGTAATAATATTTACATTACTTATATTCAAAGTATGTGCATTTTTACAGTTAGAAATACCTGAACTTTCTTTAACTTTTACTGTTCTTACTGCCATTGGCCTTCCTGGCCCTCTATTTCATTTTAGTGTGCCTGTTTCACGATCACGATGATAAATACTCAAAAACATTACGGTCAGGAAATCGAAATAATCGCCTAGCTTGTAATATAGTTCCATCAGCAAATCAATGAACAAAATGCATGTGAGCCATCTCAGCGTTCATTTAACGAAGGAATAAAGGACTCCACTAACAAACGTTTACTAAAAAAGTCAGAAAATAAACGTCAAATAGCCAAATGTCTCAAAAAATTCGTCAGAATTTTTGTAGTCGGCAAATAGAGTGTAGTACGTCATAATTTTGTTGCATCAACATAACAAAAAATAGAATTACTATTAATTAACTATGATTTATTCGCTTTATAAATAGTAAATAAAAGTGGCCCTAAATTGAATCCTTGTGGAATAACTCTCTTAAATGACTATATATTCTTTAACAATCTATCAAGAACTGCCAAAATAAAAATAAAAACCTATAAATAAACTATTTCTTTAAAACATTTCCAAATAAAGTATAGAAAGCAATTAAACGCAATACTAAGATATCATATGTTGATCACTTGGAGTAATTAAACTAAAATATTATGTAAAGGCGATAATGTTTATTTACTAATGGTTGCCTTGTTAGCATATGCTAGGTTATAAATTAACGAAAAATTTTAATGACGAAAATTTGAGCCATCGAGACTTTTCTATAAAATCAACATCTATTTTTTCTATATTAATAAAACTACATGCTATAATTGCAAAAGATTTCTTAATAGTTACAAATTATAGACATGTTATTGTCTATAAGATAATACATTTATACAAACATGCTTGAAAACAAAATTTTAATTCACGAGATCGATTTACGTGCAAATGAACATTCGCATATTTAAAATCAACCAAACGAAAGGTGAATAAAACAATAATCATTTAAAAAATTTCCGATTAAGCCTTCATAAACAGAGCACAACCTATTAATTAAATTTCGGAGTAATTTTTTAATCCAACCCAATACACCGAACTTTATTAACTCGTGTTACGACGGGCGTAATGAAGTGTCGATTTTAATTCCATTCCATTCCCATGAGACCTTTCATGAAACCTACAATCCGTATTCAAATAAAGGGATTTTAATTAGCATTCGTAAGTCAATGAATTTTCCCTTATAATGTAATTTCATAACATGAATGAATAGTTATTTTTACCATGTGTATTTACATGTATTTATATTATTGATGATGGAGGCATCTAATTGGTTATAAATACTTAATTAATAATTAAACATACTTTTTACATTGTTTTGTATAGCAGATTTTATATATTTAAAAAACAAAGTAAAAAGTGTGTTTTGTGATTTAGTTAAATAATGGTTTTTATTAATATTTTAAGAATATTCTGGTGATGCTCATTACTACATTGTATTTTTAGTTTCAAGGATAAATGAAAAATAATATTTTATGTTTAATGCCACGAGGCGACACTATAATAGTTTATAATTTGGTATCAGTAATAAACTCTGGTCGCAAATAGTATATTATTTGTTCTTTCAGAAATGTAATTATTTTTATTAATAAACACAGATAGTAATTATAAAACTCAGATAAATGTAAACTTGTGTATTAATCAATATATTTAAAAAAACGAAAATTAAAGAAATGAATGTATTTGCGAAATCAAACAAATATAGGGCCTATAGCTTAATTAATTGTTTGTTAAGAGATTGTTTTCCTTATAAATAGTTACTATTTTTAAGAAATTCTTTTAATAAAATTGTGTTGTATAATTTTTCTTTTAAATATATTTCTTCAACAATTATTAAATCATTGTATCTGTTATTTTAATTAAACAAAAGAAAAACTTATTAGTCCACTCGAGAAATAATCCAACAAAACATAGAATTAGTTTAATTACTGAATCCATTACGTACCTTAATAAAATTTACTAACTCACATTAAGGTTGCGGAAATGTTATTTTGGAGCCCCGGTATTACAAGTACATTAATCTCAGTAAAATTTCCATAGGGGATTAAACTGGACACAAGGACACAAGACAATATTTATTCCTGAGCTAAGTGCAATTTGCAATTTCAGACCCTTGTCGTACTGGAAATAGTTTTATAATATATGCAAGCAAGTTGTGAATTACAACAGCGGTTTATTTATTCGAGCGCTGAACCTTGTTTAATCTTTGAGTTATTAAAGTAAACAAATGCTGTGAAGCTTAGAATAATGTGAAAGGAAAGGCTATGATAGTGATTTTTAAATATATTTTTTTCATAAAGAAATATAACATCGTAGATCTATTATAGTGCCCAATGCCTTGTAATTAATCAATAACTTATTTATTAATTTATACAAATTTTAATATTGCCTACGTAAGTAAACTGTCATTGATAATACTAAATAATTTTTTAAAACAATATTTATCTTCCTTTTTCTTCCTCTGCATTATAATTATGCTAATATTATTATACAGAATAACTAAACTATAATTATAATACTTAAAATGTTATAACATACATACAATCATGTTTAAACAGAATGCATAAAGAAATTAACGCAAATGCAAATGTGAACATTGTTGTGCCCGGCGCATCCACCATAATGTAAACGTTGTATTAATCGATGTCCGTGGCGGTTACAGCATATGTCAGTTAAAAAAAATGATGAAAATAGATGCACACTGTTGGTTTATTGAAATTATGTCATGAATAAATCAACGTACTCCATTAAAAATGTGTTGTATGGTAATTTCCAAGATTACTAGATTGCATTTTGTTAAATATGTATACAAACTCGTTGCTTATGTATCGTATACATAAGTTATCGTTTTGATTGTTTACTATGCTGCTGAATTATCATCATAGTTTTTTTTTTATTAATGCACATTTATAATGTCTTACTATTTTTTTAAATTGAAGAAAATATCAAGTTTAAAGTTTTCTTTCTTAAATTGTTTTTGTGTGTTTCCTAAATATATCACTTGAATTCATTGTTATTTTTCAAGTCTTGCTGGTATTAGCATATTTAAAATAAGATTATACTAGTTTCTAGTAAGAATAATTATATAAATATGCGTAAAACTGTTTATTACGTGAAAACATTGATCTGTGGTTTTAATCGTACCTCATTGTTTAATCTAATCCAGGCCGTTATTTACCTACTGGGCCACTAGCTTTGTCTTTCAAGCTTTGGGTGTAACTATGTTGTTTCAGTGGACCGCTCAGTAATCCTAGAGTGACATCAACTACGCAAGGTAAATTATTTCTCGAGTTTAGTTGCCTAAAGAACGCAACAATTAATATAAAAATGCTATGTAAGTATATATTATTTTTCAAGCTTAATTTTAATTATATTAGAGGTAATATAAAGTAGTTAAATAATACAGTTTATTACAAACTACTTAATCATATACTCCGTTTATTTAACTTATAATTATATTTATTTGAACGAATAATATCAATTATAATTTGTTCTCGATGCAAAATATCAAGAGAAATTTTGTTTGCCCGGCGCATCCACAATTATTAATAATCGGTGAACATTGATGTAACATTGGTTATTTTAATTGTGAGTCATCAAATTGTTATTATTACATTATATTGCTCGAAATTTTAAAAGCAACAATTTGTAAGATGCAAGGACTAAATTACATTTAAGTAATTATAATGTTTGTGTGAACGAAATGAAAGCTTGATTATATGGATAATTTAATTTTAACTAAATTTAAATAAGTGATTTTAATATATTCAGTATTAATGGTCGGATAAAATTTTAGGATCAAAATAGTAATATTATTTTAATTTAAAAAATATATATCTTTACATATTTCATATGCAGTTAGCTTCATTTATAAAGAATTTCATTTAAATTTGCATAATGAAAATAATTATTTTAATTATATATTCCAGTTAGTGAGTTTGCTCTTTATTAGTTTCGTTGGAAAATTAGGCAAAGAAATTGGTCCACCGTGGCATGGAATAATTATGAGCTTATTAGAATTTGCTCAGTTGGACCCGAGAGGTTTGCTAGTCAGGAATTAGTGGTCTGCTTGGGTTTGTAAGTGAAGAAGGAAGTAAAAAGCGTTGCTGTTAATGCTAGCAGAAATTAGTTTGTTTATTTTTGCAAATTATATAATTAATTTTGATTTATGCATAAAACATTCACTTCTTTATTATATGACTTATTTTAATACTTAAATATATGTGTAGATAATTTTGATTATTATAATTAGAATTATTGGTACTATTATCACTAATCAAATAACTGATAATATATGAATAATTTATGTGTTTATAACTGTGTTGTGTATTTGTGCGTTACTCTACATTAATTACAATTAGTCATTAAAATACACCGATTTGAGATATCATACAATTATCAGCTCTCGTCGCTAGTTCAGTATTGCATTCATGTGCAACAATATATAATCATTATTATTTTTCCACGTCATCGTTTGCTCAAGAATTTTATTTGTATTAGTTTTATCATCATTCATAAGCCTTTATAGCTAAGTAGAAATCTTACCTAGTTCCCCTAACGACAAAGAAATTGTCTGGGAATAGATATAAAAATATTTTTTAAATGTGCAGTTATACAGGGTGGAAATTTTAACTGGAATAAAATTCATAACTTCGATATAAGCGACTTTTGCAAAAAAAAATCCCGAAACACGTTAAGTATTGTTGTTTCTTGCCCTCATTTCTATGTATATGCAGTTTGTTTATCTGTTCCCGGAAGTGCCCACCCACCACCGACCTTTTTTTTCAAATGGAAATGTATGCCAAGTGACACCTCGCTTGAAAGATCTCTTCGCAAGGAATACAATTCGCTATTTAGTTCTTGAATATTTTCAAAGCACACGTGATAATACTTAACGTGTTTCGGGATTTTTCGCAAAAATCGCTTATATCGAAGTTATGAATTTTATTCCAGTTAAAGTTTCCACCCTATATATCATTCTCTTATAGGAAATTACTTAAACATTGCAGTATATTTTGGGATTTATTGATATTCTGAAGAGTTGCTGCAAAATGTTATTTCGCAAATTTATATCATATATTTTTGATGCCAGGAAAAACGCATGTCCTATTCCATTTCTTCTAGGAGACATTCAGATATAAGTCGTTAAAATATATTAGTAGTAACCAAAGCCAACATAGCTTCTATATTAGGAGTTTTAGTTCACTTGAGATTAACTGTTTATTTTAGAAAATTAAATAAATCATATCTTCAAGGTTATAGGTTGACTTCTAAAAAAATAGTATTTCCATTTCAACAACAAACATAGTTTTATAACCTTCTGAATCTTTGAAGGTGAGTAGCATAGGTACCATGTTTTCTTTAAAAGTATCTTCTGTACAAACTTGTTTCTATTACTCACCTTAAACACTAAGCTATCATTGTTTTGAGTATATTAATGAGGCATGACACAAAACCGTAGGGCAGTAATTATTTAGAATATATGGCTTTATACCGGGTTTAGAATGAGGACTATAACAAATATATAAAATATCTATGGAGAAAGTGAAAGTTTGATTCCTTTCCTTATGTACACTCTGTATATTAAACTCAAAAAATACCACCCGCCCTGAAAAAAGAAAAAATTACCTGGAACCCTAAACCTAATAGCATTCCTTTCCTTCCAAGCAATAACCCTACTTCCCGTTCTTAGAAAAATGTTTGAAGCTCTCTTACAACGCAAAACAATGTCCTATATTTGGAGTTTCATCCCACAATATCAGTTTGGCTACCTAAAACAAAAATGCACAACCCTCTCACTAGCTATTCCTTTTTCTAACTGCCAAACAGCAGACCTAGAGGGAAATAAATCGACGATCGTCTTCCTAGACGTCAAAAAGTTTTCGATTCCATTAAGCACTATGGTCTGTTGTTGAAAATCCCAACCCATCTATTATATCTCCTAGACAGTTAGTTTTCTACACAACCGCTCCCTACAGATCAAATACCTCAGTTTTCTTTCTAACTAATTTTCATCAGAGCAAAGTTTACCTCAAGGTTCTTCTCTTTCTGCCATTTTTTACAATCTCCTGGTGCACGATATCTACCATGCCAAATTAAAATATTTCAATAAATACACCTATGCACTCCTTTGCACCGACGATAGCGCTCTAGTTACCCACGCCCACACTCTCCCCAATGCCCTCAGCACCCTACAGGGCAAGATAGATATTATAGACCTGGTTTGCAAACTGGCGCATTTCCATCAACCCTAACAAATTCCAAAACCTTCTTCCCTTTCATAGACTTACGGAACCGCTTTCAGAAGCCTAACCTACAAAAATCAAGGTATAACTGTACAACCTAGCACTCATATCTATAAAACAATCTGCCGTCCTTTGCTTGCCTATTCAGCCATTCTCTTCTACAACCCTCACCCAGTAACATTACGTAACTTTCAAGCCGCAGAAAGATCAGCTCTTAGGGTGCTAACCAAAATTCGACATTCCCAAAATCCTCTCCATAACCCATCAAATCCATTGCTGTATGATTCTACAAAGTTAATCTCAATTTAAGAAAGATTATCCTCCCTTGCCAAAAAATGTTCCCAAAAATCTTCATTCAAATCCTAAATGCAATATGTATTCCCAGAAACAAAAGCATTATTTCTTAACGTAAATTCCCATCTTTAACAATACACGAATTCATTTTATAATCTCAACGACTCTTCGATTACGAACTAATTTAAGACAGGAACTTCACAAAGACAGTTAACGATCATAACCTCTTAAGAAATGACAAGGACTTAATTAAAAAAATAAAAATAAAAAAACCAGACGGATTTCTTATCTGGTACATTTTTAAATGCTATATAAACTTTGTATCTACATTATTTTTATTATATACTCTATATGTTTGTCAAAAAAGATTTTTATGTATAATATGAAATATCCTATTGAAGAATTTAACAAAATTATTTTATCTTCTACATTGGTCAAAATATTGTAATGAGTTTTGTTCATACTTGACTGGAAATTTCTAAAAAGACGGCAGTGTACATCAAAGAGCAATAAACTGCAATGAATTTTAATTCTTTTTTCATATATCAGATAAAGCTGAAGAAAAAGCTATAATAGATACTAACTCATCAAATGTGTAGGTTTTTTTAGTAGACTCCCTCGATGCAGGTTTAGCTCTTTAGACTTTGAATGCCATTAGGTTTCTAAATTAGGGCGATATTTAAAATACTGAAGGCATGTTTTAATTTAAAAAAAATCCTTGTCATTATATTTGGAGAGTTATTTTCAGTTCAATGTCATCAGCAAAATATGTACTTCCCTTTAAGTTCTATTCTATTTCAGTCGTAAGGCTCTTAGATCACGTTAAATGAAGCGCTCTTTTAAGCGCGACAAAGAGCCATGAGGACAACACTCGGATGTACTTATCAAAAAACAGGTAGCAGTGACGGATATAAGGATTGGAGCAACAAAGGGTTGGCTCTCAGGAAAAGAAATTCCGAGATTATGATGCCGCTGGACAATATCCCTTGAAAATATATATTGACTAGAAAGCTTCAAAAAGACTTGATATACAAAGACTCAGGAGAAGGAAGCAAATACAAATACATTAAAATACAAAATTTTTGCAAAAACCTGTCCATAAAAAATTGTACTGCAATAGGTATGACAATGAGCACACCAATAATGATCGAACTCGTGGGTATACTATATGCAGTAAAGGTAATTTCTGAAAAGAAAATCAAGAGAAAAAAATAGCGGACAGCAAAGCAGCCATGTAAATTGCCAGCTGCAAAATTGCCTCAGCATTAACACTAGAATATTACGAAGCCTTAAAAGAAGTAGCTCGTGACAACAAGGTGACCCTATACTGGGTAAAAGGACACAACAACAGGACAGGTAACAGAATAGCAGATGGTTTGGCGAGTAAGGCATTCGGACGAACGGAATGCGGACCGAACCCCTTCCTTCCACCCTACCTTCTAGAGCTGATTATCCTATTGAAAATTGTATCAATTAGATGCCACAAGGAGCAATAAAACAACACACCTGGCTGTAGAATCTCAAAAAAACTTCATCGCAATGAACACCAAAATGGAGATACTATATGCAACTGTCCAGAGAAAAACGGAACAGACTTTGACTACAATCTAGTCCCATTTGCAGCGGGTGTAAAGAGGAAGAGGAAACCGCTGAGCATGTACTTTTAGACTACCCCGTGTTATCCAACCTGCGTGAATCTACAATGGGAGAGGGATATCTAAAATCATTAGGCATCCTAAGAATCCCACTTGCTACAGTCCTGGCGTTTGCCAGTGTCTTGGATTGGCTTGACCGTAGCAAAGAATGATGACTCAGATGGGAGGACCAATTACAATTAAATAAAATAAAAAACTTTAAGAAAATAAGATTCAAAAAAATTAAATCCAAAAGAAGTTAGCATCGATTTAAACTCGAAGTTTTGATGAATGGGAAATTTATAGGTTTGAACTTTGATAATGATCAGTAAGGGCCGAAATACGTATCAGTTATCTAAATAAAGAAATGGAACGTAACAAGAGTTTTACTTCTCCCAGTTGAAAATATTCTCCAAAATTAGTAACGCGTGTAAACTACTTTAAATCCTGCAAGTAAAATGAATTTACAATATATCAACAAAAACAAAAAACCTATCTTCATTAATGACACGATGGTTAATATTTATAAAAGTATTTCTAAAAGTTAAAACTGATTGATGTAATTCAATAAGATAGATAATATAGTTGATACTTATTGAGCTACTCTCTTGATGAAACCAGATATGTAATTTTGAAAAGAATAACAATTATTATGTTCCATATTATAAAAGTAATTATATGAAACATAAGAAGTATTTTTTCGCCAAAGTTATAATAAGAAATAGCTGCTTTTGTATATCTAATAAATGTGACTAAAAACACAAAAATTATAAAATAACTACGGAAAACTATGTAAAATTGTGTATAGGTTTTTTAAAGATAAATTAAGATGAATGTTGTATAATGGTCATTCAGTTAGTTAGACTAACCTTACTTTCTATCCTCTAGAATTAACGAAAGGCGAAGTAATTGCTCTACTAAGAGTTTCAGATATTTCGCATTTAATGGAGTATATTGGTAATAATAGATTAAATATGTTCCCTACCTTTTTTAACATCTATATTTCAGATTTCCCTACACCGATCTCCAAGCTAAAGGTAATTCAGTCAAGAATGTAACAGTACGCGAATGATATTGTGTTCTGGACAACCACTTCGACCTATAATGCTACACTCACCAGGCAGAAAACTGAATCAGCAAAGGAAGGATTGTCATAAACATACTTAAAACTCATGCCATCGTCGCTAAGCCAAATCTCCCATCATCAAAGGCAGCCGGACGATACATGAAGACAGCAAGCGAGATCACACATCTCGGCTCTATACTCTTGCAGAAGCTCAATCACTCCGCTGCTATCAACAATATCACCATCACCATTCGCAACCGACTAAAGTTAATTGGGGGACTGACTGACTGTCGGCCCAAGACATAAATTCACACTTACAAATATTTATACGTCCTCTATATAAATATTTCACTAGGATCATCACCGCTCTGCAACATTTTGTTGAAACGCTCGCCAGCCTGGAAAGACGCTCTTCTAAGAACATCCCAGCGAAGACCTCCGCGAACTCGCCAAAATAATACAAATAGTAGAGCGCATTACTTCTAGGACTGGTAGGATTACATCCAGAGCTTTTCAAGCCTAACTCCTAACATCTTCTTCGAGATATCACGGATTTTATAAAACAAACAGACTTCGCAATCCGCCTATTAAGCTGCGCGGAAGCCCAAAAGATTCTAAATGAGACCCATACAGAGCTTAAATAGCGACTTCCACCAGGAGCCACCTTTCTAGATTAATTCACATTCTTAAAATCTTACCAGGCTTAAGAGGTCTATAGCAGCCAGGGGAGTGGTTATAGTCAGTAGGTATACCAGGAGGGAGATAGGAGGACTAGATATCATGAAAAATAATATATCTTGATGCAAAATTTCAAAAAACTTAAATAAAACAATTTACTGACCATAAATTTTCAATTATTTTTTGCTTATTTTCCCTCTGAACCATTTATAAATCTCTGCATTTCTTGTGATGTTTCATAGTAGTATGCAAAACACATTTTACCCCAAATTTTCATGTAAAACATTTTTATATTAAAGAGCTCTGCAGGTTTCAGGAAGAGGCTTGATTATTTTTCTCCAACCGCTTTATTGTATGTTTCTTTTTGGGTACATGAATATATATTTTGAGTGTTAACTAGTACTGTCATTACTATTAATACCAGGTTTTTCTAAATGAATAGGGGTTTTAACGCTTTGTAGTACTTATTATGTAAAACGTAAATTCATAATTAATAAATGAAATAAAAGAGTAACCCAAAAAGTTCTGCTTGTTGGTATGAGCATGTACTAGTTGGATTTCTTAGCCAAAATGGCGACTATTTAATAGTGTTCTACAGTTTGCAAAAACAAAATCTGTAGTTACTGTGCGATCCTGATTAAATGAAGATATGATCCCCTAAGCGATAATAACATCCTTTGATGGTATTATTTGTTTAAAAATACCAGTTGTCTTTACATAGTAAAGAGTACGGGACTATCAAATGTTTTTGAAGAGAGTTTTGAGGGAGTAAAACGAAAACCCTGAATTAAGGCAGCTGTCGCAACAATTACAACATAAACACTAATCAGAGTTTAAGAAAAACTGGCCTATCGGCTTGATATGTGCCGTGTGATAAAAAATACTCACATGGAACACTTGTGAGCTTGTACGTATAACTGATTGACTTCTTCTTTCATTTCGTATATTAATTATAATTGCATATTTTACGTAATAAATATTTCAAAGCGTTAAAACTACTCCATTTATATAGAAACACCGGTACCATTGATTTTCATATTATTTGGTTTGTTTTTTTTTTTAGTTAAATTATAATATATTATTATTGACTTATTAATTTATATCTACGACACAACTTTTATATACATAAATAAACTACTTTATTCCATACTGAACGAACTAATGAATTCCACTGCACATACATAAAATCAAGTAATAACATACACATTCACAAAATCTGCATAATTAAAACACTGATTAATCCTATGTGGGTGTAATTCAGAAGGAATTTAATTATGAACACAAAAATAACACGTCTATATGCAGCTACATCTAGTAACTTCCTTGTTTAAAATGTAATATCGCAGGGAATCTGTGTAACATAGTCTCTTTTAATTCTCATTAGTTATTTATTTCAAAATTATACGTTTCTCGGATATAACGAGAGAATATTCGTAATTTGAAATATATTTCTCAACAATCTACTAAGCAAAATTTGTTTTAATAAAAGCTTAAAGATTATTATTTTTTAATTTTGTTTGAAAACTTATTATTATAGAATATTTAAACAAATACCAACAAAAATTTAAATAACTTATATTTCAATTGATTTAATGTTTATTAATTATTATACATCTTTAAATTATTAGAATGATTGTCAAGTATGGCGTTAAATCAATTACACCATCAATCTAATCAAATATAAGTGACGTTCATTATCGTGAATGCATTATTTCTGGCTAATTAATTGCATTGTCGCCCCGACTAACCAGAATACAGATTGTATGTTAATAATAGTACCGTGTTTGTAAGTGTAATTATGATTGATGGCATTCTAACCATTGTACTAAATCGCCATGCAAATTATACAGAGCAAATTAGTTAAGGAGGTTTAATTATTCTTAACGTTCATATTAAAACCGAATAAATATTAGTCAAATTTATTTATTTATTTTATTTTCAATATTACGCCTTTATAAGCATTTAATTAATTATGCACCTTTTCCTGAACTTTTTATTTTATTGTCCTGATTGAAATTATGAAATAAATTTAATAATAACTTTGTCCACTTAAGTCCTAATAATTTCGATGATACAAAAATTCAATGAAATCTTTAAAGTTTTATTTAAACCAGAATTTAGTTTTAATGATAAAGTCTGTACAACTATACAGAATATTTGTTGAATATAAGATAAAAAAGGATGATTCCCCTGACTATTGTAATAACATTTTGACCTTTTGTGTTTTTTGAAAACATGAAAATATAGAGCAAAGAAAATTTGGAATAATAAGAACATTTTATTACCAAAAATTATATGTAATTCTTTTAATCTTTAAGAACTATTTAAATTGACTTCCTACAATTAGGATGCAATAATTAAATATTCTCATTTATTTTCAAAAACCATGGGTCTTTCTAATTGCGTTATACCCAGAAATTATCCGATTTCGCAAGTCTTCTACATTTTCCGTTGGAGTAGTAAAAACTAATAACTTTAGATAGCTCTATGGGAAATAATCCACGGGGATTAAAGCCGGAGATCTTGCAGGCTATGGGTGAGGTCCACCTCGACCATCCGTAAGTAACAGTTATGAACTCACGAGCAACCTCACTTCAAATACAGCATTATATTTCAAGTTACCAACTGTATATCCAGAAACTGAGGTAGCGTTTGTTCTAAAAGTTTGCGATGTACCTTGCCAATAAGTCTTCCTGATGGAAAGATTCGATTAAAAAGTTATTAGATGTTGAAAACGATCTTCAAGTCTTTCATGAGGATTTATTTCGGCTCACACATGGTTATTATAAAAAAATACTTATATTAAAATATATTATATATTGCTTCATTAGTAAAAGGAATCAGGTCAGTAGTTGAGGAAGTCAATGCATGTAAAAGTCCTTGAATGCAATGCCTAGAGTAAAATCATACGTGAATGTATTGAAACCATTGTATAACCATATAAATAAATAACTGTTATACAAAACAAAGTGATTATTGTGTTTAATTTGCGATTAAATATGTATAATGAAGTAGAAGCCTCCATTGTCAATGAGAATTGCTTAAGTTCAAAGTATTTGCATTTTTTCAAGTATAAGTTATTGCATAACTAAATCTCTATCACGCCCGACGCATTCTGTTCCACTTGGTTCCAATGTGCCTGTTGAATGAAGATGTTGAATGAATAAGCTGTTAAATTTTTAACACCTTTTATTAAATTCATAAAAACAAACTTATTCTATATATAAATCAAATATATTTATGATTTAAATTTGTTAAAAAAATAAAATATTATAGAAAACAAAACAAAAAATTATTTTATAAAAAATACAAAAGATTTTAATTACATTTATTTAAGTCCGAGCCAAAATAAAATAATCGTAATTTTCTTAAAAAGTAAAGAAAAAGTACTTATTTTCTTAATTTTAATTCAGAGCATAAAAATTTTAAACTAAAAATATAAATTTGATAAGAAATACACATATGAAAAATTTGACACTTTATACAAACAAATAAAATTTGACAAAATTTCCTTTAAAAGTTGAGATTCTTAGAAAACAAAAAAATCTTTAATGACCAAATAATTTAAAAAAATTCAAAATTAAAAACCACCATTTTGAAAAAAATAAGCTTTTGATAATCATTTAAATTTAAGTAAATATGTTTAAAACACTTGAAATTTTACACAAAAATAAATTTAGGTTTCCTAAAAATAACAAGTTTAAAAAAAAACTAGTTTTTTTTAAGAAATCTCATTTGTTTCTTCAAATCATCAATTTTAAGTTAACATTTCTTAGCTTAAACTTAAACTTAAACAAGAACAATTTTTGCTAAGAAACTAAAGTAAAATATTATTTAGTTAAAAGTCTAACAAACAATATTGAACAGTTAGAAAATAAAACATTTTTAAACTTGCAAACAATTGAAATTTTATATTTGATAGTAGAGGCGTTTATTTCGTGGTATATTTTAAATGACTTGTAATTGAGACAAAATAAGTTTGTTTTACCACTGTATTATAAGATAAATATTTATTTAATCTAAAAAAAGTGGTAAAACAAAGTTATTTTGTCTGAATTGAAATTTGATTGAAAAAAAAAACATTTTAATTGAAAATTTTATCTTTTAGTTTAGTTTAGTTTAGTTTATTTAGTTTATTTCCTTTACAAGTCTTACAAAAAAAATGATACAAAATAAGATACACTCACAATAACTTCAAAATTTCAATCACCTAGATTAGAATTTTGTTAAAAGAATAGACATTTAGTTAATTTAAAATTTATCAAACATAAATTGGATAAATACGATTTAAATAGTTGATAAATTTCGTGACAAAAATATGAATATTTGGTTAATATTTTAGTTTTTTAGAAAGATCTTTAAGATAAACCAAACCTAATATAAAATTGTTGAAAATTTTCGAAATTAAAATTAATTCAATTTTGCTGTTTTAAAGAAAAAAATATTTTAGCACTTTCTATATAAAAAAAAAATATTCTAAATTTGGCAAAAATATACAATTAAAAGCTGCCAAAAGGGTTATAAATTATTTTTTAATTTGAAACAATTAAATTGTGCCATTTATTAATAAAAAATTAAAATAAATATGCTGAAAATACTTAAAACTTTACAAAAGAAACAATTGATATTTCTCAGAAATAACTATCTGCTATCAGGACCAGGGGTAAATTTTATTTTAGGGCTTGTAATATGAACACATTATTATTTATTACTTTTGGATCCGAATCTGTCAAGTTAAATGTATGGCTTCTATATAGAATTAAAATAACTAGCCAGGCAATTTGCTATTTCAAGAGGAGTTGAATATTTTATATTATCTAACTGCATTATTCCAGGTAATCTAGACTGGGCCCCTTTATCATTGACATATGACCAGACATTTTTTGAGTTACTTATAATATTGTGATCCAAGTCTAGCATTCTTCGGATTTCAAGTGCGAAATTCTCATCCTATAAAAGTTCAATTTTGTTTTAATATAGGGTTTCCGGTAGCGATTGTTTTATTTTTATTAATCGTCGAACATTAGAACTGAACAAAACAGGAAACTGTCTATTTAAATTTCTAATCAAACGAAAAGGTACACAAACATTAATAATACTATAGAGAGTATCATAGAATACAAAAGTCAAATTTACGATACACATTATTTTCATTAAAATAATGTTCGGTATCCGTTAATAATTCGCTGGAGATATTTAACGGCTGGTGATGGGGGTCTTCTACTAAATGTGTATAATTATCAATATTACAGCTGATATCAGGCGACATAAGAACTAGTTCAGTAGACGCATGTTTATATTTAATAAATTATTTTGTTGTTTCAAGTTATTAGAGTTCAAAATATGTTTTAATTCAATGGCAATTTGAGTCCCGTTAGTATTATTTTCTAAGAACTGATAAATAGGCATATTGAAATCGCCACTGATTAAGAAATTATCATAAGTTGTAATAGTATTATCTATAATCTAGCTTTTGCAAGGGTAGTATTAAACATAAAGATGTGCATCTAACTGTAATAATAACGCAAACTATTTTCATTTCTAAGTTTAGTATTAAAACTAAATTATAACTAGTACTCGAATATTTTTGATTTACAGCAATGAGACCCCCACTGCCTATATCAAATATTTTTTGTTGCTATATGACATTCGATGTCCTTTAATATTGAATTTTTAATCTTCTGTTTCATTGTTCGTTTCCATTGCATTAAATATTAAACATTATTTGCATGTTTATTTTTTTCATAGGCTTCATCGGCGAGCTACCAGACGATGCTTGTAAACGCGTACTATTAAATTCCGATTTAATTCTAGACAATTCACTTTTTAGTTGAGCATTCTCTTTTTCTAAAGTGCCAATTCAAACGTTCATTATGTCTAACTTTGTATTAATTACGTTAAAATATGATTTAATTTTTTTTAATGTACCAAAATGATGTTGAAACAGAGATTGAATATGTTATGTTGTCGGCGGAAAATTAAATTTACATGTATTTATTTCAGGCGTAACTTTTTTTAAATTAAAGCTTGAGTAATTTTAAGTTCAAAATCTTGCCCTACACAAAGATGAACACAAACATACGCACAGACATATCATGTATACTAGGTGGCCTTAAAACTCAAATTTCAAATTCTAAAAATAAAATCTGGATGACTATTTTATAAATTTATTTTATTTTTGTATTTTTATTTATTTGAAGAATAAATATTATTTAATTCAATTTACTTGTTTTTATCACTGACTTAATTATATATGCATTATTTGCGAAATTTAAAACTTTGTTTTCTCTCTGACAGGTTTATAATTACATTCTATTAAAATCTCAAAACAATTTTACATTAATACTAAATTATACATTTTCTACCTTTTACCTGGCGAGATTCGCTTCGTGGGCAGAATTATCTGGAGAGTAATTTGATTAAAATTTTACATAATGAAGTGCACAGCTATTAATATTCCATCAGTATACAGACCTGATTTCGAAATATAAAATCCATTACTAAATTATTAAATTCACATCTTGCTTTATGTTCTACATTGCTATGTGTACCAGCCTATCTAGAAAATAAAGCAAAACTGCAAACAATCGTGTTTTTGTTTAATAAATGCATCATGGGATTTTGCCAAATATGAGCCTCATCAATCCGATATTAAATTCTATTGTAGATTAATGAAAATAGTGAAATTCCAGTTTTATTAAAAAAAATACTGGCGATGAAAATATTGTTTTAATATATAAAATATTCGATAACACAAATACTAAAATTTTCAAAGTTATTTATATTGAAAAATAATTTTGATTCATCATAAATTTGTTAATATAAACTATATCTACCATAACTATTTTAATTAATGATAATAGATTGTATTATAATTTTAAAAAATTGTTTCGTATTTTTGATATTATATACATTATATATTATTGATGTAATAAATTTTACTTTAATTTTAATTTTACTAACAGAGACAATAAGGAATATTAAATCTACTTTAGAAAAGAAGCAATAATGGATTCAACAGATAGATGTTTGAACGTGAGTATTTGCCAAACTGATCGGAAGTTACGAAGCGCTCTTCAAACGGGCCCTAACCACACTCTGTCTTTCCTATATAGACGACAGCAACCAATTACATACTTATGGACGCACTACTATAGACACAAACTTTGAATCACATATACAGAGACAATAAATAGTTGTAATTGTATGCTAGCAAAGAGTAAAACTATGCAATAAAAACTAGTTAAAAAGGTAGAGAGAAGTAATAGTAATTAGATGTTGAATAGTTATATATATTTAATTTAATTATCCTTAAACTGCAAGTACACCTATTATATACAATATTACTCTAATATGTGTCTATAGGCTTTGTATTTAAAACAAGCTAAATAATTAGAACGAACGTTTTGTGTTATTTTATTTATATTTTTATTCGAATCTTAATTTGTTATATTATAATGCCAACAAGATTATACGTTAAATAAGTAATTAAATTAAACTAACTTACTTTTTTATTTCATCTATATATACACATCTTTATTTAAGTAACTTTTACATAGAATATTGTTGATTCTTTTTATTCTGGCTTAGTTTGGTTAGTGCATTCATTTCATTTAATTTATTTTAATTTCTTTCAACAGACAAAGTAACATAGGTCTTTCTACTTTTCTTTTGTCGATAGCCTAGAACTATCGACAAAAGAAAAGTAGAAAGGCCTATCTTACTTTGTCTGTTGAACGAAATTAAAATAAATGAAATGAAATGAATGCTAGTTTTCGGAACTATCCAGATGATGCAATCTAATGAATTAGTGAATTGTGCTTGACGGATGTTTGTATTCTGAAGGAACAATGTGATTTTAAGAGAAACAAAATTTATTGATAAATGATAGATTAAATCGTTTTGCTGCAAAGTTGGCTAGTGTGCGTTGGGTGATAAGAGTGATATGTATGGACTCGTATAACAATTCGTTGGGTGGATTATGGACAGGAATATTCATTTGTCTTATTTTAGTATATGTTCGGAGGGCGGATCTTTCGGCTACTTGGATATGATGTAGGGTGGAGAGAAGCAAGCAATTTGATTTGTATATACTAGCGAAGGTCTTTGTCAAAATCCATTGATTTTCGTATGTTAGTGCCCTAACATGCTGGATCCTAGCTTTAATGGATTGGACATGAGGTTTGAAGAAAAGTTTTGGGTCAAATAGAATCCTAAGATATTTGCATGTGTATGATGAAGATATTTCAGTGTGGTGGATTTTAATTTTAGATGTTTAAGTAATTTTGTGGAAAGAGAGAAAATGTTTGGTTTTAGTAGGGTTCAACTCTATATACCATTCGGATATTTGAAATGAGTTAAGCGCAGAAAAAAGGTTTTCGGCATATTGAATTAAGACAGTAACATCTGCAAAAATAAGTGGATATGTGGTGGGATTAAAGTGTGTAGGATTAGGATTAAATATATCACGAGAATATAGGTTGTAAAGTAATAGCGAGGATGGAGAGCCATGTGGGACGCCTTGCTCAAGATTGATGAACTAGAATGTTAAGATTCTAGGAAATATTTGAGAGAAATCCTCGACGCCATACCGAGTATGTTTGATGTCGAGAAAATCAATAGTGGACTTATTACCTTCGAATATGTTTAAATATTAGAAGTAAGAATGATACGTGGAAGTGTCGCTCATTTTTGCGGAAGGAAGCTAAATTGGTAGTCGGCAATGCAGGTGTTGTGGGATTTTAGGATTTTTCTTTTAAAAGGGAATGAAATAGTTTGCCTCTTACAGAAAGTTACTTGTGATATAGTAGTAGTTATTATCAGGTTTGGGGATGCATTCTACTCTGCATTTTTTTCATTCATAGGGTATGAATGATATTGGTTATGGTAACAATACTTAAGAATTTTAAGAAATTTATGTATATTATCGGGTAACTATTTAATTATAGAACAAACTCTATTATAGTGACACCGTGTTCACCTATTTTTAGCATTTTTATTTTGGAAAAATTAAATAGTTTTTGAATCGACTATTTCTTTTAAGAGAAAATGTCTACAATTCATTGCCATTTTTTTATAAGAATAATAATACAACAAGTTTACAACTTTATAACATTGTTTTAGTAAGTTTTCCATTATATTTTATCACTGCTTTCAAACAATTTTAAAACTTAATAGTTTTAAGCTTTAAATTTTAAGTTTTAAAATCACTTTATTTAATTTTTAATGCTATAATTCCAAATAAATTAAAATAATTCACTTTTGTTTTTAAATGCTGTGTATAAGTTACTTTTTAAAATAAAAAAACAGTTTTAGGTAAATTTTGAGTACACTTTTTAAAATTGATTGTAGATTTAAAGTTTTATTGAGTGATTTTTCAAATAATATAAAGCAAATGTTCAACTTTCATAGTATTTTTATATTTTCCACAGTTGTACTATTTATGTAGTTTCTGATAGAATAGTATAAACCTTATTAGTCATTTTTATTAATGTTTGAAAATTTAATGATATCTTTTTGAAAACCTAATGTCTCTCCGTTAAAAAAGTTTTAGTAATAAATTAATTAATTAAACTTTATTTTTATCTAGTTTTTAAAACATAGTAATTTATTTTATTTTAATAAAATTTCAACTATTTTTAAGTAAGTTTTAAATATTTGATTATTAAAATTTTATATCGTTGCTATAGTTAATAAAATAATGTCTCTTTTTATGGGCATTTGAACTGTAAAGAACAATTTATTTAGCTTCGTCGTTAGGGGTTACCAGACTTTTAACGGACTAGCACCTTGCAAAAATTATTACGGACTGTTAACATGAATACCATGACAACGTATCTTATTTTAAACGTATATCTGCTTATTAACCATTTAATCTGACACTTTAAATAAAATTGACATATGTTTACCAATCGATGAAGCCTACTTTTTCATCCAATTTAGTTATTGTTTAACACTATTTCAGTGGATTTTAATTAAATATTAGCTATTCAAATGCCCATAAAACATTGTACAATGCTCGACCTTTAGCTAAAATTTACAGGCTCACACAGATAACTTTATGTGCTCGTAAATTTTCGTATAACAGTCTTGCAATATAAATAACTATGACGTTTTTCAAAATTTTAATTACTTTTTTGTGAAAAAGCAATTTATGCCAATTTTGACAAAGGTAAGTACTTAAAAAAACATGTTTTTTTAGAGAAACTGTTTTCAATTGTTTGTATTTAGATTCAATTATTATAAATTTTTAAAAGTTAATTGCCTACTTATCTTTAATATGAATTTTAACGACTTTTACAATAAGTTACATTGTTTTTGAAAAAATATTAATAAATATTTGAACTCGTTAAAATGAGCTCGTCTTGGAAAACTTAAATATCAAAAAAAGAAAATGATTCGGAATTATCAGCGCAGCACAGTTAGTTACGGCGAATCTAAAAGACATAAAGAGATACAAACCAAAAAGTACAGAAAATATAAGTGAAAAAACTCAAAATGAGAAGAGCACAGAAAGAGTATAGAACGAGGACAAAAAAATATTTCTTTTTCTTGAATAATTTTTCACCTATCACTCAGTGATACATTTTGAATTAATAGATAAGTTGAACGAAATACTTCCAAATAGGAGAAGAGAAGATAAACAAGAGAATAATAGATAAAGGCACTTAGGTAAATATAAAATAAGAAATGAAAAAAGAGAGACAAAAGTTTAGAAAATAGCTGAAGGAAAACTATGTACGAAATAATAGAATATTTTGGACAAATGTGAGGAGTGAGGAATACAAGGGGAGGAAGACAGGAAAAAAGTAGGCAAATCCAGGCAAAGCCGGAAGAAATAAATATGGGAAGAGTACTACCATAAAAAATAGCACAGGAACAAAGTAGAAATAGAGAATAACAGTTAATCATACTAAGACGAGGAAAATAAACATTTAGAACACATAAGTAGAGAAAATGTATTGAATGGAATAGTACACATAAAAACTGGCAAAGAGAGAAAAAGACGCATGGGAAATCTCAAATGACTTACAAAATAATTTTATTAGGCCAATATACAAAAAAGGTGAACAAATAAACTAGAAAAATTACAGAGCTATATATTTATTAGCAGTCTACTTCAATTAATATGTATTTATGATTTATGTGAAGTTTACTATATAATTAGTTAAACACAGTTGTATTTCTAACTTCACTATTTTATTACATCACTAAATGTACACTTCATTATCATTAAATAAAAATCTAATCAAAATATCAGAAAGTGTCCATAAGACAGCAAAGAGAAGAGTACAAATAGCATCGTATTTTGGGGTTGTACTACATAGTTAAATATTCTAAAAGTGTTTGTGACACAAAAAAGGCTAGTCAGAGCTATATGTAACACAAAACTAAACACATCATATCGTGAAGTATTCAACGAACTTAAAATAATGCAATTGATACTTGTTACGCTACTCTCTTGATGGAACCAGATATGCAAATTTGGTGAAGTAAGACACTTGTTATGTTCCATAGATTTAAAAATTTGAAAATGATTGATAACAATCGAAACAGGTGTCAGTTAACTGATAATAAATCTATGGAACATAACAAGTGTCTTACTTCACTAAATTAAAATAATGCCACTGATTGGTCTATATATAGATGAATCTATCAAATCCATCATCAATAATATGCATCTTCATAATGTATATAAAAGCTAGCACTCCTAAAATACTATGAACCAACAGTTGGTAATTTTAAAACACAAAAACAATTTTGTTCATAATTTCTGTCTAGTACAACCTTCAAAATTGTATAATAAACTAAGTCTCCCAAGGCATTACCCACTAAATTACTTTAACAAAATTGAATCACATTGTATTAGATCAGAGTTTCTACACATTAGATGAATATTGTAAATAGTGCTGTGCTGTGGAAATAGAAATAAACACAGAAAAATGTAAAATTATGCGTATAAACGGAAAAGGAGGCAATTTTATTATTATAAAATTCAAGGAAATAGTTTCAATATATGAATACCCTTAAATAATTATAACAAAACAATGATCTAGAACTGGCAAACAGAGCAAACATTCCAACAAACTATACTATCTGCTGTATTAAGAAAGAAAAACTTAGTCAACAAACAAATGTAGGAATAATTAATGCAATAGTTGTACCGACAATACTTTACGCCAAGGAAAGCTGATTCTTCTGTATACATAACAGCAAAATAAATGTAATGAAAAAGAGACACCTAAGAAGGATAGTAGGAAGGACAAAATGGGATAGACTTACCAATCGAGAAATCAACAAGAACCGATAATAATAAAGATGCAGTTAAACTGGTACGAGCAGATGATGATAATGAAAACTAACAGATTAACAAAAACAATATTCGAAGCAAATAATATAAAAAAAGAAAAGAGGAAGGCCAAACAAGAAATGTGTACAGCAATTAACAGAGGCAGGGAAATCGATAGAGGAGATAAAAAATGATGACTAGAAATAGAAAAAAAATGGAAAATATGGGTGAATTAGAACCCATAGAACCCAAATCTGATGCTAGAAACGACAAATAGAAGGGGAGAAAGAGGAAGAAGGAGCTAAAATATTTTATAAAAATATAAGTTCAATATTGCAAGAAATATAGAAGAAAAATTACTAAAATATTACGTTACTATAAAACAAAAAAATATCTAATAAAGGTATACTAGAAAATTATTAATATTTAAATAAAAAATTGCTACAAAAATTTTAAGATGATCGAAAAATATGATGAAAAATTATCTGGAAGAATAATTACTTATAAATGTATAGATACATTTCCGAAAAATGAAATTTTCGAAGAGTACTTAATAAAAAATTCAACAATATATTACTAGGGATGACAAAATTATAATTTCTAATAAATACATAAAAAATTAAGCCGAAAATTTACTGCATCAAATCAAAAATATCGAAAAACCAAGATAAGGTTGCAATACAATTCTGTAAATTCTAGTTCAGTAAAGTAAATTATAGAAACCTACAAAAAGATTTCGAATGAAATATAGCAAGTAATAATAGAAAACTCTTAAAAATAATTGTACAATTTAATAAATATAGAAGAAATATAACGAAAAATATGTGATTTTTAAATTACAGAAAAGAAAATGTACTAAAATATATATAATAAATATCTAAAAATGCAAATTTTGCCATAAAACTATAAAGATCAATAAGTTTGGCATTTCAGAAAATTTTAGAACCCTCAAAAATTTTTATGAACAAATAAGAGAAATTTCTGAAAAATAATACAATTGTAGAAGAGTAATAATTGAAGAAACGAGATCAAATTGGTCTTCGCCCTTATTAGTTGTTCCTAAGAAAGGTGTTGTAGATAATGTTAAGTGGAGAATAGTAATTGATTATAGACAATTGAACAAAAACATAGAAGACGATCGATTTCCTTTACCTAATGTTACGGAAATTTTAGATACATTGTCAGGAGCGGTTTACTTTTTTCATTTAGATTTATCACAGGGTTACTAACAAGTCAATTGAATCAAAACAGTAAGAAATGCACAGCATTCACTACAAGGAAAGGTCAATTTCAAACGACAAGGTAACCAATGGGGTTAAAAACCAGCCCTAGTTATTTTTCGAGAGTAATGACTATGGCAATATCAGGATTAAACCACGATGCATGTTTCGTATATCTTGATGACTTAATTGTATTCGGCAATAACTTACAGCGACATAACCAAAATTTAATAAAAGTATTAAACAGACTTCGAAACGTAAATCTAAAATTAAATCCTTCCAAATGTCAATTTCTGAAAAAAGAAATATTATATTTAGGTCATGTGATTTCAGCTGAAGGTATATCACCAGATCCAAATAAATTTAGTTCTATTCTTAACTATCCTATTCCACAAAATACAGATGAATGTAAACGATTTGTAGTTTTTACAAACTACTACCGAAAATTTATTCCAAATTTCGCTGAAATTGCAAAACCGCTAAATAAATTAAGCAAAAAGGCAACAATATTTAAATGGGATGAAAACTGCCAAAAATCATTTTAAACCCTTCAAAACTGTTTAGTCAGTCGACCAGTTTTACAATATCCTAATTTTTCATACGATAGCGAATTCATTTTAATAACAGATGCTTCAGGTTTTGCGTTAGGCACGGTGTTATCAAACTCAGACAATAAACCAGTAGCATACGCTACGCAGAGCTTTGAACAAGGCAGAATTAAATTATGCAACTATAGAGAAAGAGCTCTTAGCTATCGTTTGGTCCGTAAAACATTTCAGACCGCATTTATATGGACGAACATTTAGGGTACTTACTGATCATAGACCGTTAATTTATCTTTTTGGGATGAACAATCCATCATCCAGATTAACTAAATTTAGATTAATATTGGAGGAATTTGATTTTTCTGTTAAGTATATAAAAGGGAAGGAAAATACAACGGCAGATGCTTTATCAGGAATAAAAATTGATTTAAATGATCTTAAAGATATGGCAAATAACGTCAATGTAAACGCAGTGACAAGATCAAAACAGTACAGAAATGATTATAACGAATCAGTAAAAGGTGTAAGTGAAATTAGCAATGATCGGACCGGACATCCGGGACTTGTCGAATTACTAAAGGCACCAAAAAACTCAATTGAATTAAGACATACCTCAAAACGAAAGTGAGAATCTTATATAAAATTATATATGATAAAAGATTAAGGGTAATCTATATTAATCTAGGCTTTCGATCAGCACCAGCCCTAGACGCAGAGTTGAGAAGTTTAGAAACAATTTGTAAGGAAAATAAGATTGCGCAATTATTTATAGTAAAAAGTCCGGCAAATTACCAATTAATAACCCGATTGTCAAAACAAATTAAAAAGATAAGAGAATTAAAAATTTAAGTATTGTAGCATAGCAACACGAATTGGATGTAAGGAAACGCGACAAGTGATACTGAATGATTTCCATCTACATCCAACAGGAGGTCATGCAGGTATAAATCGTATGTATGCAGATATAAAACGATATTATTTGTGGGAGAGACTAAAAGAAGACGTTAGTAAATTTGTTCAAAAATGTGATGACTGTCAGAGGTACAAACATTCGAGATCTCACACTGAACCTTTAACAGTTACGACTACCGCTTTTTCAGCGGTTGAAAAAATTTTTTTAGACCTTGTGGGTCCATTAACTCAAGATCAAGAAGCTAATCGATATATTCTAACAATTCAGTGCGAATTAACTAAGTTCGTTGATTGTTATCCGCTAAAAAACAAAGAAGCTTTAACTGTAGCAAGATCGTTGGTCAATAACTTCATATTAAAGTTTGAAATACCCCAAGATATTGTTACTGATCAAGGAACTGAATTCTTAGCGAACATTTTCATAAAAACTTCAAAACTATTAGGGATTACACAATTAACCTCTACACCATATCATCATGAAACTTTAGGAGCACTAAAAAATACACACAAACATTTAAATGCCTATTTAAGAATTCAAACTTCAAAATTTCCTGAGACTTGGAGTTCATGGGTGCCGTTTTGGTGTTTCGTAGTTAATAACAGTGTACATTCAGAAACAAAATATACACCTTATGAATTAGTATTTGGGAAAAGTTGTATATTACCAAGTAATATTATTAGCAAACAGCAACCTATTTATAATTTTGATAATTATGCTAATGAATTAGAGTACAGACTGAAATCAGCATGGGACGAAGCAAGAGAACAATTACTTAAATCTAAACTAAAACGAAAAAATAAATTAGATGTACAAACCAAAAATGTTAGTTATAAGCTTAATGATAAGGTTATTAAGGAATGAAGTAGGCGATAAACATAATAAAGTATATAAGAGTCCATTTAAGGTTGTAGGAGAATATAATGCAAATGTGACGTTAAAAATTAATAACAAACTTGTAACGGTACATAAAAATAGACAAAAATTTATTATGAATAAAATTTTTTTAGAGAAAAAAGGGTAGAATGAATAGTATATTAAAATAAACACTAGAATATTTAAATTTTAATTTCGTTAGGATAAAGGTGTGATGGAACAAATTACACAATTGTCGACGTTGTAATTAATAATTGATAATGTGTAATTTACATTAAGAAATAGTATGTAATGGAATGCATGAGTTTGCTGATTGGGAAATAGAATGTGTGTCAGTCCGGAATTGCAGTGATAATAATATTACCGGAGTATAAATGCCTGGACAATTGTGTTTTAAGTTAAGTTAGTTGTAAGTAGTCTTAAGCCGATGTATGAGATTAGTGAATAAACGTAGTTAGAAGAAACAGTGTCTTCATGGCGAGTCCTCCTCCCTAAGTTCATGGCGTTTACGAACAGTATCACTTTACATGGCGATCCTGCATTTTTAGCACTTTACAATAATACATCAGCAACATTTGAGCAACTATATTATTAAAACTATCCAAAAGCAGCAGTATCTAAGGGATTTCTGTTTTTGTTAAACTCAACTTAAAATTTTTAATTTTTGAAGAAAAAAGTACAAAACCTAAGATATATTGCAGATAATTTATTTAAAAAAATAAACATTAATTATTGTTCACTAACAACAACACCCACGGACCAGTTTCGATCTAATTTGGAATTGATCAGCAAGCGCAGTTGGAAACACGGCATCGAGGGGAGTATTTAATTTTTCGGATTAACCATCAATTAATTAGACAATAGATGACACTTTTATGGTAATATATTAAACAACTAAATTAAGTAAATACCATATACTTTATTTTAAATAAATAATTCAATAATAGCAAACGTCGTAAAAATAACAATAGGGTGGGGCATACGGGTTAAAATGTTTCAACTAAACCAAAAAAACTCGTACTTATGTTAATAATCAGAGGCATGCCTCTAGCAAAAAAAAACAACCTACTCTAAGAATCTATTCAAAATGATCACAATTTACAATTTAATTTTGATTTTTGATCATCAGGAAAATAATTAATTCTTTTTGATATTTACAAATAGAAAATAGAAAGCTTACTAAATTACCAATAGGAGTCACCCAATCCTCGAATTGAATTAATAAAAAGAAATTACAATAAAACAATTTATCTAAAATATCCCACAAAACGATCAGAATGAAGCATATAAGCTTATAAATAATTAAAAAGAACTCCTAAAATGGCAAAAGTGTATTACCTCTTTACGGAAGAAAGAATGCTATTGGTTAATAGTGAAAATCGCCCATAACTCCTGTGTCCTAAATTATTTGTTTATTTTTTGTTAAATGTATGTATATCATGTACTATATTTTTGTAATTTTGTAAGCAGGATAAGCAAAGACAGGTAAAAATAAATTTCTTTCAGCTAGCTAGCAAAGATTTTTTTTTCGCTCACTTTAAATTCAGACAGGGCAGAAAGACCGCAGGTCTATAGCCCAGAAGGACTAACACCATATATCTGTTTCATATTAATTATTATTGTATATATTATGTTTGTCCAAATAAAGATGTATGTATATATAAAGTTTTTTTTCTTTCATGGCTACGAAAGTGTGTTCCTTTAGTATATAAAATTAAATCAATGATTACACCACTAAGGCCTAATAGATAGCATCAAGCTTTTTATTCACCATATGCATATAATAAAATTTTAATTGTGATTATTTTATTATATTTTTGCTTCATAATTATATATTATTAATTTTTATGTAAAATATTATTTATAGGGCAGAACGATCTATAGCCCAAAAGGACTAATACCATCTATTCGTATAGTATTCATATTTATTGTTATTATGTATTATGTTTTGTACAAATAAGGATTATTGTGTACATATTATTTATATTGTATTTGATTAAATAATAATACTTATTTAAAATTAAAAATATTATACCATTGATGTTATAGCCAAAACATCGAAAGATCTCAAATCAAATTTATATTTTGTTATATAATACAAAAATTGTAACAACTAATGACAATGTAAATTTTTCACTTAAGAAAGTACAATTTTAATTAATTATCTCAATTTTGGGTTCATTGAATTAATAATCAAATGTAAATAAAAAATTAGCATATTAACAAGATAACTTTTAATGCATGCAAAAATTTACGCCATTCGGCTAAGACGGGATTTTTTAAATATATATATATATGTCAATATATCATATTCACGAACTTGACTAAAGCAGTTTCAATAACAAAAATCCCCGCCGTGAACTTTCCGCAAACTCGCGGAAACCCGTTAAGAATAATCTTGGAGAGATTGCAGCGAGTCCGTTAGACTTTGATAAATTGCCTGCCGAAGAGATGAAGAAGAGCCGGCCGGGAGGAAAACAATTTTCCTCCGCAGGAAATTATAACTGTAATCCCGAATGTGAGTCCTCGCCTCCTCTCATTCAGTTAACACGCTGATAAATATTGGCGAGGGCCGGTTATCTGGCACCTAAATATTGAAATTTCGTCCCTCGTCACGACGCCCGTCGATCGATTTGGGTAAAAGTTCTCAGGATTTAATTGTACAATTTAAAGTTTAATTACTGCGCTGCGGACCTTACCTGGATTTGGCAGACGAGCTCACCGTAGGGCCAACAGTTGCGCAGCGAAGGGACGATGGCGAAAGGGGTGACGAACAGGCCCATGGCTAAATCGTTGCTGGCTAATGATGTTAATAGGTATCTTGGCTGGAAATATAAAATTTATAAAATTACACAAGTAACAATTGAATTTATTCTATAGTTATTATTATTTACTTTATTTCTCATTTCAGAGGAAATTTAAAATAAAAGGCCTGTACGAGAATGAACCAACTTTAATAAAATCGAATTTATTTCCAAGGCGCATTTAAAAAGACCCAGGTATTTTCATTACGTAGTAACTATTGTTACGCTTTAATAAACGGCAATAACACAAAAGCGTTATTCTGCATTTATTGTGATTTTATTTGTTTTAACTATTAGCTTACATAATTGTTTGTAAGGTAACGGTACAGTCATGCTCGGAAAATATTTTTTTTCTTTCTCATTGACATTTTAATTTTAACGATGCTGCATCGGTAAATTCATATTTTATTTTTATTTCCTTTGTATCATCCTATATTTCATGATTCGCATTCACTGAATATTATATATGCTTTTGTGAACCGCCAAGTGTGAAAATTATACGACAGATGTAAAAATTATCCACGAATGGCGTACATGCTTACCTCTTACCAGAATGCATTTATTTGAATGCCAAGCTGCAGAAAATCGTAAATAGGATTCAACTGAGACGTGAATTTCCGAGTTTTATATAATGTTATATTGTGATATTTAGTAGACATGCGAAGTCATTGTACATTTTTCTGCTAGTATTAGAAATAGAGTTGCTGCCATATCGGCTGCATATTTTCCGTCATATCTAGCAAAATATTATAATCCACCTTTCATGAACTTATCATTGACAATATTGTATATTTTTTGGGGTAAACTGTGATGTGATATATTATTGAAATTGAGTTATTTAAAATATTTTAAATACATTTTTACATTTATAAGCAATACATTAACTAATTAAGATAAGCAGAATATAATTAAAGAATAATACACTGAATAAAACACTTACTAGATTTTTAACCACTATAATTTTAGTGGTTAAAGACATAGTAAGGTTTTTATTCAGCGCTAATTATGAATTACCACGTAGTAACGGTCACAACCATCATTATAATTAAAGAAGCATAGTATAGGAATAATTAGCATGAATGTATGGTGGAGACAAAAGTTTCTGCTTAAGGCATTTAGAAATCTATCTTCAATAATAAAAAAAAAGGTATTTAGATAAATTACGACGGTTTTGATGACACACTAATAAATGTTTCTTAAGAAGAGAATTTCGCGGTCACTCAAGATTGTTAATCAAGCAACCCCATGTGGCGTCGGGTTGCTGATCAGGAGCCCTTTTATGACCTGTTTGAAGAATGACGATGCTGATACGTGACAATCAGAGTCAGTAAAAAATAAGTACGGGAAATAAGAATATAACAACTATTTGGAAATTCTGTATTAAAAAGTGACAAGACTGAAGAAATGAAGAACAAAATAATTTGTCAATTAATGCAATAAGAGAAAACATAACATGAAAAAGAAAAAGTGGAAAAGAAGTCCATTACATTCAAGAGGAAATTATTAAAAAACTTCAAAAGTATAAATGAGCATACTTACAGGTATCGTGGCAATTGTTTTCTAAATATATACTACAAAAACAAATTTAATAAATAAAAAAATCGAGCCCGAGATCTTACGTATTAAAATCCAGATAGTCTTTAAAGTGATTTACAAGTTATTGTATTAAGTAAAATTTATAGGATACGATTTCCCAATGAGTACGGAAGAATACTCATCATTGACTGATATGGAGATAAACGTGGGCATACTTTCTTATGATTACAGCAGCCAGCAGGATTTGCTAAGGTGATCAGGAAAAGAGGACAAACAAAATGCAGTAAACTCGGCAACAAAGTCAAGAAAACAGAACAAGTAAGATCAAAACCATCAACAATAAACGATACACCACAACAAATCTTAATAAATAACCAAAAACGAAATGCACAGAACATCACAACCACCTCCCAACCAACACCTACTGCACAATCATAACCGAAACCAAACGCACAATTCACACAAATACACCACAAAATTACAAACACACATTCTCACTAACAACCACTTCTGAACTGTCTCTAATCCAACATTCAACGAGAATACATTAATAATTAAAACCAAAAATGAATTCATTCTTAAAACTAACGAAGATAAGAATAAAGTATAATATAACCTTAAAATTTTGCAAGCCGAAAATACTTTGCACTTGTTCCGTGTATAGACTTCGGCAACACACGCATCTGCAGCAGGCGCAGCCGCAGGAAAGAAACGCGCGCCACCAGCGCCGCCGTAGTGCGTGATTAAAAGTGTCGAACCCGTTATCACCGATGAAAAATTTGCGCGTGGAATAACACACAGATATTGTCACCGATTTATAACTAAATAAGATACTATAAGAACACGCATTTGGGTATTAACACTGTCGCATGAAGCATTCACCAAAATACTTCATGAACAATTAAAGAACATATGAAAACGATATCCAGTGATCCAGCAGACCACCATCACCAATTCCTATACCTTGCGGTAAATGCAACAAATACACATACATAACCGCACATTGCAAAGCAAAGCCGAATCCTGCGCGCAAGTGTTCAGGCGCTCACCAACCTACAAGTTGCGACACTAGTATACCAATTAAATGAAAGCCATACGTAGAAACAACGCATGGAGCTTGGCCCACCCGATGTCCAAATAGATTAGCTTATACAGAAAAATCTAAATGGCAAAAAGAAATACTAAACATAAATAAAAAAATAGGCGGCTATTAACCAGAAATTAACAAAGGACTCTAGAATTCACTCATAATTAATTCACCCTCGAACACAGGCAGACAAGCACTACTAAAAAATTAAAATCTCGTTTTATTGACTTATTCCGCAATTAACAATGTTCAGGTAATATAATGTATATTGTGATTTTCGATATAAACCAACCGAACGTCATTCCACCAGTGGAACCAATTTTAGATGTCCATGTAGATCATACCTAGGTAGTAACAAATAGCTAGTCTAAATGTAATATATACGAATATCAATTCATTGCCGAGAAAATCCCATCTTCTGTCCTAATGGTAGAAATCGAAAGCACCAAACACCTTCCTTTTTATTTCTATTCAAAAACTGGTACTCAATTCAAATCATATTTACTAATTACTCCTAATCAAAATATTCGTGGTGGTTCAAAAGAATGGCCAGGAATTAACCTCAGAAAAGCCAACCATCTCAAAATAAATAATATATTAAAATAATGTCTGCACTACACTATTGAACTTGAATCCTTTGCACTCTAATTTTTCCTAATTTTTCCAACACTCCTGTATTAAACATTCCTTATACGACTAGGTTGTCATAATCGCAAATTTCAACATCAATAAACGACTTGATAATGACATTAGAACGTTAAAACTTAAGTCGTGTTTTTGTAATATATGTATATTTAAAAAAATTCTTAGTGATAAAAGCAACAAAGTGTTTTAATTATTCTTATGATGTTTTATATAGAACTCAGTATTTGTGCGTATCAAGACTGCTCCTATATTTATCATGTCCGAATGTCCCAACCAATCCACTACTCCCATCAACCTTTTAGTTACAAGTAACATCTAACACATTTTCCAAAATGTTGTCGTAATTCCTGATTTTTGTTCAGGCCATTTATCCATCCAATTTTCACTTCTACAACAACCTCCTATCCCATATTAAGTATAATCCGACGTACTTTGTGTTGTTATCGTTTTTTAGACAAATCACGAAATTATTACGAAATTTCTTTAGATACAGACCGGCTTTTGGGGTGGAATTCCGTAGGTGTCCAGCGGTTCCTCAAGATCTTTTCGGAAATACGTTATCGTCGATGATCCATTTTTGATATTACTTAAAACAACCTCGGTGGGCCGACCACTGAGAAGATCATCTTCAAGACTCATATCTCCGGAACGAAATTTGGCAAACCATTTCTTATTAAGAAGCCTCCACAGCTCGCTTGCCTTTCTTGAAATAATAATGCAAAATATGTTCACATGTTCACTGGCTTCCAACACAAACAAATATAATATCAATGTCAACAAAAGAAAACAGATGAAAAGCGCGAACTGTCATTTCTTTTAAACATATTTGAATTGCCCAATTAGGAAATCCATAAGTAAGAGAACACCAAGAATTCGTTCCTCAATTTTTTTGAAAATTTCAGATAATACGTAAATAATTCACACTAAGAAATTATTAAAATTTGATCAAAAAATCATCAACTTTTGATCAAATTAGCTTGTAGTATAAACATTGAAAAAAATTAGCTGAGCAGTGACATTGCAAATTGTATCGTGCAAATCAGTTAATTAGTTCTCCATTTAATAATAATAGTCTTTATTTTCCACTTTTTACATACAAAAATATGTATTTACAAACAGAAAAAAGAAGATAGTTGGAAATCCTAGGGTGGAGTTCAGACTAATACTTCCATGTTAAATTAGCTGAGCAGTGACATTGCAAATTGTATCGTGCAAATCAGTTAATTAGTTCTCCATTTAATAATAATAGTCTTTATTTTCCACTTATTACATACAAAAATATGTATTTACAAACAGAAAAAAGAAGATAGTTGGAAATCCTAGGGTGGAGTTCAGACTAATACTTCCATGAAGTATATCTGCTTTTAGCTTAACCCAAATACAAAAAAATCATATATATCTAATAATGTATAATATACAAATGATATTAACAAATTTAGTAAAAACATATATGTGCAACGTTTAATCTCAGTGGAATAAAATGATGTATTATCGTATCCTATTAAAATCTATTAATAATTTTATAGATCTTTTAAATGCATGATTGAATTTTATAAATCGTTGGAATATCATTGTACACCTTTGCAATGTTATATGAAAAACTGCGTTCAAAATAGGCAGTTCTATGATTAGGTGGCGTTAGCAAACCTTTGTTCCTAATGTTGATATTGTGTACATCAGTTCTAAATAAAATTTTCATATAAAGGTAAGGTAGACATTTAAATTGGATCACTTTATTAAATAGACACGCCATATGTAGAAGTCGCCTCCCCTTCATATTCAGCCAATTTGTTATGGTTAGTGTGTGTGATATATGATCATATTTTCGTATTCCATGAATTAATCTTAGACAAGCGTTTTGTATAACCTGAATTCTTTTCTGTGTACTATCATCCAAACATGGCCCATATACTACATCACAGAAATTAAAATGCGAGAGTACTAAACTATTACATAGTGATATTTTTATTTTGTGAGATAAAAAGTATTTCAAAGAATAAATTAATTTTAGATTTGAATATGCTTTTTAGATACACTTTGAAATATGTGAAATGAATCTCAATTTTTTATATATTATCAAACCAATATTTTTAGCTTCATCCACAAATTTCAAAGTTTGCCCATTTAAAAATATTTGCATGTCTTCTTCATTTAACTTTTTACTAAATAAGATAGCACATGATTTGTTTGGATTAATCTGTAAACAGTGTTGAGCACATGCATCTATGAACGTTTTTAATTCGAAATTAATTTCATTTGCAGCAATATTTATATCAGATGCTTTGAATGAATGCAGCAGTTGGGTGTCATCTGCGTACATGTGGTATTTAAGATTTTTTAAATATTTTTTCAAAATTGGATGTGTACACAGCATACAGAAGTGGCCACAAGATTGATCCTTGTGGGACCCCTTCAGTAGTTCTACAAGAAAGTGATTCCACATTATCAATAATAACTGTTTGGTGGCGGCCTGATAAGTAGGAAGCAAAGAAAGTAGTGGCATCATTAGATAATCCAATAAAATTAAATATTGACATTAATATATCATGATCTATAGTGTCAAATGCTTTACTAAAGTCAAGCATTACTAAAATACAATCTTTGCCACAGTCTCCAGCCGTAATTACATTATCCGTAACATCAAGTAAAGCCGTCGCACAACTATGGTGAGGTCTAAAGCCAGATTGGTGTTCGGGCAGAATATTATATTTTACTAAATGCTCTCTAAGCTTCGAATCTGCGAATAAACAATCTTTTCTAGGATTTTAGAAATCGTAGGAAGTATACTAATCGGTCTAAAGTCTGCGACAGAAGTAGGATTTGATATCTTGATAAGTGGTACAATTAAAGCATGCTTCCAATGGGCCGGAAAGTAGTTTAAAAGTAAACAAGAATTAATAATATGTGTCAATACAGGTAATATATGTGGACAGCATATTTTTAACATAAAAGCATAATATTGTCACTACCGGTAACATTTGATTTTATATTGTTTAATACTTTCTCTATTTCAATTGTTGTTACCAATTTAAATTCAAACAATTCGTCAAAATGACATTTTCACTTGTATTGTAAAAATTAATTAATTCTTGGTTCACAGAAGACGTGTTAGGTATAGAATTTATAAATAATTCATTAAATAGGTTTGGATCCTTAAGTGAATGCGGGATTTGTTTTTTTGATTTCTTCGAAATATTTAATTCTTTAAGCGTTTTCCACATTTGCTTTGGGGAAGTACGAAATTTAAAATCATAATACGCTTTCTTTTCTTTCCTAATGAAGTTTGATGTTAAATTTCTTAATGATTTATAATAATTAAAATGTTCTGGTTTCTTTGTTCTTTTGAACTTTTTGAGTGCATCGTCTCTTAATTACCATTAACATTAATCTAATGTTTTCTGTGATCCAGGGAGTTTTAGGTTTTGTTAAACGACATGTTCTGTAAGGGGCGTGTTTATTAAATAATTCACTTAAGTAATTATTAAAAGCATAGACTTTGTCATCGATGCTTTACATAATATAAAAATTGTGGAATGATATGTTTTGAATATCGTTATGAAAATCATCATAATTTATATCTTTAAATGGTCTGTATTTATGATACACAGAGTTGTATTTGACATTATTGACTAAGATATCTCCAAATATTATTTCATGATCAGATATATCAATGCTTTTTGTGCCAACATTTGTAATTAAATCAGGGTTTGATGTTATAAGCAAATCTAATAACGTTTGACTATTTAGTGTGATTCTAGTTGGTGTATTAATCATTTGTGTGAAGGCAAATTAATCTAGAAGATATTTTAATGCTACTGTTGATGCATCCGAACTGTTGATATAATTTATATTAAAATCCCCAGAACATATAATCTCATCACTGTGCGGTAAGATCTTTGATAATATTATATCTAGTTCAATTAGAAATATATTATAATTAAAATTTTGTGGTCTATACACAACATCAAAAGCATATTTTTTGCCACTTATCTTAACCATAACCCAAAGTTGTTCGATTTTACGTGATGTTGGTATAATAGTGCAATCAATTGCGTCCCTGATGTAAAATGCTACGCCACCTCCACGAGTTTCCCTATCGCAGCGAATAATTTTATATCCCCGATATATATTTATATTTTCAGATAGAAAGTCTTCAGATAGCCATGTCTCAGACAAACCCACGATATCATAGCAATGGTTTTTTTATCAATTCTTGAAAAGAATTAAAATGGGCTAGTAATGATCTTATATTAATATGTGATAACTTTATTGACTTGGGAGTCATATTAGATAATTATTCGGCCATAAATAATTCAGTCATAACAGAAAACATAAATACATCATTAAAATTTGTTCTAAATAAAGCTCTTTCAATCTAATGAAAATTCGTTTAAATAAAAAAAAATTATGCGAAAATAAGTTAACAATATATATATATATATATATATGTGTGTGTGTGTGTGTGTGTGTGTGTGTTTGTGTGTGTTGTAAATCTCCGATTTAAATTTTTGCGAGGCGAATTTAACTAGTATCTGCCGTTTGTCAGACTTTTTTGATCGCACTCGATAACATTCCTCAATGCAATTTGACGGGATGTCCATATTTAATTTTTTCGATAGTGTACGTACGACGACGTCTTCTGTACGTTCATCCTTTTCTTCAGTAATGCCGTATATGCGAATGTTTTTCCTGCGGTGTCGCTGTTCAATAAAATCTTGTCGCTCCTCAAATTCAGCCTTCAGTTTATCATTATCCGATTTCAATATTTTAATATCATCTTCCAATTCAGTTATTTTATGTTGATAAAATCCCAGGATGACCTTCATTTCTTGTTGAATGATTTCCTTTATTGAATTAGACATTGCTTTAGCTACCAGGTTGATGAATGATTCCTTTTTAAACACTTGGGTTATAAGTTCTTCAAACTCCTCTGTTTTTGTACGTGAGAGCACCATTTTAGCACCTTTTAATTATGACGATATAGTTTAATACGATGAAATTAAATTTATTATTTAATAAGATGTTTTACTACGAGAATTTAGCTTAAATGTGCAGACCGCAAAATCACACGTGTTTACTCGGTCGCCATTCACGATTTAAATCAAAAGATGCTTCGAGTTCGTCAGCGTCGCGTATTTCAACAATTAAGCAATTTTGAACGCGGTAGATTAATTGGGCTCAGAGAAGCAGGTTTATCAATTCGCGATATTGCCCAACGAATTGGCAGAAATGTCACTACAATATCTCGATGTTGGTGTAGATGAACCAAGGTACAGGAACAATGGCGGAGATAACGACCTGGGCACCCTAGAAACATTACAGAACGTGAAGATCGAGCTCTTCGGGGATTGATTTTCAATAACAAGAGCCATTGCAGATATCTAGAGAGGTTCAACTAACCAGGGAATCTCTGTTAGATCAATTTACCGTAGAAGGGTATTGCCATATGTATACCTAAAACTGGCCGAAACACAACAGACGTATAGTTATCGTTCAATTACCTTTCTTCTAGTCTTGAAATTCTCGATAAAATTATTAAAAACAAATTAATGCTCCATATATTACACAATATCCATCCTTACTAATATCGGTTTACTTTTTTAGCACTTTCTATCCGCAATTATCTTTCTAGGTAGCTTTCAACTCAGTTTGTCATTAAGGTTTGCTATTTAAATTCATTAAAAATCCCACCTTATCTTCTTAACTAAGAGGTTTGTATCCAATCGACTCGACTTACAAGTAAAACTATGAAATCGCCTATCACGCGCCTTTGTTTCTCATCAAGGTGTTCCCCAAAAATCTCATTTGTCTCCAATCATTTATAACATTTATATATATATATATATATTTATGATGATGAAAGAATAATAAAGTACTTCCAGTTAGTAAAATATTTAATTTTAGTTTCCGGACTAGTTTCGATGCTCTTTATGCATCATCTTCAGCGGGAAACACGTCAGAAAAATGGTTAATGTGTTGCTTTCATAAGTTTAAAAAAAATTATAATATAATATATAGGAAAGTCATCAACCTTAGCACGAACATTACATCACTCCTTTATGCAGACAACACTGCCTTAATAGTACATGCCCCTACCTTACAAAAAGCAATTTCCATCCTACAAGGGCTGATCGATACCATACAATTATAGTTCGCAAAATAGGAAGTAACCATTAATCCTAATAAATCCAATCTCCTAATTTCTTTTCATGGTCCACAGAATTCACCGTTCCAGAAAATAAATAATAACCATTATATTTCACCATACCTAGCTTATAAATTCCTTGCAATAGCATAACAAAAGTTCAAAGCGAGTTTAGGCATATCAGAAGCCTCTCCTATTAAAATCAAGACATTTTAATCAAAATAGCTGTACACATTTACACAATTGATTTTATATTTATTTATTGATTTTGCTTTACATGTTCACTTTAAAAAATTATAACAAATAATATAAATTTACAAACTACTTAATAATTTAGAGCAGGGAACATGCGGGCGGAGTTCACGTAGTGTTCTTCCACTCAAACCCATAATACTGGATGATGGCATCCTCACCAGCAGTGTATTTAGCCACTTTAGGCAATGATCTGTCGACCTCTTCTTGAGTACGGCGCTATCCTTTGCCATAAACTTTATCCTTCCGTTCTTAAAAACATCCACGTATCTAAGTGATCAGCTCTTCGTACACTAACGAAAATTAACAAACCTAATTCCTATTAAAGAACGCCTTTCATTCCTCGCACAAAAATTCGCCACAAACCCTCACAATATTGACATCCTTAACCAAATGTGTATCCCTCGCAATTTTTAACAACATATCTATACAAATTCCCAGAAATGCAATTTCTCAGTTCATCTCTTTATTTTACAATGGCAGTATTGATCATAGCGTTTGAAGAATAACAGAGAGTTAATTCCCTTAAACATTATTTTCATTTGATTAGCTACATTAATTTTTCTGTAATTAAAGATGGTTATTATTATTAAGCAGAACGTAGGCTAATTCTTATATACTATGATGTATTCCTAATACATCATTTAAAATTAAGAAATAGATTATATTATTATTAATAATGGTTAAGGGTTAATAGTTCATAATGAACATTGTTGCGACTTTAGCTTCATTGCCGCAAATCCAGGCTCGCATTTACATTTTAAGACCTCTAAACAAGCACCCCCGAAAATACCTCTGATAATAATTAGGCTCCTCAAACAATAGAAGAAGATCAAGCGTGTCAGGAGAAAACACGTTATGTAAAAACAATAAACAAGGAAACATCTACGGGACTATATATTTATGTGTGAATCGGTTATAAAACAGTAAAAATACAATTTAAACGTATTCTTCAATTCCTTCGATAAATTAATAACCAGTAATATTTTGGTCCTTCGAACCGGATGATTCAAGAACATTTTGAATCAATTTAGAAAAGTAAGACAACGTTATCTAAGTAACTGCAAGTCGTAAGTAGCAGCAGCATCGCCATAACATTATAAGAAAGCCGTGGGTGCCCTTTAAACAATATCGACTTCGTCACCTAGTAATTCGTGCCGGTGCCTGAGAGCAGTAGCGTCAGTGCAGATCCCCCAGGAGTCATCACCGCACTAGAAGTCATGTGTCGCAAAGATAATCCTAAAAATCATTAAAGTAAGCCTTTCATTGTCCCTTTCTTTTATTCACCACTGCACCTCATTTATCAAAAGAAATCGAGCGAGTTCATCGTACATTAGTTAAACACCGTCAATTAAGTGAATCGGAAATTTTAAAAATTGAACAAGTATTAAATGAGAGTTATGTTGATGCAGAATTCATTCTAGAACTTATTAATAAAGTGTATAAATGTGTGCATAATTTTTTCCAAGAGAAAAGAGCGAATTATAACAATAATTTTCCAGTTTTATTTACTACTAGTTTTGATTTAGTAAAAATCGTAATCAAATTGAGACTTAAAGTTAAAATAAACGAAATAACTGAAAAAATATCATTTACGCCACAAGAAAAGTTGCCTGATATGGTTTTGCCGACGTTTAGAGGAGATTATAAAGAATATATTAATAATAATATTATAAATAAGAGAGTAGGTCAACTAAGTGTAGAAGAATCAAATTATGCAGAATCTTTAATAATTAAATGTAAAGATATGTTGAAAAAAAACGCAATTGATTGACAAAAAGGGTGTTATAAGGGTCGTGGGTAAATTGAGATATTCAAAACTAGCATGCTATTCAATATTTCCTTTAATTTTGCCTAAAAATAATAAAATAACGCCTTTGTCATAACACAAATTTGCACATAAGAACGCAGAGTATTTTTGCAGCAACTAGAACGAAGTTTTTGACTATAGCGGGAAAAAATAATGTTAAAAGTATTATACGAGAGTGTATTAGTTGTTTTAAAGACAACCCAAATACATCAGAACCCGCAATGGGCAATTTACCTCAATATCGTACAAAAAATTAGATTATTTCTTAAAACAGGCATTGATAATGGTAGTCCCATAATGAAAAAGGAAGGCCATTGAAGGAATGCGAAATCTATTAAAACTTATATTGCCTTATTTATTTCTATGGCTACAAAAGCGAGTCATTTAGAGATTGTGTGATTTATTGATAAGGTCACAACCTTTAAATAGTCAATAGACGTGATTAAATAGGCCCCTTTATATAGTGCCACAGATATTTGATTAACAAGGTTTGTCAATCAGTAAATATTTTTGTCAATACCCAAAGAGCATGTAGATTCTTAGAGCATTTGCATTATTTTGAACAAATGTAATTTGCTCGTTTTTTATCAATAAGTTGTAATAAATAAGTATTACACCATAAATAAATAATTCTCAGTGACTCTGTATTCTTAACAGCGAGTTGTTTTTCATTTTGTGCGACATCGATAATTGTAGTTCCATCCGCGAATAAAAGTACAATTGTATTGCTAAGTGCTGAAGGGCTAAAGGAACATCATTTATGAAAAGCAGAAATAAAACAGGATCTAAAATAGATCCCTGTGGTACACCAGTGGTAGTTGGTAAGATATCTGACTTATCTCCATTGTGTAATAGCACTTGATTTCGGTTTTGTAGGTATGATTTTATTAGTCGCAAACTATCTCATAATCAAAGGCTTTATTTAAGTCTAGAAATGATCCAGTGCAAACAGATTTATTTTCAAAAAATTAACTAATTATATTACTAAGTTCAACCACAGTGTTACTTGTTGAATGTTTGGTTCTAAAACTATACTGATTATAGTAAAATAAACTATTTATTTCAAAATATTTAACAATTTGTTTTTTGAAAACATTTTCTAATATTTTTGAAATTACTAGAAGTAGTGCTTAGTCCAGTAAATATCAAGGCATTTTATAATTCTCTATCCTTTAGTTAATCCAAGAACACCTGCATAGTCAACTTTTCCTAGAAGTTAATCGGCTTCAAATTTTTGCAACCGATTTTGTGCCCCAAAAACATAATTGTTGCATCTCGTTGATTGTTGAGGCACTTGATTTTTGAAAATCCATTATCACTTAATATAATAATAATAGTAAACTAAAAAAATAAAATAAAAAGTTGAAAATCATAAATAGTTTACTATTATTATTATATTCAGTTTCAATCTAGATTTCTTTAGAAGTTGAAATACCTTTATTTTGTCTTCAAAAAAAATCCCACCATGTTTATATCTTATATATTTTATTTTTATATGGTCTGAAAATCATATTTAATGGATCATACTCCATCAAGGTTTCTCGGTATTTCTCGCTAACATTTTGTGACTTACTCATTTAAAATTCTATAATTTACAATTTCCTTAAATCATCTAAATAATGGATGCTTAATTACCGGCAATATCAAATACAAATTTATTATAATCGTCACTTTTCCATAATCTTAAGTTTATCTTGCTATATATTCAACATGCGCCTCTTATTTACACACTTCTCGTTCTGATTATTATTGTTAAAATTTATTTTGGAGTTTAAGAGAAAAAAAAAGAGGATTTATGGGAGTTGTATTATACTTATATAACTAAGTTTTAGATGTATGGTAAGATAACTAACGTAATTGAGAAAAAAGTAAATAATTATTCGGCAACAAACATTTTAATAAATAATGAAAAATTGATACAAAATAATTTAATCACGTTTATACTCCGCCATTGCGTTGAGAGGAGGGGTATAATCAGAAATCTCGACACATACTTTGATGAACAATTTATTGCGGAAAATATAGAGTCACAAATACAATTTGCTAACGTTAGACGAATGACACGTACAATTAATGAAGGCAGTGAATATAAAAAGGTGCCAAGACAATTGGTTATCCTAACCTTTAAAGGTTATAAAACTCCAAATTATTTGTATATTAACTGGGTAAGCTTTCCAGTAGAAACTTATATAGCACCAGTGGTGCAATGCTTTAAATGTCTACACTTTGGACATTCTGCACACATGTGCAACTCCAATAAAACACTGTGTAAATTATGTTCAACATACTTAAATCAAAGAGAGATTTAAAAAAATATGGCATTGCATAATACGTCTTTTAAAGAAGCAAAATCTATTTTTGAATCGCCTACTTTCTCTAAAATTGCGACAACTATAATATATAATATAAACGTTTTCCCTAATTTGCCCAGGGTGTCACAAAACACCCAACCTATAACACGATCGGATTCTAATACGCATTTGCCTAGGCAGTTGATCAAAATGATTAATAAAAAATCTAACACAAAACCGGGTACCCAATATAATAATCCAAATACAAAAAAAACATAAAGTAACCTCCGAACCGTCACAAAATATTTTTTCCTTTGCAAATCATCCACCAACGACATCTTTCTTTGGGAAAGAGAATATGGATACCCCCTTCAATGAAAATATTAATAAACCAAAAAAAAATTGTACAAGTCGAGCAGTTCTTTGCAGAATTGATCACATTTATAGATTCACTTGATACTTCTGAATCTGGTAAAGAAACAGAGAAGGAGAAATTAGAAAGAGTTAAAGATTTTATAACAGGATATTCAAACTGTGTTTCTTAATATTACTTCAAAATATTAATTGTGATTTAGCCATACTATCGGAAACATGGCCTAAGCCAGCACAAAATTTTACAATACCAAATTATAATGTTGTACGAAAAGATATGAAAATGGTAAGGGCGGAGTACTCATCTTAATTACGCAAAATATTCATTATAGAATACTAAACCTCAACAAACTGCACTCGTCAAATTAGAAATATGCGGAAGTCAGTTAGAAATAGGTCACTCAGTTGTTAATATTATATGTATATACCGTCCACCCAACTGTAATCTAACAAAAAATTAATGTTACCGAAACCAGTAATATTAGGAGGGGACTTCAATGAACATCGCCCTCTTTGGGGATCAACCTATAAAACAACAGCTGGAAAATATATTGTAGAAGCTCTGTCCAACACAGAATTAGTTATACTAAATGAAGGAAGCCCAACACGATTTTCTCCCCCAAATGAACGCGGATCAGCAATCATCTAACGTTAATGTCTCTTAATTTGTCACTTAACAGTACATGGGAAGTACAGGACGACGGCCTGGGCTCAGACCACTGACCAATATCGATAAATATGGAATTAAGTCCTACAAGAACTAACAGTAATTGAACTACAAGAATATGGAATACAAAAAGGGAAAATTGGAATGGTTATCAAAAACAAACACAAGAGCTAAGTGAACATCATGTAACATAGATATTGCAGAGATTCTCGTAATAAGCGCTGATAACAAATTTCAACCCAATGCGAGCACCAAAATATCACTACCTTGTTGGTGGGATGCTGAATGTGCCTCTTTACTAAACCAGAAAAAAACACAACTACAAAAATATAAAAGAAGCAACCTACCAGAAGACTATAATGGGTGTAGAAGACTATTTGCGAAAATAAAGAAAACGTTCAAACAGAAAACTAGAACGAGTTGGGTCAATTTTTGTAATAATATAAATAATTCTATACCCATGACAGAGATTTGGAAAAGAACAAAAAGGATTGCCAATAGGTCATGCAATAATCATATCTCAATACCGGACGAAGTATACGAAGAATTCATTAGTAAAACTACTGCCCCATTTACTGAAAATAATCCACATACCAGGGAGGAACACCCGGAGAATACACCACATCCATTAAATAAGCCCATCAGCATAGAAGAACTCTAATGGTCTATGAATAAAAGTGACAACACAGCTTCAAAGATTGATGGAATCACTTATGGAATGATTAAGAATAGTAGTATAGCATATAAAAATCTACTTCTCCGGAAATTCAAGCTATATCTGAAAAGCGGCTGTGATAATAATAACCTTAAGAAAATCCTCATTTACCCTATTGTCAAACCAGATAAAGACAGTAACTTCCCATCGGGTTATAGACTAATTTCACTATTACCATGTATGTTTAAAATATTTGAACGGATTATAAAAGCACGCTTAGAATGGTGGCTGGAGAAGAACAACATTTTGCCAAACACCCAATTTGCTTTCCGAAGAGAGAAAGGAACATTAGACGCATTAACAACTATGACGGTATCGATATAACACACATTCGGTGAAAATTATTACCATGGGTGTATATTTATAGATTTAGAGGGCGCGTACGATTCTGTGGTGCTAGATATATTAGAGGCTACACTTTGCCAAATAGAAATACCGGCCAGATTCGCGAGAAACATAATGGACTGGTATAGAAGCAGCAAAATATATATTAAAAACAATGACACCACCATCCTAAGACCTCGAATATAATCTATGGGATTACCCCACGGATCTGTCTCATCCACTTTATTATTCAATGTTTACACCTTATCCCTCAATAATGCTATCCCAAGAAGCGTTATTCAGTATGCAGATGAATTTGTATACATTTTCAATGCAAATCTGCAAAGCAATACTAAGTCTCTCAAAGTAGTTAGTACATAAATATAAAAATTGGACAACACAACACGGTTTTGCAACATCCATGGGTAAATCAGCTCTAGTGATTTTCTCACGCCACAGACCAGTCCCTGAAACAAGCATAGCGGTAGATGGATTATAAACTCAGATAGTTAAAACCATTTAATAAAAGCCACATCAAATACACAGTAGATAGAGTAGAAAAACGATTTAATATCTTAAAATCCATTCGTAACACCTGGTGAGACGCACACCCCAAAATTATGATTATCAGTATTAAATCTTACATTAGGTCAATCTTGGATTATGGAAGCATTCTATATGGTACGTCTTGTAAGACGTCACTCGAATGCATAGAACGAGTTCAGAATAAAACTCTTAGAATGGCTATAGGAGCGATAAAGTCAACACCAATAGAGGCTATACTAGCAGAATGAAACGTGCAACCCTATCTTGTTTTGTGTAATTTGCTTCTACTAGGCTGTTTATATTTCTTCCAATCTTCTTCTTCCAATTGTACTCGCTCATGCTACCTTGGGAAATAATATTCCATCACCTTGTTCCCTTTTTAAACTTGAATAAACAAGCCTATATACTGTGCCAGCAACCATCATACCTAGATATACGGAAAACATCAACCGAAATAATTAGATCATTCAGAATATTACGCTGGAGTATAGTGACTCCGTCATGGCATTTACCGACGGATCTAAAACTAAAGAGGGAGTCGGAATTAGCTTATATATACCTTTATTGGATGTGATAAAACAATAAGAATGTCAGATGAAGCATTGAAGCATCTATAATAAGTGCTGAAGAATCTGGGATACTGGAGGCCATCAAATTGGATATAGATGAAAAACAAAATATAACTATAATGACTGACTCAATATCAATTATAGAAGCTCTTAAACAAACATCCGTAAATAAATTTAGAAACGTCATTTTATTGAAAATAATCCATAATATTAACCGCTTGCATTCCTTCAATTTAAAATTGTCTGGGTTAAAGGGCAAAGTAACATCTCCGGAAATGAAATAGCAGACCTATACGCAAAAAAAGCAGCAATGAAAAGCGATATTGACTATGCAGAACTTTCAGAAGAGGATATTCATAGTTACCATAAGAGAAAACAACAAGCCAGGTGGTAAATTGAATAGGAAATCTCATCAAAAAACACTTGAGTCACTATTTTCTGTTACACCCGAAATATCCCAAGAAAGTAAGTCACATATTCGATGAAAATATAAGTTCATTCGTTGCAACAATTCTTACTAGGATTAAAGTAAATCATGGTGCGTTTCCAGCTCACTTGTATAAAATAAATGTTAAACATTCACCGTTGTGCGAATGAGGCTTGATTGGGGACCTTAATCATATTATATTCGATTGCCACTTACACAATATTGGTAGAGAGGTTTTATGGAAGGACATTGTATTTCATGGAGCTCAGACCCCATTTAAGCTAACATACCTCGTTTATCTGAATGACAACAAAATATTCAATGAATTCATGGCCTTTATCACAAACAATAATTTAAAATTTTAGGAAGTAGCAAGTAAATGTATGTTTAGTATAATGTAGATATAAGCTAGGTAATAATATTTACTAACATTCTCATAACTCTACTCTTATCCATTCCATGGGCTCTACCCTGTTTATTTTAACCCTATAGCCATGACGGCCCTCACTGGCAACATTCCTTGTCCTATCTAATACACGTGTAAAAATGTATAGATAGAAATAAATATAAATCTGTTGTGGCTAATGACCAGGCCAATAAAAAATAAAAAATGCATTCGCCGCATTTTTATTGAACAAATGGAAAGATTATTTAGAGCAAGACTCGAAGAACATAAAAAATCAATTATGGAAAACAAATATACTACAGATTTTGCTAAACACTGCATTGAACAAAATCGTTTCTTTAATACAACATAATTTTAAAGCTTGAATGTAGGCAATAAAAGACGAAATTGAACGATCAAAGCAGGATAATAATTTATTATATTATGATTATTAATAATAATATAAAAATAAAATTTATTAAAACCCGATTACGACATCCCTTATTATCTGACTGAAAATATATATAAACTAGTTAAACACGTCTTTGCCAATTAAATAATTTCCGAAACTCAATAGACTGAATAAATAAATTATAAAACACATCACATGTAAATTGTGCAATTTCTATATTACGAAATGTTTTACCAAACAATAACATGAGAATTTTATTCAAAATACATAGAATTTTTAAATTAAAAATATATGCAAACACAATGTCCACAAGTGTTTATAGGAAAACCCCGTTATTTTTATTTGATTTATAATTGTTTAAAATATAATAATACACATTTAAAACTTAACGTATAACTCACCTGTGAATGAATATACTTGGAGTACCTCCTGCTATTGATAACTATAATCAGCAATATATTCGCCAGTAAGACACCCACAGTCAAGAAGAGGACTATGAACGCCTGGAGAACCTCGCCAGGACCTAATCCCGCCAGAATGCTCACATTGCTATATCGTGGATGCGAGCAGCTGCTGTTGGCCAAAGCAGGAGCAACGAGGATCGTCGTTTTATGATGCATCTTTTCCACAAATACTATCTGCTCTCCATGTTTAGTACACAAGATCCTCAAATCACTTTAATTTAAAAACTAATCCTTAAGAACTCTTCAACCCTGTTTTAAAACTGACACATTATAACACCAAGCATTTACCACGATTAATTTTCAAGGACGGAATACAATAATTTGAATTTAATTTATGTTAATTAATATAATCTAGTAACCTCTCAAATAATAAAAATAATATTTTGATTCAATAAATATAATAAATTTAATTTGAATAAATAATATATCACCATTGTATAAATTTAATCAAAACGCCGGAACGCGCGTTTGTAAAATATTACAATTCAGTTAATAACAATATATCTAAACACGTTTGAAATATTAGATCGATATCTAGAGTGCGTGTGTGTGCCGTTAATCCGGTTTAAATTGTGGACATGTATAAACTATGGCTGGCTGTTTTCCTTTTTTGGAAAAATGTGGGATTCGAATGCGCTCCGCTTTTATCTCGCGCCTTTATCCAATCCCTATATATCCCATAATCCTATAAATATAGAATTCTGTCGTTCGTTCATTCCCAACGGCGGCGTTGGAGAACTCTGCAACAAAGAGAAAAATTGGATTAATGTCCTCACATCATAATGGCGTATATTGTGCCGCCCTACAGTTATACAATCACGTTTTATTTAATTTTTTTCTTTTTCAGAATTTATGGATTTCCACTTGTATTATCGCAAACGGTCCTGGATATTTTTAATATCGTTCGGATAATAGGTCTGAGAAGGGCGATTTTTAAATTAAGCAGCATATTTGTAACGTCTTACAAAAGATATTTCTATATTTAAAATACTTTTTTATTACTTTTTTCATATTAAGAATATTATTTTTTATTTCCAATAATTATAATTGTAAATATATTTAATTAATTCTCACTTAACCCGTGGTGAAACATATTTAAAAAATATAATAATGATAATGACATTTTGTCGAAACTAGTCGGAGAAAAAACAATAAATATTCTGTGAAACAAACCAAGTGTTTTTAATTACTAATCAAGATAATTGTAAATTCTTATAAATTATTTTTGAAGCTAAAGAATGTACTTAAGGTAATAATTTGTAAATTTATATTCCATTTTCCTGTAAATTGTCATCAAACATGAATTAAAAATATGTGCAAATTAGAAACGTATGATTATTTATCAGATGGTTCGCGTGGAATCATCCGTAAGAGTGAACTACGCCCTTCTGCATGCAGTTAAAATTATTTGTATATATTTTCTTACGTTGATAGTATAAGTGTGTATTTATTTATAAAATTTATGTTAGATAAAGACTAAATACAATACAATACAATATAATTATCAATGACTGCTGGAACATATTTATATAAATAATTAATTATTTAATTAATTATCAAATAAATATTTAGGAAAATTAATAAACTTATTTTTTTCACTTTTGCTTATTATTTAACAACGATTTTTAAAATATCTGCGCCAATGTATATTCTAAAACAAAAGTAAACCCGGCGCATCCACCATTTTACATGCATCATTGATACTAAATTATTAAAGGACTTTTTCACCAAACATAAATTCATTTTTAATTCACCGCATAATTCATCCTAAAAGACTGTAATAAAAATTTTAAAAAATAAATGAAATAGAAAATGAGGATTTACCTTTCACGCTCCAATTTTTTTTAATATATCACGCAAGCGAATTACAAGTGGAAACTTTTTAACTCGATATCACCCGAGGCTACGCCTTTGATTTATGCAATTTTCAAGTCGCCAACAGGGTCCCCACATAAAAAAAGCGCCGTCCCAGAAAGTGCCGGAATAAATATAAATATACATTTTGGTGGGACAGAGGGTAGAAGAGCAACAAAAAAAAGAGGAGTTCGAGCCGAGAGAGGAACTTCGGTGGGTGTGTCGGAAATGGGGGGATCTGAGAGAGGCAACGGAACGGTCCGAATACTCGGGGGTAGATTAAGTATAGGGAGAGAGGGCAGCTAATAACGGCTGATTTACAGGATCGGCGGGGCGAAAGGGGGAGGGGGCGAATAGGGGACCGGGGGGCGAGGTAACATCCCGTCGAGATAGCGGGATATATACTGGCTAGATAGCTGGAACACTTGTGGACACATTACGTTCTACTAACTGGTCTTGCCCCCTTTTTTTTCAGGATTTTCTGCTGACGACTGATATATTATTGTGCAGGGTTTGCTTTAATTTTTGGTGTAGTTGTTCTTTCCTTAAACTGCACATTTTATAATTGAATATACAGATTAATTTTTAAGTTTCAGCACGAAATGATATTATGTTTAAATAAAACCTTTAATAGGGTACTAAAATAATCAAATCAAATATTATTATTCATAAACGATCTCAGCTATAGAACTTTGTAATTCATAATATAGATATATGAATTACAAGCTTCTATAGCTTAGATCGTCTCATGTCATGTTCTTTACTTTTTATTGGCAACGCAAATTACTAAATGTATTTATCTTTAGTTAAAAAAATATATATTGACTATACTGGATAGCACTTAATCTATTTTCCACCCGTGATGCAATAAATCTCCAGAACGTCGGTTGGTAAATGAGGCGAAGTGGATCTTTAATTACTAATTACGTATACCTGCGGCCCGAGATTAATTGCATTCTCCGGTTTTATAAATTTAAAGGACCTCTTGCGCCTCGGGGTTTCGCACGGCCCCATTTAGGTGCAACATTTGACGCTGTACTTAATGACACGCACAAATAAAGTAATTTTTCAACGACCCTCACGGTTCTAACATGGTAATTTTAAAAAAGGGGAGAGACAGGAAGAACTTTCAGATGTTTGGGGTAATTAATTACTCTTTGAGAAAACTACAGAAATTATAAATATAAGTTTGAAATTGTTAGATGTTGTAGTTCAGTCTCAATTTCATTAAATATTTTATAAGCAGGTAATTTAATTAAAACTAACTGCCAAGTATATATATATTATATGCAAAAAATATTTCATTAGATACATGTAATAGATAGATTGCCTTATTTTAGCCTTACTGTAATTATTATAAAATAAATAAATGATTTTTCTAAACTTTTAGATTGCAATTAACAGTATATATGAATAAAACCACATTAATAATACATATATATTTAGTCTCTGAAAGTATGCGGCCAAATGAAAGGAAGCTTTGATGAGAAACATCACATGCGGTCCAGTTCCATGAAAATAAATTTATCGTTGATGAAGGCATAGCAAACCAATTAAAAACTTATTAGAGATGGAATAATAAAAAAATAATATAAAAACATCAAAACAACCACGTGCAGACTATTTTTATAAAAAAGGACAATATTAATATTTAATGTGGTTAAAATGAATAAATATACAGGTGGAAGTAGTTGTCCTAATAAGGTTGCTTCTTTAGTTAGTTTTATTTTTAAAATTCCCTGCATGAAGTAAATTAAAAGTACATAGAAATTATGGCAAAAATGCTGTGTTGAATTAATTAACGGTTTATAAACATGGCGAATTTCTCAAACTTTGCCAATTTTTTTGCTAGAACTTTAGAGGAATTAATACCAAACCCCTACATTTTTATAAAAATATTAAATGTGTAATTTATTTGATATTAGGTTTCCTAAAGATTATGAAATAATTTTTAACATTTTTGAGACTCAATTATTTGATAATTAAAAGGAAACCTGATTAACAATCTCTAGCAATTATATATCACTTACTTAAATAAACTATGTTTATAATTCATCCTACAAGCTACTGCATTTATTTTATATACCAATCACGAAAATAATTGCTTATCTATTGAGGGTTACTATAATCATACATTTAAACATTATTTTAATATTTAGAATTTTTATATCTACTGTCGAAGTATTAGCTAGAGAAGTAGTTGTTTCAAAAGTGGTTTGTTCTTGTAGTCTTAATAAGACTCATTTGTTGTAGATTTTACTATATATTTTCGTGTTTTTTCTAATTATTAGTTAATTTTCTACAACGTAAAGGACTATTTTATTATTAAATTATGCTCTTAGTGGGTATTTTCCTTAATCCCGAACGTAATTATTTCCGTAGAATTCAGTAATCCATCTCAGGTATAAATTCTGACCTTCAGTCTGTTTAATTGTCTAAATTAATTTCTTGTTCCAAATTTATCATAATATAGTCACTCATAAATTATTAAACATACATTCAATCATTGTTAGTTCATTTTACAGAAAGAGATACGTTCAAACTAGTGTTGCTTTGATAGCCTTGCTATTTTGTAACACGCAAATTACTTTTGTATTATTCAATGTCTGTCGAAGTATTAGCTAGAGAAGTAGTTGTTTCAAAAGTGGTTTGTTTTTGTAGTCTTAATAAGACTCATTTTTTGTAGATTTTACGATATATTTTCGTGTTTTTTTCTAATCAATATTCCATGGTATTCAACAACGAAAGAGTTACAATTTTCCTAAACATGTAGAAGGATCCACCAAAAATATTGATATTCTTATGAGCCATAGAATTGAAAGTATGGATCGAACGACACAAAGGACTATTTATTCCATAGTTTGTTTTATGGTAATTTAACCTAAAAGTCATTAAATGCCGTTGTAAATGCGGTGGAATAGCATTAAAATTTATATAGTACAGAAGGTCACTACAATTTATATTATAATTACATACTCTAAATACAAAACACAGGTCTGCTACAATTCTTCTAATATTAAAACTTGGTAAATAAAAAATATGTCGAAGCAATCAAGACTCTGATACTTCTATTACAGATCTAGACTTCATAATTTTTCAAAATCGTCCTTGCACACGTTCTAGTTCATTTACTAGGTCATATAATGTGGTGACCATACAATCGATGCGTATTCAAATTGTGGTCTAATAAGTGTAATGTATACCATTATGATCGTCTCGGCCGAAAACTTTTGTGAGAACCTATTTACAAATCCCAGCAATTTGAGAACTTTAAAAACTAAATTCGTTATATGTATATTAAATATTAATTTATTGTCAAGAAACACTTCAAAATCCTTTATTATATTGACTTCTACTAATTTAATGTTATCAATCAAATAATCGTAAATGACTATCCATCGATTGCGGGAAAATGACACTTTTGAACATTTACTTATATTTAAATAAAGTTTATTACATTCACACCAATGGGCTACATTATTATTGTCCTCCTGCAAACGAACGCAGTTATCTACAGAATTAATCCTACAAAATATCTTTAAATTATCTGCAAAAAGTAGGCAACGACTCTGGTTTAACGTACTAATAATATCATTTAAAAATAAATTAAAAAAGGTAGAACCACAGTGAGATCCTTGCGGAACCCCTGATGTCACATCGATGACTCCTGAAATATTTGGATCTACTCTGATACATTGACTGCGACCACTAATAAAACGTTTGAGCCACTTGATTACTAAAACACTAAATCTCATTTATGTTAGTTTTGCAATAAGAATGTTATGATTGACTCGGTCAAAAGCTTTATCAAAATCTGTATATATTGTATCAACCTGCATCCCATTCTCAAAAGCGTCTATAACATAGGTTACAAATAAAACAAGATTCGTCGATGTGGATCGCCCTTTACAGAAGTTATGATGCTCATTTCTAATAATTTTTTTACAAGCCCATTTGATCTGTTCTGCCACCAATGCATCAAGCATTTTAGGAATAGCGGATTGAATGCATAATTTTTATGTCCTCGCGATTCCCAGATTTATACAATGGTGTTACGTAACAATTTTCCCACAATGATAGTACTACGCCTGTTCTAGGTGAGCATTTCAAAAAAGTGTAATTGGAGTACATAAAGAATATAAACACTGTATAATAAAGTAGGGTGGAATACCATCTGGGCCAGCAACACAACTAATCTTAAGATTCTCCATTAACTGAAACACCAGATTTTACACACAACGAACTAAGATCAATCAAACTTTCACTCTTGAAATAAGGAATATCACAATCTGTATTTGAGTACACTGACGCAAAGAACTCGGATAATAAATTAACACACTCTTCACCACTATCAGCTGATTTCTCATTCAGGAACATGTGACTCGGATGTCCAGTTGTGTTACATGCCTCATTGACAAATGACCAAAATTTTTCTCGATTTGAATGCAGTTCCAATTCATTGTTTTTCAAATAATCCATATGTAGAGATTTATTCGGATCATTACATTGTTTTCTTTAACAAGAAAATCTTTCATAATCGGCTGGTTGACTACTCTCTTTATATATCAACTTTATAAGGGCTGAATCAAACCATTTTGGATATTTTTAAGTCTGTTATACCGTATAATTTTTTTGACTAATTCATGAAGAATATCATAAAATATTGCACAGAATAGTTCGATATCCTCATCAAAAAGAGCTTGCCAGTTAATATTACTTAATGCCTCATATAATTCCCATTTTTGAAATTAAAATCTTATTTTTAATCCAATAGATTTAAGAATAACTAAAATGAATTCAAAATTAACATTATTTAAGGCCTAGATATAATATAACAACACTAAAGCAGTTACTTTATGGTCAATGGTTGCTTTTATAATATTATCAGTGATTTTTAACAATGCTGAAGAGTAGCCATATGAAGAGCGAAATCCAGATTAAAATTCTGGAATAACATTGTGCCATTTTATATGTTTTTGAATTTGTTGCTCTAAAAGTTTCTCATAAAGTTTAGATAAACAATGTAAAATACTTATGGGCTGCAAGTCATTAATTAGAATAGGATTATTTATCTTTGGAATAGCAATAATAATAGACTCTTTCCAAGCACCGGGAAAGGTATCACTAGAAATGCTCTCATTTAAAATGTGAGTTTGTAGAATATTAAGAAAGGACAGCAAAGATGAATCATTTTAGAATTGATATGGTCAGTTCTAGATTGAGATGGCGGGAGTTGATTTAAAATTTATTCAACGTCATTTTCACTTACAATGGAAAAACAAAATTTGCTACTTTGTTGAACTCGTTAAACATTTGGATCAGGATTAGCTTGAGCAATAATTGTTGCAAAATGCATTTTTAATTTATTAGCATCAAGAGGGCTAGAGCATGGTCTGTTAACTCGGAAAGTAAAATAACATTGGTATCAATGGTAAACAAATTTTCATTAAAAATGATTAAGTCTATAAGTATTTCACTTGTATAAGTGACTCATGTAGGAGTATCTATAATTTGTTTCAGAGTTAATGGACGAAATAGTGATGTTAATTGTGTAGTTAATATATTGTTATAGTTCAAAATATCAATATTAAAATCCCTTATGCAAATTAAACCTTCAAAGTTAAGTTTTGAATCCATAAGCTCTCAATAAAACTCTCCGTGATTCGGTTTAATACAATGAAATTGTAACTATTTTTAATATAAAAAGCAACACCACCACCGCATCCTTCCCTGTCAAGGCGTATTAAATTATATCCCGGTATATCTATATAACTAGAACAAAAATTGCTTTGTAGCCACGTCTCTGTTAATACTATTATATCAAAATTCTTAGTTAATATTTCTTCTCTAAATACATCATAATTATTTAAGATAGATCTAATAATATGACAAATATTCAATTTGTTTACATTTATTTCTTATTAGTTCCACATTGCGTTTTCCTTATTACTAAACAATTGCGGCTAACTTACATTATTTAAATCATAATTATTGTTAATTTTAACTTTTTTGTTATTGTGTTTTATAATAACATAACCATTAAAATTCCAAACATTCTGTTTACCGAACTTATGATGGCACTTTTTAAGTAAATCCATTCCAGTGGCAGTTAGTTCTTCGCGTATTACGACTCCGCTTCCTTTTAAAACTCGTTTATTGTTGTATATTTTGTCACGTTCCTTAGTATTGATAAAAGTCACGAAGATGCCACGAGGTTGTTTTAAATCGTTTTTTACTCGTGCGGATTGATTGGTTCGATGAAATGTTCGATGTGTTCATCTCAATGTTAAATTTATTATTGATAATTTTAAGTATCTCACCTTCTCAATCTTCATCGCATTTTACCTCGACCCCATAAAATCTTAAACAGATTAAGACGATTGTTTCATCAAATCCAAATGATCAAGTAAATCCAAAAGTTCCATAATTCTTTCTTCATACTTCTCCATTGCGGTTTTGATTGCAGCGTCAATTTTAGATATAATAATGCACATTTTTTTCAATTAATTTATCTTCGAAGTTGTTTTTTGGATAAGTAACCAGCATCCGAACGGCGATTTTTTGTGTTTCTCGTATTTCTGGACATTTTGCAACGGAAGATATTATTAACAATTTTGTAAAATAATATATAGGTCTATAGCCTAATGCAAATTGAATTTAACAGAGCATTCGAATATTCGAAGTGTTAAAAGCAAAACGAATCATGGGTATTTGGACAGGCCATGAATCGTGTTGATTTATTGGGATGTCTAGTTTCGTCTTCATATCCCGATGCCTTCGTTCTACAGGGTTAGCCTCTAGATAAAAGCTGGGGATCAGAGCTTGGTACATGTCCAAACAATGGAAGGTATGTTGTAATAGTCTATTGACGAACTGGGTACCGTTGTCGGAAATACATTTTCGGGGTATTCTATAACGAAAAAAAAGTCTCGTGGAATAGGGTGGTAGCATATTCTTCAGTGGTCGCTTTCCATAAAGGAAACATTTTTTGCCATCGACTGGCAAGGTCCACTACTATCGGGATCGTGATATATCCATCTAGCGATTCCCAAATCGCTGGTTCGTGGCTTTGGATTCCCTTGTAGCGTTGTCATTCCGGACACTTTTATATGTATGGTGCGACATCTGCTCTTATTTTCTTTCAGAACAACTGTTGCTGGTGGCTGGTGTATCGTGGAAGGTGGCGAGAACTTCTTGGACGTTTTTACGAGGTGCGCACTGCTGAGCTTCGAAGTCTTCTTCCCCGGTCCTGGTGCGATGTAATACTCCATTTTCTAGGACGTATCCCTTGTTTACCTAATAAATCAATAATGGCGTCGACGGTAACAGTTACCGCTGAAAATAGTGCTAAATCCAAGTGTAAGTTGTGCAATAAATGCAAGCAGAGTGTAGTGGATTTCCAGAGCCTGTGAAAATGGTTTCATCCATCGTGTTTGGATCAACATCTACCAACATGTAAATCGTACCGTAAGAAAACAAACAGCGTCAGTGAGGTTAACACAGCGGACATGACAGAATGTAGTTCAATATTTTTAAACCAAAGTAACAGTCATCAAGAACTAGTGCATCTTCGAGAAATAATTAACCTTAAGGATGAGTTGATAGAGGATCTGAGAGACAAAATTAATGTTATGAAAAAGACCATTTGTTTACTTGAGGAAAAATGTAATCAAAACAAATCCCTACTACCGCTAAACGCCGATATTGAATCTGCAATAAAATTAAACATAAATATAGAAATCTGCAAGAATAGATCAGATATTTCCGAAAAATGCAACAACCAAGTGCATGCGAATAAAGGAAATTCGAGTTCTAATGAACTGTCAACAAACAAATGTACTACTATTATTTTAAACAATGTTCCACATAAAATAACCGAGTGCCATGAAATAGCGGACATGAACAAAACTTTACGCAACATCGAGGAAGACTTCTAGATATTTGGTTAAGTACATTAATAGCATTCTCACGTATTGATAGAATGCAGTTAACATTGATTCTATATTTAGGCAATTCCTGATACAGCAGCCACAAAGAAAGAATATTGTTTCAGAAAGATTATACATCAAACTAAGGTGGTTATATTATTATTCCATAAAAAGAATAAACGACTATTTCATTTAATTGAATAAATTCTTTTCTACCTATTTTGTATTTTTCGGAACCTTTACTTTATATTTATTTTTATTTTCTATCTCCTAAATGAATGCAGAAATTTTTGACTGTTTAATGCGCCACTTTATAGTCTATTACCGTTGTGCTCTTGCAATACTTTTATCATACTATACATAGATATATAATTTATAAGTATTTTTATGCTTATTTTTATAGGTATTGTTCTTTTTTTTTCTACCTTTTTAAAAATATATTCAGTTGTATTATAATTTCTTTACCCTTGAAAATTTTCTAGATTGTCTCAATTAATTACATATTTTTAGTATTTCACCTCAACTATTTTTCTAAAGAAAGTCTAACTTTACCTTTTCTCCGCGCCATTTTCTACTAGTTTTAATAATAATTAATAATTCTAAACATTATTTTGATGCTAGTTTCCTTAACTTATTGAGTTCATCAGTTTAATGGAGAAGAACTTAGTTTGTGCCCGGCGCATCCGCCAAGATATAAATTTATTTATTTATTATTTATTTATTTATTTATTCTGTGTCATACTTTAAAAAATGGCAGTTATTACAAAAAAGATATAAAATATTGAAAAGAAACATAACATTTTGAGAGCAAGTTAAAGGGCGGAGTTCATCTTGTAAAATGGTCTTCCACTCAAACCCACGGATAAAAACTAGAAATCAGACACTTTTTATGCATTAAAATATTTTAAACTGGGTTGCTAGTGCGCATTTACAATAAATGTTATAATCACTGTTCATCATTTCGTTCTTTTATTTATTCTTAGCGTTTCGTTACACAAAATTAAAATTTAATTATCTAATAAAATATATTAAGAACACTACTTACACCCAGCGCATCCACCAGCCTTTTAAATATTAGAAAAAGTTTGGATGCCAAGGAACTACAACATAGCCTTCAAGCGAAATAAATTGTATATCATTTGTTTTAATTTATTTCTAAATTATTTGTGCAAAATAAATTACATAATTAAGAATAATAATGATAGAAATAATTACTGTTTTTGTGTTAGGATATATAAAAACAAACATAATATTTCTTTATTACATTAATCTGCAGCCTTAATTAGAAAAGATTTATCTATTCTACTTTAATAAAAAGAAAATATATTCTACCTTCTTTTCATCTAACAGGAAATGAATTTCTTTATTCATTCGTTTATTTCACGCACTTCTAGCTCATCTCTATTGACCGTTTCGTAAATATTTTAACGTGCAAATTCGATTTACCCATTGAATATACATGATTGTACAGATTTGCCCAGATTCAGAGATTGAACCAATCTGGGGGGATAAATTTGCGTCAATTTTAAATTGGTGTGCTGTTTCATTTATAAGAACGTGCTTCGCGCCTCGTTGGATTTCCTTATTTTGCCCTCTCCCTGTTTCGTGTACAATCGATTGAAAGGGATCGCGAATGCTGTTTGTCGACGACAAATTTGCATATATATTTAAAAGTCGCTTGTATTTAGCATACAATTACGTCTTACTTCTTCGCGTATTAGGTATATTATTTATATTTCGTTTAACGAAACTAATATGCAGAAAAAGAAAACAATGTTCATAGAAAAAAATAACACTTGGTTCGTTTCATTATTATTTTATTTAATAATAAATTTATGTAAGGGTAAATGAAGTAAATACCATTAATTAAGGCTAAATAAAATGATAGTAACATGAATCAAGTTTCAATTAAATTATATTCTTTAATTTTATACCAAAGGCGAATTAAAAAAAAAGCTAAGCAATTTTTTAGAATGAAATTGGCCTTAAATATCAGAATATTTCTTAATTCCTATGTACCCATTATTACTAACTTAATAGCTAGCTATTAATAATGGGTATTAATATTTAGCAATAAAAAATGAAGAAAGGAATACTCAAGTAACTACATGAGAATATTTATTAGTTAATGAATCATTGAATTATGTGCAGTAAATTTATGCATCATCAAAATTGACACTGTTAGTATTTAAGTCACAGTTAGAATTCGAAAAAAGCATTACTCATCTGCTTGATGAAGTCTGTGTGTTGTAAAACAATTGTAGTAGTGTCTACAAATACATATTTAAAAAATACTTAAACATCTGTATTTTGTCAAATTAAGTCGATAAATAATTTCCTATTTATTTATATATAGATTAATATAAATATATAAATATTACGGTAAGGTAATAATTTTAGTTAAACTACTATTAAATAATTTCATTCTTAAAGGAAGTTTTTCATTTGAACTCTAACTAAATAACTCTACGTTTTACCGATAAATCTTAAATATTATTACAGATGTTCTTCTCTCAAGTATTTCTTTACATCTATAATGTAAGTCCCGATAACTATGCTCTTATTGCGAATGAATCGACCTACTAAGGATAATAGACCTGGAAGAGAGATTAAATAAACTAATGACTTAAGTACGATATTAAGGTGGAATCTTCCATCACTCCTCTCAGAATAATCAACCCTAAAACCGACCTTAAATATGTTGTCTCCTAGACTCATCTATCTTGTTCAATCTCCGCAGCTGTTGAAGATTTCAAGAGAAGCAAAACTCAGAAAATCCTTAATTACTATTTATATAATTATTTCTTCACAGTTAGTTCCACAGGAAAAGTAAAAGAAAGTTTTATATAATGCGTAGAAGCATTTACATAATCTTCTACCTATTAAAAACTATTTTCTGGCTATAAATATTATTTAAAACTAAATTATTTCTACGATGAATTAATTTCTCACATAAGCCGTGGTGAAATATTTTTATATTAATTAGATTTTTTTTTTTTGTATTGTACAATTTTTAATATTTTTTTAAATAAGTGTTTAATTTTGGCAACAAAAATGTTTAAAATTTGAAAATAGTAATAGTGTATAAACGAGAACACAACTTGTGCCCTGCGAATCAAATACCTTCTAAAAGTTAAATTAAGTTCCAATCACAATCCTGTTAATGTGAATTAAGCGATCTACTAAGGCCACTAGACTTAGAAGAGATATTTAATCAACTTATTATTTTAAGTACAAGATAAAGGTAAAATATTTAATTACTCCTCTAAACATCAATACGAATCACTAACCTTGATGAAGTTGTCATGTTTAAAATTAAAACACTCAAAAAACCAAGAAAAAAAAAAGAAAAAAGTAATAATCTTATTTGTAATTAGTGATTTGCATAATAATTTGTTATAGTCACAGCTCAAACCACACATTAAAAATTAAAAAAACTTCCATCCTAAGTGGTTTATAAGCTTTCAAATGCAATGTGCATTAACCTAATGCTTCATAATTGCCAACTTAAGCCAACGTAAGTTCCATAATCAGTGTGAAAGTTCTTCAAATCACTCAAGAAAAATTATCCTAGCAACCAAGTGTTTCGTAGCAAATAAGCTGAAGCGTTTGTTCTCACTAGGTCGAAAATAAATTAACTCTAAATCCCAATAATAATGACAACTGAAGTCAAACCTACAATTAAAATATGAATAGAGAGTAAACTATTATTAAAGACCTAAAAATCACAAAGCTTTTAATATTTCAACATTAATAATTAAAGAGCAAAGACCGACCAGCGGACAAAAACTGTTATGCATTCTGCGAAGCAAGACATCTTCTAAAATAGAGCTTCTCAGTCTGCGTCAGTCAAGTAAAATGGTGTGTCATTTTTATCGCTGATGCAGTACACAATCTATGCTGCTTATTTCTGCCGCGAGGTTCTATAGCCATTCGTTGTTAAGTTGAGCTTTGGTAGCCGTCCATTATATACAGCCACAATAAAAGTACGCTGTAATAGAAGCGACTATATACCAACCACACTGACATCACCGAGTGCTTTGCCTCTCACCTCACCAAAATCCACTCCTCTTCCCTCAAGGCCAAACCTCCCTTCTGTTATGAGGCCAATTACCATTCAACGACCCGCAACTTCCCCCCTGACTGAATTCTCTCTTAATCGCATTTAAATTTGACCGCATTACCCCAGAACGAATTAAATATTCCAAAAATTCCTCAACCGACCCCGACGACATGGGGATACTGCATCCTACAACACCTTCCTGCCAACCTTACCTCTTTTCTATTCCCAATCTACCGCTCCTGCATTGATACTTCTCCTCCCTTTGGAAAACTGACAAAGTCATCATGCTTCGTTAAAAATCTAACGATTCCTCTAATCCATCCACCCTCACACCATCTCATCTCCCTGTCCCCAACTTATGTACATCATATCCCCGACCACCAAAACGGTTTTCGCCACGGGCGCTCTGCGCTAGACTCCAACTTTCCCTCACATCCTCCTCTGTTAATTCCGCCAACAGCGGCAACTTTACTGGAGCTGTATTCTACAACATTCAAAAAACCTGCGATATCGTCTACCACGAAGGCTTCATACTCAATCTTCACCATATGAAAATTCCTTTCCCACTAATTCGCATTCTTAAGTCCTTGTTACAGAATTGTTCCACCTCAGTTTCCACCAGTCGCCAAGGAGATCAGCAGGTCCAGGATGAAGAGGAAATGGGCGGTGGATATTAACGTTCGATATTAGCGGAGCATATTTCTTTGTTGTCTTCCATTATGTTATTATTTCTCTAATCTGTATCTTTCTATTCCTATGTTTTATACTTTCCCTCTCATTTTTTCTCTTTTTTATTACTGCTCTTCTATTCATTATTGTTTCTTGTTATTGACGACGATAATTTAATGGATAATTTGTATGTTATGTTTGTATTCCTATGTTCTATACTTTCCTTCTCCATTTTTCTCTTTTTTATTACTGCTCTTCTATTCATCATTGTTTCTTGTTATTGACGACGATAATTTAATGGATAATTTGTATATTAGTGTATAAGATAAGGGGAGTGGGTGAAATAAATAAATTAATAAATAGACTCCTGTTATTTTAATTCTAAGCGGTTATATGTATAGGGTAGAATAAATGTTTAAAAGACGACGGAATTTTATTTCAAAACCCAACAACCTGCGGGAGAGTGGGCTAAGCTAATTTTAATTAGTTTTAATTTAATTTAAGAATGTTATACATCTGTAATGCATAATTAAATAAATATCCCACTGAATCTCCTGCCTCTCGGCATATTTTCCCCTGTTCTCTCTCATCTGTAGCCTTCCACAGGGTTCCATGCATCTCCTACCCTCTACTTCTTCTTCACGTAAGATATCCCTCACCCGAAACGCTCTCTAATCCAAACCTACACAGATGACAGACGGAAACCCTCGCAAAGCCGTATCTTACACATAATATCAAATAATTAATTCCTCCAAATCCTAGTACACTATCTTCCACCACCCTCACGTACACCGAAGACTCCCTTCCCTTTCCTTTATCTCCCTCTCTGTCAACAATTACCTCCTTCTTCCACGCAAACGAATTACCTCCTTGGCATTCTATTCTAACAGAATATCAATCTCTCAGCCACCTTAAAACAAATCCGCAAAACAGTCTTCTCCAGGCATTGCCTCCTTTCTTCACTAAAATCCAGTCTCCCAGAACATACGTCTAATAATCCACTCCGTACATAGAAAGCATTCATCAGGCACGTCCTCAGCTCGACACTCTCTCCTCTGTCCCCCAACGAAATCATCTACAAAATAACATTTACTCCCCCCATCAAATCAAGATTGCAATTTGCCATCAGTTTGTCCTCTATTAACCCCATAAATAAACTACTGATAGGCTCCATCCCATATCCCCTAATTTACCCCAGAAAAAAGCTTCCTTACCCCGCCATCACCACCCACATCTGAGAGGCTACTCTGTAGATAACCTCACTCTTACCACGAACTTACGCCCCATTTATTCCCATCTCCTCTCCCTAATTTTATTATAAAAAGAATACAATTTTAAAAAACCAATTAACTACTTATCTCAACAAACTACGGTTTGTAAACAACCGATACATTCTCCTACTGCCACTCTCTACCCTCTCATGATACATTTACATCTTCCAACCAGCAACATCGACACATACCCTTACACGCCCTCAGAATTAGGACTTGCCACCGGATCCAGATCAGCCAACATGATCACACGAAACCGACCTCATGTTTGCAAAAGTTCAGGCCAATAACGAAAAATAAATTATTATTTTAGGCGACTCCAACGCCATATTCTAATTTTAGCAAGCCACTTTCATCAATTAAAAAGACCACTCTATTCATATCTCCGTCCCCGACGATATTTTGGATAATTGCAGACGCTTCACTCTCGGCAATCTTATGTAGAATGATCACTTTTCCATTTTCGCCACCTATTCTATTTTTAATTGTCCCTACTTTACAATAACCACCAAGACCGGTTTAACCAGAATCCAACACGAACGTCTTTTAATCCTTTTTAGAAAGCATTAATTGTGTTTCAACCTTATCATCTTTTGTCCAGATTAACGCAGTAATCCAATCGTTAACATATTATATTCGATATACCATTTACACCTACATCCCTCTTGATACTCGTATCTGCTCACACCTTACTTTACATAATGCCCCTTACGCGAAAAAAAAATTATACTGATAAATCCGACATTGTAACTACTCTACGATCAAACAGGGTAAAACCAAACCTAAATTTAATAACGATTAAAAGCCTAAATGGCTTAATTGCATTCACAATCTCTTCTAATTGTACTCTCTTAAAATCGTACCACTAACACCTCTGACATCTCTGAATTTGTTGTCTCTCACCTCTCTGAAATCGACTATATCTCAAATAACAACCGTTTTCTTCTAATTGCTAAATTTTCTTTATCCTCCACTGACAACGCGTACTACTACTGAATGCGCTAGGAAGAAGCAGATAGAAATAGTAGTCTTTGTCGTAGTGATCTTCCTTTGGGACACAAAATTCTGTTGAAGAATTAGCAATTTATTTTTTCATAGATCCTAAGATTTATACAATTGTCTTCCTTCCTTCCCTTTTTACTTTTTGCTTGGTTCTATTGCAAAATTAACTAGTCATTTTACGGTGAGTGTAAGATTGGTTCAGGTTTTTCACAAGGCTCTTTTTATTCTTTTATTCCTTTAATACAGGAATAATTCTTTGTTTTTTTTTTCTTCGCTTGGGAAAGTAAAACAAATTTAAGCTTTCTGCAAGTGTCCCTGAAGGTTTTTCTTTCATGCTTTCTTCTCTTTCTTTGAAACAGATTGCAAAACTAACTTATTATTTCAGTTGGCGTAAGATTTATGTAGGTGTCCCACAAGGTTCTTCTTTTTATTTTAATTGTCTTTCTTAATTTGGAATAGAAATTTCTGTTGCGCAATTAAGAATTCGTTTACTAAAGAGCATAAGATTTGTGCATGCATGTCACATCTACATCAGTGTTATTTTGAATTTAACTTTGGTAACACTACTTTTTTTTACCGTTGAGGTACGCTGTTTATCTAAGAACATTTTTTTTCAAAATTTGTTCGTGGAGAGTTCATATTATTGCTGATTAAGCATTTTCAAAAATTTCAGCAGGCCATATCTCGAGAGAAAAATGACCAATCCTCCCCATTCGAAATTATTTGCGACTCAAAGCGAGATTAAATAGCTCATTATTATTTTTGAAGAGCACCTTAGCTTAAAATAAAGTGTTAATAAAACAATACATGTACAATGAATGAAAAACCAAAGAATTAATTTTTAGAGTTGAACTAATTTTCTTTCACCAGAGCCAAGTAAAATTATCATATGATTATGAATTTAAATTAATCAATTTTTTTGGGCTTCGGCAATTAGGATACTAAAGTCTGGTTTACTTAATTGTGGCCTTTAATAAACACATTCAAATTTTTAAAAACTAACATGTATTAGTCACCTCACAAAATTAAGGACGGGTTGCAAAGCTAAAAATTAATTACGGATTAGTATTCAGGTTTGCAGTTATTCATAACGATACTCAGTCAATTAACAAAAAGTGTTAGCGAGTTAATGAGTGCTTGACAACACCCTCTTGGTAACACCAATATAATGTAATTAAAACTGAAGGCCTTGCTTATTCACCGTATTGTTAATTAATACCCAATTTTCAGGAAAGGTGATAAAGATACTTTTTTTATAAACACATACATTACTTCAATAACTCCTGACTGACATCTATCCTACCGGTGTTTGCTAAAATTCTATAAAAAATTCTACAGCTACAGATAACTGAATATTTTAAATGTTTCAATATTTTCTGTATGAAGCAGTATGGTTTTCTTAGTGGTATTTCAACTACTAACGCTGTTAGTGATTTTGTAGAGCAAACTTTAGATTGCTTTGAGGAAAAAAGCATCTGCAAGTCGTCGTTTTTGGATCTTACAAAGACGTTTGATTGTGTTTCCCATACAATTCTTCTAAGAAAACTAAATTTCTATAATGTACATCCAGATACTAATCGCCTAATAGTATCTTACCTATCTGGTCGACCCCAATGAGTTATATCCAATGGTCAAGTATCTAAAAATTTTCCTACTGTACATGGTGTACCGTAAGGTACATTTTTGGGTCCATTGCTATTTCCAAATGCAGTAAAAGATTTAAATTTAATATTATATGCTGATGACACGACTCTGATAAGTAGATCAAAGATTTTAAGTGATGTTGCAGCTCTGAATAGAGAAGCTCAAGAAAATGCATCCATATGGTTTAACAGCAATCGCCTTAAACTGAATGATATACAAAACGACGACTATTGCATTCTCTCTCAAAAAAAACTGATGACCCTGTTTTGGTTTCCAAAAAATGAAGAGTTTAAATTAATAGGAATCAAAACAGGCATTAAAATTGTTGTAGTGAAAGATCACATAAGAATGTGTCTATTTAACCTAAGATTATTGTCCTCTGAGCAAAAACAAAATAAAGATAACATAAACATAATATCTCAATTTTCCTACTTAAAGTAATGAATAAACTCCTCGAACCTTTACTTTTTACTTTGTTTTACGTTCTTGTCGCTCAGTCCACAAGGCCATATTTGCCTTAACCTTCATCAGATACAGCCGTCGATAACTGCTTTTTTCGACATTCAAAAGGCGTCCGATGCAGTCTGGCATAGAGGGTTTTTCTTCAAACTGCTATCCATTAACATTCTTCTACCAATCCCACATAACAACAAATCTTTTCGTGGCAACCACTTCCGCTCACGAGTTCAAGAAAACTTTTAATTCGTCAACTCCGCCCTTTTCAAACCTCTATGTGTCGTTCCACATGCATCAATTCACTTACCTATAATCTTGTATCTTAACATATAACGCTCTCCGTAATTAAAGGCTAATCTGATGAAATTACCGTATTGGTCTCCCACAAAAACCTATCACACTGTGACATCGTCTTCTACCACCCTCGCCTCTTTCTCTACAAGTCAAGAACCATTCACTTCTCTATCAAAATCAATACTAAAACCGTCAACGAATAAAGATTTTGTTTGAGACAACATCTAATTGCTGCATTGGAAACCAGATTCTTAAATTATTCGTCCCACATTAAATTTCGATGGATCTTTAAATTTCCCCATATATTCACAATTGCTTTACTCTTCTTATGCGAATGAGACCTTCTCAGAAAATTCCGTCGCCTTTCCCCTTAACGGACTTTACGAACTAGTCTAACTACACACTAACATAGAGCCTCTAGATTTACACTGTTGACTATGGTCACTAAAACCTTTTATTAATGTCAAAGATGTATTTTCATAAATGAGGTCGATTTATTGAGGACGTATTGGCCTACAGCATCATCCCCTGAGAAAATCTCGATGTCACTAATTGGTTTCCCTCACATCATTTAGTTTGCGATTATCCGCATTAAAGGCGCTGTTCCATGATGAGAAGTGCGCTTAACAGCTGACGAAAATACGATCAAACAGTAAAGATCACTGGTTCGAATGTAGCGACACCCATTCCTTAAAAATAACAGTAATATCTATAATACAATAAAATTTACTAAGTGTTGGCTATTCGATTTAGTCCATGATCCGGAATAAATTTAGCAGGCAAGCCGTGTAAATAATATGATGATCCCAGAATTAGTGCTGTAAATATAATTTAGCGGCAATTAAGATAAGTAATTTGACGTTGGGTTGAATCCTTGTGTATAAAATATTTGCTTTAACTCCCCCAACGCTCCCTCCTATCTCTCCAGATAATTTCATTTCATATAATTAATTGGCCGAGATTTGTCGTTACCACGTCCTAAATATTAATTAATCTAATTGCATTTTTGCGCAATTAAAACCCGTATATATTGCAATTTTATTAATGAAGATAATTAATTCACGGATTTAGTTTTGCAATTGTATATATAATTTATCAGCATGTAATAATTAATGATAACAAAATAAATATATATATATATTTACTAATTGCCAATTGTATTTAAAATATCGATTTAATCATGTTAAAGGTTTGAAACTAAATGACACCTGAATGATTAAGACATAACTTATAGTGAATCAATAATTTTCATTATTTTATATATTTCTATAATCATTTTCTACAAAGATTCTGATCGCACCGAGAAAGACTCAAATTTATAAATTTGTATTTTTTGTTCTCACTTTTTATTCTTTTGATAAATATTCTGCTCCGTTGAGACTCTCTCGATACTAATTTGCCAAATGATTAGCTTAGATTAGTTTATTTGCTTTAAAAGTATTGCTAAAATATAGTAAATTATATTCTTTGTATATAAAATATTTGATATAAAATCTTTTAGTTATTGGATGTATTATTATATAATAGATTATTTAATCAATAGTGAACTTATCTAAATAATACTAATACAATAAATGTGGTTCACATATTGTTATTTTTTCTTATTTTTCGCAAACAGAAACACAAATAAAAATATTCTCATGCATAATTAATTGTATTTAGCACAAAAAACCCTTTTCTGTCCGGAATCCTATTTCAAAGTGCATGCAAATCGAATTTGGCAAACAGGTCCCCTCATCGGCGCTGGGGAACTTTTCAAAGGAAGGTCAGATATTCCTATGAAATGAATTTAAATGTTACACTGCATGAAACGGTCCCTCGGACCTTTTCGAATTAAATTTCCACATAAATTTCAATATGATTTCATCTTGAATACACAACGGCGCGCAAAGCAGATTCAATGCAAACATCATTACATGAACAGCATTAATTTCTCCAGTCGTAGAGATAATGATCACCTCAAATATTTAACAGCCTTTTTATATATATATTTATCAGACATATTCAAATACCATCTGACTAAATTAAATTATTGATCAATTTATATGTGGAATTATATTTTATAAGAAAATATAAAATTATATAAATTCTAAAATAAAAGTTAATATCTTAAATGATAAAATATTGACCTAAATTAACGTATTGTATTATTTATTAGTTAAATATATTACTCCTAAAACTGTATTATTCTTATATTGTAAGAATTCTGCATTCTTGATACATTATATTTTTTAAAGAAAAGCTATTGTAGTAAATTAATTAGAAATTCCGAAAATGAGTCCAAGATAACTATACATTTTTATTTTAAAATATGTGTTATTTTTTATTTATTAGGCCCAATAGATACATAATTTAAAAAAAACAATAAATACTAGCCGTTAATTGTATATTACTAGATCATAAATTATTGAAATATTTATAGCGGCTTCGTTTTTATCGAAATGAATGAATTTTTACACATTAATGTAACTTATGTGGCGAATAATCTCTAGCTTAAGCGATTCTAAAGAATGACCGCCATATCTGAAAGGACCGTATAAAATATTTAACCATAAAATAAGGCGATGTATACAGTCTTTATTTATGGGAGGGGGATTTTTATCCATTAGGTTGGGTATCAGATTCATAAATTATAACGCATAAAGTTTAGACTCGGTTCTTGTTTGCTAAATTTAAATATTCTCACACAATTAAAACTTAAAAGATGTTATGATTGATTGCTGTAGCTCTTACTTTATGATACATCTTGATCACGGAGTAGGTTGAGAAATAAAAACACTTTGCTAATACCACGGATAGTCACAATAAAAAGTGAAAAATTCGTGATATTAGTAAAGTGTTTTAGTACGAAGTAGGTTATACTTAAAGCAGGATTTTCTTTATTTTTATGTAACTCTTCATAGAGTATTATTTCGTCCGACTTCTCGTTATATTTACACCTATTCTCGCTTTAGTTTATCTAACAATAGTTTATTATTTTATTTGAATTTAGTCTCGATGCTTGAATTCTTAGGTCAAACTTATTTCTATAATTGATGGCGGAAGTCACTTTCTGGATATCACACATAGATATCAACAAAGTGGAGTTGCTTATAATTAGAGAGCGGATTTCTAGCAGTATGCTTATCCATAATATTAATAGCATCGAAAAAATTTCTAAATATCTATACGAATCTTGAAGAATGTGTTATTTAGCGCTAAGTTTTTTTTGGTTATTTTGACTTTTTGTGCTTATTTTCATGCTTTTTTTTAGATTCTGATGCTTATTTAGAGCATTTTCTTAAACATTTAATAAAAATTTCACGCTGATATTAAATTAATGTGCTAATATAGAGAATTTTCGTAAAAATCGGTATCCCATCATTTATAGATTATATTTGTATTGCATATTTTCTTCGTGTGTTTTGACAACATAATTGTTTAAAATCTTCACAATGTGATACAATAATTATAATGAATTTTATTATTAATAAATATTAGTATAAATTACCAATTTACAATGGATTCGTTTATAAATAAGTAGATATAATAGAGTGTCTCATTATTCAGATAATACAGACGAACGCTTTATAGGAATCACACCTATGATATTCCGGATGTAAACGTCGTTAAAGTAGACCTAAACAGGGGCCCCAGTAAATATTAAGTGTAAACAAATTTAAGTGATAGCTAATAATCAGGTGTTCTACAACCGTATCAATTTTCTACTCTCGGCAAAAATACGGATCGGACGACTGGCGCATATTTATCGTTTTCCTTAATTTTCATATCCAAACTCGCATTCATAAACCGTACTATTGAATTGACATTCCAAAAACTTTGCTTATTTATCAAAAATTACTATATGCGTGAATCGTATTAACCTGGGAAATCTCAGATAAATTATATTATATAACATGTGTATTTAACACATAATACAAAAGGTGAAAACCACAATAGAAGAATTAATTAGAGACTATCCAGAATTAACAAGTGAAAATAATACATAATTTTGTAAGGCATGTTTAAAAATAGTAAGTTTTATTTTAGTTCCCAACTGCATCCTAACTAGTCAAGACTTGTATGTAAAACATGTTATAACAACACTACATCAAGAACGTTTGAAAAAGTTCAAAGCTGAACTAAAAAACAGCAGACAATTTCACAATCTTTAGCATCATCTTCAACAAACGATGGACAATTTAAATTAAATTAACATTTGTGCAAAATACTAAGAAAATTACAAAATAATGCATTTAAATCTTTCTTGGGAAAATATTGTAAAATGCGCATTCCTGAGAAAAAAATTATGTAGCTCTTGCGTGCTCTGAAACTATACAAAATATTAAAGATATTATTAACAATAATTATATGTGGTTTGGGGTGGATGAAACCACAGACGCTTGTTTAATTTAATAATATCCGACCAACAGTATTTTGATATATACAAAAGAATTGAAGAAAACTGATAATAACATTATAGCAAAATTTTACTAATAATGCATTTTGTGCATTGTACAAGTTTAGCACATGGATAGAAACGAATTTCTGAAACTATAAGAATGAAATTTCCATTTGTAGATTTAATTAAATATGGAAAAATAGTTTTTATTCTTCTGTGAGTGCAATTATTCAAGGAGACATTACCTGATATATCACTGCCCCATAAACCAGTGCTAACAAAATGGGGAACTTACCTATATGCTGCGATGTACTATGCGAACAATTTTGGAGAATATAATAAGGTTATATACAACTTTTCCGAAATGACAAGCAAATCAATTAATGACTGTCAAACAGTTCTTAAGAAACAAGAGCTTCCTTCAAAACAATTTAGTTACACAAAATCGCGTTTAAATTTTATGAACAACACAATCAAATCTTTATAAAAGCAGATTCAATTTAGAAAATACCTGGACGCATTGGCCAAGAAATCAAAATAATATCGAAAAAAGTATTCGGTGAAAACGAATATTTAATATTTAATATTAAATAAATTAAACTTGATTTTGAATGGCAATTTTCAAATGGATCCAGCTATAATTTAAAATAAAGATAAGCTTTTCCACTTTCAAAAATTTATTGAGCGACAGAAGTAATAATTTTACAATTAAACCCCTAGAACAACATTTAATGATCTACTGTTTGCGTGAATAGATTTTTGTTATTTTGAAATATATACAAAATTACAATTTAATTTTTAGATACTTACATAATATTATATATTGCGTAAAGAAAGTATGTTTATTTTAGTTTTAAACAGAATTTCTATGTAAAACATGTTGATAAACGTGTAACATATTAAAAAAATCTAGTTTTCTTTAGTGCTTTTTTTTCGTTTTTTATGTTTTTTTCCTGTTTATGCTTTTTTAATGCTTTTTTTCTCTAAATGTTGTGCCTTTTTAAGTGCTTTTTTCCACATTTTTTTAAGCTTTTTTATCCGCTCTCTACTTATAATTTTCACGGTGCCTTCGAATATCTATCCATATATGTGGAAGTCTACTATCTCTGTCACTATTTCAGAGTACTCTTTGTAGCTACTCTATTCTTCACTTAACTTTTTACCTGAAATCTCTGTAGTTGTCAATTAAAATTATCTTCATAAGATGGAATTCCACTTTAATATAGCATCTCTCTGTACATGGTTGTACCCTGTGTATTAAGCCTTTATATGTCTATATCCGTAGAGGGGATCGACTTCTCTTCTGGTACTATTATCATTTTTTCAGTTCAGTATGAGTTCGGATAGGTCCTTAGTGAAGGTTATTCTGCATGGAGTCATCATGGGTTACATCACTATCCTCTCTATGAACACGTTTCTTGTCTTTCAGTGCTTATAGTCCCTGTCCAAAGCTCTGATAGTATAGAAGAATTAATTGTTTTGAAGACTGTACTGGTCCATCTTCAAAGGGGATTAGCCACCCTAATAACCTCTCTAAGTCCATAACATTTACGTTAATACACTCGATATTACCTAGAAAATTGTATATCATGATAATGGTTGCGATCGTCACTACGTGGTATAATTTTTATATTTAGTATCGCTTCTATATTTTCTATGGTGACACTCAATATTTTCCTACACAACAACTGATAAGGAGGATCTTCTTCTCTCTCTATTGGAAAAATTAACTGCATCCGTTGTCTGTAGTAAGCAACCAACTCCACCTCTGTGCTTCTCTATATACTTCTTGATTGAATCATCTTCATTATACATTATGATTCATAACTCATCCAGGGCGATTAATAAACTACAACGTTTCATGCTTTAAATAACTATCCGAGCCTTGCCATCCTTTAACGTTATAATCGCGAAGACATAAGTAATAAAGTGGCCAGCACTAAATTCTTAGTCAACCCCCAGATTCTTACAATTTTACTTCAGAATATCCTTTATAAGCTGTTAGAGATGTTCAATATAAAATAACCTAACCATGTTATTTATTCTTATATATTTTAATTAATTTAATTGCTCAATTAACTTGTAATGAAATATAAGTATCTTGATAAAAATATAAAATTCTTTTACGTTGTAGAAAATAACTAATAATTAGAAAAAACACGAAAATATTTCGTTTTTTCAAATTACAAGTATCTTCGTTTAAACTAAAACCAAGCGATTTATAGTTTGAATATTTTTTAATTTACCTTTCTTACTACATGTATACAATTATAGCATTGACTCATGTGTAGTTTGTTTAATTATACCCTTTTCTTTTTAAAACTAACGTCCACCTAATTTTATTTGTCCACATTTTTACTTTCCCTATATAGAATATATAGGGAAAGCATTGTTTTCGTGAATGATAATATCTGTGGGCGCTGTATCTCAAAAACGAATGTTCCACTTGAGATAAAACTTTAAAACGCTTTTGGTAAGAATTCATAAACCGAATGTTCACTCAGGCCATTTTTTTGAGGGAAATTACTGTGTGGCCACATCACCATAGTTTTATGTTTCTTTATATTTTACAACTTTTAATTAAAACCTTCGCTTATGTTTCACTGATTGGAGGGTGGGATAGAGGCTACCCACCCGCTCTACATATACATGAAAACTTTAAATACTAATCGTTGATGATTTTGCTGCTGAAAGTAATAAAATCCTTTACATAATAAGTTTAATCCACAATGCATGTTCCTCTTCCTTTACTCCCGAATAAGAACTCCCTCAAGGCCCTATTCTATCACCTCTTTTATATAACATTATTTGTGCTGATATCTACAACCCTGATCCTCTCTACTTTAATCCATCCAAATACCTCCTCCACTTTGCAGATGACACAGCCCTAAACATACATGCTCCCACACTACCGAATGCCCTTTAATTCCTTCAAGAACTTATTGACTCCCTTCACCGATTGTTAGCAAAATGGTGCATTAAAATCAATTCCCACAAAACACAGCAACCTAATCCCTTATCATCGCAGCAATAATTTACCTCACAAACTTCAAATTTCCCAAACTGTGATCGCTCCCTCAGTTTCCGTTAAGTACTTGGGCATAACCATAGATCAAAAAATCAATTTTAAAAAATATACAGCCATAATAAAAAGCTAAATTACTTCTAGGGTAAAATGCTTTAAAAGTACAACATACAAAATCAATGGTATCAATACATCAACAGCCGTAAAAATTTATAAAATGATGTGCCGCCCATCACTTTACTACTATTGTGCTCTCTATCCCAATCCCAGCAATTCAACCTGCCGCCATCCTCTTAATCCATTATACAATCCCTCTAACCAGCTCCTCTATGATACCCATCATAAAACGCCTTCCATTCCTATCAGAAAAATTCTCCATAAATCCTTTCAAGTTCCGCATATTATCCCCATGCTGTCTTCCTAGAAAAATAAATATAATCCCTAAATTCTCCCATTTATGATTTCATTTCATCATTTTATGCATCTACTAATTAAAGGCTGACTCCATATGACTGGACAAAAAAAGGCAGAAAGACCTCTGGTCGATGGCATTTTGACAAATTAATACACCTCAATCATTATTCATAATTTCAATGTAAATATGTAAATAAAGGTCTGACCACCTATCATGCATCAAATTTTTATTAATTTACTCACTCAAAAAATTTACCTTTTTAATTTCTTTTTTATGAAAAAAGTTTGTAAATTTTAGGGAAACCTCGAAACAGTAAGGAATTATTTGAATAATTTGTTTGAATATATCTAATAAAATTTGCATTAATGTTATGTTTATTTACATTTTACAACTTGTAATTAAAACCCTCGCTTATGTTTTACTGATTGGAGGGTGGGCCAGAGGCCACTCACTCACCCTACACATACATAATAACTTTAATTAATAATTATTAATGGATTCTACATTTCTTTTACTTATCCTATAAAAAAATTGAAAATTATTATATAACTTTTCAAACAAAAGCTAAAGGGACTGAGAAACTGAACAAGTTTTATAAAAATATGTTTATCATAAAGTTCTTAACTTAAAAGAAAATAATCTTGACATTTTTTGCCGATTGCTAATAAACTTTAGTAGAAATTAGAAAAAACACGAAAATATTTTCGTAAAATCTACAACAAATTAACTCTTATTAAGACTGCAAGAAGAAATCACTTTTGAAAAAACTACTTCACTAGGTAATACTTCGACGTACATTGAATGATACAAAAGTAATTTGCTACAACGTAAAGGACTTCAAACATTTCAAATGCATATTATAATTAGAAAATATAACAAAGAGTGAAAAGGCTAACCTAGGTACATATTTAATTAGTAAAAGACTAAAACTAAGGACATATTTATAAACATATTAAAACTAAACTAAAATTAAATTAGACTGAATGGAACATCATTATATATAATGGTTATGATCTTGGCTCAGTAAGAAAATCCTGAACGGAGTAGTAAGCTTTGTCTAGTAAAAAAAATTATTTTGATTTAAACAGAGTTATGTTTGTAATATTCTTAATTGCTGGAGGCAATTTATTAAATAAAGTAAGACACATATAGTGAGGATTTTTTTCGTAAAGCGACGTATGATGTACAGGGACGGACAAGTTATCAATATATCTTGTATTACACGATTTATTATAGGATTTATTAGTCGCAAATTTATTTTTATGAATAAATACGTATGAGCAGCAGTTGTAAATATATATGGAATAAATAGTAAGAAGTTTCAGATCAATAAAGAGATTTCTGCAGCTATGTCTGAATTTAGAAAATGTCATTCTCCGCATTATTTCTTTTTGAAGCCCAAATAGGTGTAACATATAATAATTCCATAATTTATGCGGCTGTACACATGTGCATGATAAAACTTAAGCAGAGCAGGTAGATTTACTATGTTCCTCATAGACAGGATGGAGAAACTAGCTGATCTGAGTTTCGAACAAATCGTGACAATATGAATCTCCCAGCTTAGCGTTGGACTAATAGTAATTCCAAGAAATTTTTCGCTATCAACTAGCCTTATTTCACTATGATTAAGTATCAGATTAGATACTGGGTATGATTTCAAGGGTTTATGAACTGCATGTAACCCGTTTTGTTTGGATTTAACAATGGGTTATTAGCTTGACACCACGAGTAAAAATTTGTGATAGCACCATTTGCGTTATTACGAGCATCTTCAAAAGATGTATTACTGATTAGTAGTGATGTGTCGTCAGCATATTTGCAGACGGTAATGTTTGGTATATTATCAAAGGCCAGGTCTACATCGTTCATGAAAATAACAAACAGAAAAGGGGCTAAGATAGACCCTGGAGGAGTGCCCGCAGAAACACATAAAAATATTTATAATTAAGTACATCACCACGTCTACCTTGCATTATTACGTTTTAAAATCTCAGGCTTAAAAAAGATTCGATTAAGTATAGTGCATTTCCTGTGATTCCATAGACTTGAAGCTTGTCAAGTAGTAGTTGGTGATTGATTAGGTCGAAGGCCCGAGATAATTCAAAATAGATACCTAGAGTCACTTTACCTTTATCCAGGGCACTATAAACAGCCTTCATAGATTCAAAGAGTGAGTCAACAGTGGATTTATTCTTAATAAACCCAGATTGGGTATCTCGTAATAGGTTATGTTTGGTGAAATAAGATACTAATCTATTCAAGATGACTTTTTCAAGTGTTTTAGCGAAGAATGTCAGTAGGAATACTGGCCTATAATTATCTATGTTACGTCTTTGATTCTTTTTATAGACTGGTACAATGTTTGCTATTTTCATTGGACTCGGAAAAACTCCCTGCGAGAAGGATTCGTTAATTATATTAGTGAGTGGGAAAATTATAAGTTGAGCAATATCTTTAATAACAAAGCCTGGTACCTCATCATACCCAGGAGATTTATTTGAAGGTAACTCATTAATAATATGTAAAATTTGATGTTCATCTACTGGATAGAGGTAGAAAGTGTTGTCTGTGAATCTATTTGGAATAGAGTGTGTATGTGTTTTTGAGGCACCGCTAGTTTTGAAAAACTCTTAAAATGCTCACTAAATATATTACAGAGCTGCTGAGGATCGGTGAAAGACTCGTTATTATAATCAATTGTGATAGATTTACTATATTGTTTGTTATTGAATTTTTTGTTTATAATATCCCAGACTGTTATTTGGATTTGGGGAATTTATTACTAAAGAATCATAGTATTGTTTTTTAGCTTCCTGTACTAGTTTTTGAGATTAATTTTTGCCGCACTATAGGCTTTGCGAGATTCAACAGTATTTAATAATTTGTTTGCCCAGTGCATTTGTTTCAGAACGTTAGAGCTATTTATAATTTCTTGGTTAACCCAAGATTTGTTTGGTCTACTGACATTCTTTTTTATGAGTGGGAATATTACATTAAACTTAGCAAGGATTTTGTTTAAAAATGTTTTGAACACGTTATCAACACAGGCACAGTTACGTATTGAATCAAAATTAACTGCAGCAATTGCATTGTAAAAATTAAGCCTTGAGATTGTGTTGAAAACACGGCGGAGGATGTATTTATTATTATTAATAGTGCCACTACTACGAATGCTAAGTGTCTAAGTGTTAATGCGCAGTGATCAGAAAAACCGCATTCACAAGTGTTATATATCATATATTTTTATTAATAAACTTTAGGACGTATATGAAATTTATACAACAAATAATTGTAAAGAATCCAAAATTGAGTAGATTATTAAGAATAACAATTTTGCATAAACCTCATCATACATCAGCATTTTATTTTTCTTTACGTTAAGTAAAACTCAAGCCCTACTATATACGTACACGTATAATATAGATGTAGTTATACATAACTACTGCTTAAGTCCTCGTTCCTTCGTATAAAAATATGAACTGTGTTCCTAACCAGAGTAGTCTCTTTTTACACTGAACTGTCCATTCCACATCAGCCACCCTAACTTTCACCCTACATTTAATGTTTTGGCAATAGCTCTCTTTGAGATGATTCAAAAAGAAGCACTTCATATCGAGTGTGTCCAGTATCTTATAGGAAGAGTCTTCGTTATTCCATCAGAAACCATTGCCTCAATTTTTATGCAATACTATTACATGCTTATTCAAGAGAGTTATCAACTATTCCATCCACCTTATTTTTTTCTGGCCCTAGCTAGATGGACCAAAAATAAGCACATCATATTTAGTATCAATCAAAATTCATCTGCATGTCACCAAGTATTCCCCCGTCTAGTAGTTTTAATTCTCCAAGCAAAAATATCTATGTGCTGCAAAACCAGTACATGCTTCTTTAATTTCCTAATGACTGTGAGTTGAGGTCCTCTTTCTAACGGACCACCGCCCTGTTAACTCATTTAATGGCCCTAATTTTTTGATCCATCATCGGTAGCTACTGATGATTTAGTTTATGCAGTTTTTATTTAACGATGAAAAGACATTAGAAAAAATCAGAATTCAGCTTGAATTCAAAAATGTATATCTATTTTGGCTATATACTGTTTGAAGTACATTCCAGTTATTATCTGGTACATTGTGTAGTAAAAAATTGGTGTTATCTTCGGAAAGAAGTTTGCGACGTTTGATTAATTATTTCCCAATGTCTTTTTGTAAGTTCAACCAGAAAATAGCACTCACCAACCAAAGAAGTTTATCTGTTATCTAGTAAAGAAGAAATACTTTAATGAATTGCTGACTTCCAGGAATGTATAGAGTTAATTAAAAGCGTTAAATAATTTACCCCTGCAGCGAGGAATTGAGAAGTAAGCTATTTAAAAACCATCTTGCGTATGTAACCAAAATTGAAAGTCAATTGTAAAATTTATTTTAACATTCATACTCATATTTTTCTGCATGTGTTCTATCTCTATGTATACACACTGTATATTGCTTCATCATATACAATTATATCGGTTTTATTGAATACGGGCTGTATTTTATAAATTAAATATCAAAATTAATTTTCTGTTGATTGAACCGTTAAAATAAACCAATTAAATACCAAAGCCGGGAATTATTTATGTTATTATTATCATATAAAAATAATTAACCATTTTATTTCGATATAATAACTAATCCCTTTAATCAACGTAAATAACTTTATAACAATGTTTAAATTGTAATCATGATTGTGTGCAATTTATTCAATCGTTACTATAAAGTGTCACATTGAAACAATATGTTTGTTATACGCTTGTATTCATTTAATTAATAGTAATTTTATATTTTCATTTCAGGGACAGAGTTCCTGGTTCAGTCAGTTTGTTATATTTGATTAATTGACTTTTTTGAGAAAATCGTGAATGTTTTCTTACGACCGGATCCTTAAAAACGATCTATCATTTCGCGTGCTATTGATTTTTTTAATATATAAAAGAGAATGATGACTCTAAAAATATAGCTAGTAAATTATTTTTTATCAATCAATTTAATTTTAAAAAAAAAATGAAATTTGCAAATTTACAAGCTTTAAAAATAAATATATCTTCTGGAATCTTAATTAAAATATAGTACTTATAAGTATGCTTGAGTGCATATATTTTTTAATTTTTTTTAATGGCACTTTCTTTTAAAACTTATGGATTAAATCAGAAACACTACCGCTGAATCTAACAGCATTGTTTTATTTCTCCCTATCAAAAACAACCACCGACAGGTTTCAATATATTTTCGATCTTATCAGCGTAGTGCATTTGGAGACAGGGAATCGAATTTTACTATGAACTATTTCATCTCCGTATTTTCTATCAATAAAGATATATATATATATATATATATATATATATATATATATATATATATATATATACAGGGTGAGTTTTTTTCGATGTTCACTATGGGGATCTCGGAAACTATAAGACATAGAGAAACGGTTAAATGGGGAAAGAAGTGTAGATTTACGAGACGAATAAAATTCTACTTTCAAAGTTTTCTAAAAAGTCAAGGGTAACTAGATATTTTGAAAAAAGTAAAAAGTGTCAATTTTTTCAAATCAATATATCTCGGTTATTATAACAGGTAGAAAAAACTGTAAAGGACAAAGTTTTAGATAATTTTATGCAGATTAATAAAAAATAATCAGAAAATTTTTATCGCCATTATTTTCCGAGATATGACGCTAACTTACATTTTTTTTAATGGAAACCATAGTTGGCTGTGACCTCATTCAAAAGGTATTTTTTTTTCTTTAATCCAATATGGCATATGACACAGTTATTTCTAAAAATAAGTGAGTTATAGTCATTTTAAATTTTATTATAAATAAAAAAAATGGGGAGCCATGTAAAAGGTGAAAGTAAAACAATTGCAGCTGTTTATAATATTAGCAATATTGTAATTATTAGTTTTACAGAGATAAACCAAAATAAAACAACTGCATAAAGTAATTCTGTAATTATCAATATATCAATGGGAGAGAAATTTTAATATTAAATAAATATGGTCAAAGAATCAACTATTAATACTATTATGATATAAATTATATCTTTTTAAAATTTAATTTATGGCTTGTTGACTATTCTCATGTCAATTGAATTAAATGTTTCAATAAAAACTAGTTTATGATCCTCCATAGATTGATATGATTTTTCATATACTTTGTTTTTTACATAACCCCACAGAAAAAAATTCTAAAACGCGCAGATCGGGATATCTAGGTGGCCCTAGGATTGGTTTATTTCTTCCCACTTATGAGTTAGGAAAAGCATCATTTAAATAATTTGTAAAGCCAACATGTTGTGAGGTGGAGCACCGTCAAATTGAAACCATTTTAATCTTGCTTGTAATGATAAATTTAAACAATCGAGCGTATCTTGAAATGTTTTCTGAAGAAAATGAAAGTAATAGTTTCACTTAGTGAGCTTTCAAAAATATATGGACCGAGAATTATTAATCCAAACACACCATGGATTAAACCCAAATTTAATTTGTAGTTTTCTCTGTGAAACTTCTCGTGGATTCTCTTAAGTTCATCTATGTTCATTGTGGCGATTAAAAATACCACAATTAGTGAATCGCGATTCATCTGTTCATAATATTTTTGTAAGAAAGGTATTATCCTATTGACAAATGGGTTTATACCACATACAGAAGGCCATTTGATAATTACAAAATTATTATTCTTATGCTGGTTTTTCATTTTTATTTAACTTTGTAAAACTAATAATTACAATATTGCTGTTATTATAAAGAACTTCAATTGTTTTACTTTCATCTTTTTCATGGCTACCCATTTTTTATTTATAATAAAATTTAAAATGACTATAACTCACTTATTTTTAGAAATAACTATGTCATATGTCATATTGGATTAAAGAGAAAAAAATTACCTTTTGAATGAGGTCATAGCCATATAGTTTCCATTTAAAAAAATGTAAGTTTGCATCATATCTCGGAAAATAATGGTGATAAAAAATTTCTGATTATTTTCTATTAATCTACATAAAATTATCTAAAACTTTGTCCTTTACAGTTTTTGTCTATCTGTTATAATAACCGAGATATATTGATTTGAAAAAATTGACACTTTTTACTTTTTTCAAAATATCTAGTTACCCTTGACTTTTTTGAAAACTTTGAAAGTGGAATTTTATTCGTCTCGTAAATCTACACTTCCTTCCCCATTTAATCGTTTCTCTATCTCTTATAGTTTCCGAGATCCCCATAGAGAACATCGAAAAAAAGCTCACCCTGTGTACTATAAAGATACCATGGTAAACCGATCCGTTGCTTTTGTCGACAGGGATAAATAATTCATATTTACGTTATTACTGTTATAACTGTCGCTGTTGATAGATCCTTGAATAGTTGGTGGTTATCCACTCGTAGAGATCTAGTGGAACGATTAAACAATAAATGGTACCCTTATAGTAATACTTTAAAAGCTTTTTATACCTTATTATTTTCACAGTATAAAACTTTCAAAAAAATTTTAACTAATTAATTACTAAATCTAAATAATTATTAGCCCCATTTAAAACGTTATCATACTCGGATGTCATTCTGTACTTTAAATTTAATTACTGCATGTGATCCTATTGTTCAGTATTTGTTACAGTTTTTATAAAAGATCTGTACGATCTATAAACGCTAACTCCCGTAATTAATCCATTGCACACTAAAATGTTTACTCCGTGACGGCTTTCCTTTTGCTTTAAGATTCACCCTAGTTTTCTCGCAAAAACCCGTGTTGGCACCTTTTGTAGGAATCTATTTGTAATGTAAGTAATTATTGGGCGCATTGTACCCCTTAAGAAGAATAATGGAAGTCTGGGGCGGACTTTCGATAAATCACCCGAAAGTCTCCTAACAAATAACCGTGCTTTTTTCATTCCTCGTGTTGGCTTTTTCTTTATTTTATTACACACTCGGCTGAAGTTCGGGAGACGAGACGCAGACAGTTATAAATTGCGGGTGATGGGAAAGTTGTAATAATCGAATTATTAATCTCACCGTCTGGCCATCGGCGTGGCAAACGGGCGGAATGTTAATTTCGAACTCATTTGTGCAGACGAGGCGAATGCGTGAACTTAAAGTTGTTTTATTTGTATTGGACCCCCAGAAAAAGAAACTAATAAAACTTCAGCGATAAAACATGATCTTTGCGAAATTGCAGGATAAATGTTCTCTATTAGCCCTTATGAAATAAATGCCAGTGGAGCATAACTATAAACATACATTCTTTCTTGGAATGAATTGAATTGTTTTTTTTATATAAATTTAGCTCCATTAGAGAAAACAGATATTTTTAAACACCACATGATTTAATATATGCTATTATACAATTAAAAAAATACTGCCTCGAATTAATTAATAAATTTTAGATTTTTAATGTTTATGATATAATCTAAATATGGGGTTAACAATAAACAATTTCTTATACATAATATATGTATATCCCTGCTTTACAAAATATTTCAAGGCAATGTTAGACAAAAAAGTTGCAATGATAGTAACTTTGACAAAGCTGATTCTTCTAAAAAATAATTTAAGCAACTTATATAAAAATACAAAATTTTAAATGAATTTAAATTTGCTTTAAAATGATCATAATAATCAATAAGATATTATTGATAGAGTTTTTTTAATATAAAAAGGGTACGTGTGTAGCTTACAACTAAAGAGGCAGATTCGTGACAATTAAATACGAAATGCATCTAATGAGAATTTTACCTAAATATCCTTAGAATCAATTATATATCCTTAAAATGATGTTATCCATCAATTTTTTCTAGCGTAAGAAATACTTTCTATATACAAGTTTCTCCGGAGGGACTTATATCGGGAAATATCGGCAATAAGCCCACGTTCATCACGAAAAACCGTGAAGAAGTACTAGACTTAACGATCTGTACCGGGAAAGTGAGTGATAGTATAGCGAATTGGCATGTGTCAGAAGAACCATCGTGCTCCGACCACAGGCAAATCCGCTTCGATCTAGTCACATCTCTCATGACGAACAAGTACCGAAATCTAAGAGAGACAAACTGGGTAGGATATAAAGAGTCCCTCAGAGAAGCTCTCAAGGGAGGTACAGCATCGACAAGAGAGATTGATGGGCTGGAGCTGGCAGTGGAACAAATCAATGACGCCATCAGGACGGCTTATTTGGAAAACTACCCGGAAAAAACAGCCAAGCAGAGGGGCTGCGGAACAGTCTGGTGGAACCAAAAACTCTGAAAGATGAGGATCGAGGTTCGAAGGCTATTCAATAGGGCCAAAAACAACCAGGACTGGGACACCTACAGAGGAAAGCTCACTCAATATAACAAAGAAATCCGAAAAGCCAAAAGGGACTCGTGGAGGAAGTTCTGCGAGGAGATTAACGACACTCCGGCATGCTCTAGAATTCACAAAGTCCTGGCTAAGGACGGCAGTGCTGCCAAAGAGGTAGGCTTCCTCAAGAAACCGGAAGGAACCTACACAGAAACAATAGAGGAAAGTCTCAAGGAACTATTAAAAGTCCACTTTCCAGCCTCAACAAGTCTGGCAGAACACAACAAGCCAGATAATCCCAGCCCCTAAAGGACTGGAGATTAGCCACTGAGGTCACAAGACCCGCTAAAATTAAATGGGCCATCAGCATGTTCGAACCTTACAAGTCCGCGGGACCGGATGGGATTTATCCCATTCTGTTACAAATGGGCATAGAGGAATTGGTGCCGCACCTGTCAAAAATCTTCAAAGCCTGCCTGGCATGGGTATATATACCAAAATCATGGCAAAGCAAGGCAGAATAGCTGACCTAACGCGAAAGTCATACAGACCTATCAGCCTATCTTCATTCTTACTAAAAACAATGGAAAGACTGATTGATAGGTACATAAGGGACGAGATACTGTTAAAAGATCCCCTCAACAACAGGCAATATGCATATCAGCCGGGTAAGTCAACGGATTCGGCGCTGGACGACCTAAACAGGCTCATCATAAAGTCAATGGAAGGCAAAGATATAGCCATGGCCACATTTCTGGATATAGAAGGGGCATTTAACAACGTCACAACAAACTCTCTCGTGGAGGCACAAGAAAGGAAAGGAGTTCCGCCAAGCCTTTGCCAATGGATCAAGGCCAGCCTAGAGAAAAGGACAATCATATCCACTTTGGGGGGCCATACCATTAAGGCTAAGGCAGGGGGGGGGCTGCCCACAAGGAGGAGTGCTATCTCCACTGTTATGGGCTACACTAGTAGATGACCTTCTAGGAAAACTGTCCAAAGAGGACATCAACTTCCTAGGGTACGCGGATGACTTAGCCATTGTCATCAGGGGCCGGTTCGCGGGAGTTGTCTCGGAGCGAGCACAAAGAGCCCTAAACATAGTAGACAATTGGTGTAAACAGGAGCGATTGACAATTAATCCACAAAAAACACAAATTGTCGTATTCACAAAAAGACGAGCATTGCAAGGCCTAAAGCCACTGAAGCGCGGGGGTACGGAAATTCCCTTCGTAGGGGAGGCAAAGTACCTGGGAGTAACCTTTGACGCCAAAATGACGTGGAGACCACACATCACAAAAGCCACCAATAAAGCAACAATATCATTGGGCAGGTAGGACAAAGCGATAGGGGGCGATAGGACTCCTGAGCAGTACACAAACACTAGCATGTCTCAGTACAACAGGAGCCCTAAGCACCACCCCAACAGCAGCCCTAGAAGCCATCTTGAACATACCACCACTACACATCTTCATTCAAGGAGAAGCCAGGTCCGTATCATACAGACTGATGCAAGGACAGGCGCCCATAATCCGATCACACGAAAAACGCACCAATGGCTAGAAGACGAGCTGAAGGCTAACGCGATTACAGCAATGCCTAGCGATGCCATGGTGAAAAAATACAATTTCGAAAAGAAATACAAGGTTCTAATCCCACAAAGAGAGGACTGGGTGGAAACTGGGTGGTACCAAAGCAGAATCATGCTGGTTTACGGACGGCTCAAAGACCGATAAAAGGGTAGGAGCAGGTATATACGGCACAAAACCCGAGACAAAGATTTCTGTCAGTCTCACCAAGGACACCACGGTGTTCCAAGCAGAGGCGATAGCTCTTCACCACTGCACAAGAGAAATTGCAAGACAAGACACCAAAAGTAGGTCAATTGCTATATTCTCCGACAGCCAGGCGCTACTAAGAGCACTAAGCTCCACACAGGTCGAACCTAAGCTAGTGTGGGACTGTATACGCGCTCTTAACCAACTTGGTTGTCACAAAAAAGTAACAATCACATGGGTCCCAGGACACGGAGGACATCCGTGGAATGACATAGCAGACTAATTGGCCAAACAAGGCTCGTCAAAAGCAGTAATTGGCCCGGAACCCTTTTGCGGAATCTCCAAAACCGCAGTCAAACGATCCATAAAAAAATGGGTGGAGACACAGGCCCATACCTGGTGGACGAACTCACCAGGACAGAGACAGGCGAAACAGTTCCTTAAGAAACAATCGCCAACTCGTTCCACATCCTATGCCACTGCGAGGGACTAGCAAGGATTAGATATCAAAAGCCAGGCACTACAAACCCAAGCGCGGAGACTTATACCCAAGCCCCTCTGGCAGGGCTAATAGGACTAATCAAAGAGGCAAAGCTAGAGCTGGTCATCTGAGATAAACAGGGATCCACAATAGACCTGGAAAGGTCGCGGTGGAATAGGCGCTGGTGCCACACATACAACATCTATCTATCTATCTATATGCAAGTTCAAACCCAAAGCATACTATATTCAATTTCGATGTTTCTTCTCGTACTGGGAACGGTCCATAAAGTAATATCTTTGAATCTCCTAAAAAATATAAAGTTTTTAAATTAACTTTACAATTCCATTCCCTAGTACTAATTTGAATTCCTTCTTAAAATGCAATCCTTCTCTCCCTCTCTTTCTCATTAACCTTACATAAAATATCCAAAATATTTTCTTGAAGTTTAGAATACAAGTAACCCTTTTCTTGTTTAAGAAACAGCTGATGAATAAATCTGATATCTAGACCTCTTGTATACCGTTTTCTTTATCAGATTGCCCTATTCCTCTTTCTTAATAACTAAAATGCCTTTTTAATATATCTAGAAACCAGGCTGTTCTGCAAATACTATGTTCTCAAATTGAGTTTTCCTTTAAGCATTATTGTTATCTAAACAAAACTATTCAAATTATAATTTTATCCCTTCTTTATTGAACAAATTATTCCAAGAGATTTACTTCTATCACCTCTGCTGTATACTTACTTAACTCTATAAATCTCTTCAGCAGTCCATAAACCTTCTAAAATTTAGTTACTTAATAAGTGCATTTAAATTATTTGTAATTTCGTTTTTTTTATTATTTTTTTTTCGAAATCAATATTTTTCATTGAATAGAAATTTAGTTTTATTATTACATTACCTATTTACTGCAAATCGTACATTAGACTTCTCTCCGTATTTGAAGAAATGTTTTGAATCCAATTCCCAGTATCAATATTAACTCCTTCTATAGAATACAATACCTCTATTTCTGAGTAACCTTATATCTAATAACCAAAAGGCCTAAATTGTAAACATATTCTTAGGCTTTTATGTTATCAAGATTAATAACGGATATTTTCTTTACATTAATTAATATATGTTCCTTATCTTAAAACCTATTAATACATCTGACATTTAAACCTTCTATATAAACATTTATTTTATTTGGGGCTCTTCTATAAATATTTCCTTTTCAGAATACATTTAATGCATAACTCTTTTCCAAAAAAAACTGTTCAAATTCAAATTCCTTTCATTTTCTATTCAACAAATTAACCTAAGATACTCAATACTTTGCTTTTAAATTTATTTTATTCTGACATGTATATATTTTATAACAACAAATTTATCTCTTGAATTTTGGAAACGTTCACTTCGTAGTACATTTTTAATGAATAAAAAACGTTATACTTTTTTATACTACTTTTTATTTTTACAAAGTCACAAAATGTTATATAAAAATAAAAAGTAGTATAAAAAAGTTAAACGTGTCTCTGTTATTCTTTAACAAAATGATCTATAAACGTTCCTATAGTCCTTACAACTTGGAATACAAATAAATCTTTCGAAATTCACAAATTATACAGGGTGTTTATTAAACATACGGCAAAAGGTCGACAGAATATTCCCTGGACAAGTTTAAGAAAATTTTGATCTGTGGTGATTGATTCAGAGCGTTTAAAATATTCGATAAAACCATTTTTGACATTTTTAAAATTATTAGGAACTTTATCAGACGATAAATAAAACTGTACCTTTTTAATATCACACACTGAATTAATTCAATGTCTATAGTTTCAAACTTGCAGTAAATTTGATTAATTAATCATTGAATTATTTCCTCACCGTAATGTTCCTGAAAGAAATACCTTTTAAAATATTTCATCAACGTGTACATAAAACAGGCGATGCCAGTAAGAATGGTAGAAGTGAAAATAGGTGAGCTGGACATGTTAGAGGAAGATCTAAGTACTTCTTCTCAAAAATTTGCAAATACTTTGAAAGTAATTAATTCGAATGGGAAAATTCTTAGAAAATATTCAGGACCTTTTTTCTATTAATTTTCCTCTACTTATTGCATTCTGTTAATGACGTTTGCATACATTGGTTATATCGAATTGTTATTCACTAAGAATTTTGGCTAAAATTTTTGATACTAAAACACTAATTTCAACATATTTTTCTAACTTTCAATCCATATTAAGATATGGAATAATATTTTACGGTAGAAGCTCATTTAGTGCTCAAACATTTATTACACAAAAAAAGAGGTGAGGAATCTCCTAGGTTTAAAATATATGGAGTCCTGCAGAGAACATTTCAAATATAACATTATATAGCCTATATATTTATGAAGTTCTTGTGTATCATTTTAAGAACCGCATGTGAATGAATTAAATGATTGTACAAATTGTGCTATTGACAACAATAAATGCAATGTGGTTTTTGCACAAGTACTTGATACATACTTCGGATCCATTGTAAAATAAAAGAGTTTAAATTTATCGTGCCGATTTCCAGTACTAATTTAATTCCCTATTAGAAAAATGAATCCTTCTCACAGACTTCTCTTATCAACCTTTCGGCGATTAGATAACGACCGTCTTGGTTTAGAAACAACGTATCAACGATTTTATTTATCGTTTTCGCTTCCGGAACCACGCTATTTTGGCCTACTCTTAACTTTTTTGGGACTATTTTGTTCCATTGTCTGGCCTTGTTTCGATTGATCGTTGCAGAGTAGATTCTTTTTTTCTCTTTGAAATAAAACAACACAGTTGGGAGGGTTTTACATTTATTGTTAAAAACTGCAACATGTTTCGCCACACAGTGGCTTCATCAGGCAGATGAATAATTATTAAGCCACTGTGTGGCGAAACATGTTGCAGTGTTCAACAATAAATGTGAAACCCTCCCAACTGTGTTGTTTTATTTCAATTTGTTATGGAGTTTCATCATGTATCCGCCTCGTTAATTCAATATTTTTTTCTCTTGTTCTGGCCCTTTGTGATCTTTGTCTCAGGTAACGACCGGTTTTCCCCATGCTGCATATTTCTGGCGTCCACCAATAGACTGGTCGCTTATTGTGCCTGGGTCTCATATAAGGCATTGATGCGTCGCAGGGTCTGCGAATGATGTTAATAGTGTCTTCCGTAGAGCGTTCGGCTTCACCGAGGTTTTCATTTGTAGACGATAATTTTGGCAAGCCAGTATTAATAATCACAGCGAACTTTGTCTCTTCAGTTTTTTTTATGTCTAATAGTTTTCATCCTAGTGGCTTACGTGGGATTGTTCCTAGATCATCGCGTATATGGGAAGTTATGTACTGGTGGTCACTACCAGTAAAGTCTTCCATAACTTTCCATCCGCCTATTGTCGGTGCCAGTTCATCCGAGGCAAAGGTTATGTCGGGGATGGACTCACCATGTCCTGAGCGGCGAAAAGTTGTTACATTGCTCACGTTGAGGACGATTAGGCCTCTTCTGGTATTTTCCGCGTGAGTTTGGATTATGCATACCCCATTCCGTGCCTCTTGCGTTAAAGCCTCCTGCGGCCGCCATCTTACCCTTTACCACTGAGATTATATCATCTAGTGCGTCGAATTTTGCTCACAATGCTTGGATGGGTTCATGTGGAGTAAGGTAGCAGCTGAAAAGAGTGATATCCTTGCTCCTAATCTACACATAGCCACGTCCGCTTCAATGAGATGTTATCGGTAACTTGTTTGGCTCAAGGATGCAGATGGCGGATGTTCTTGTGCCAGTTCGGAAATGTTAGGTTGCGATACTGTTCGCTGATTAACAGTATGTCTGCCTCTGTATAAAATAATAACTAGAACTATAATTAAAAATACTAAATTATAACTAGATTCATAAACATGATAAATACATATATGGAACACAATAAGTATACTAACTAATCGAATAAATTATACATTATTGCTAGATAAGAGGAAAACACAGCGCTTCTGAAAAGTGTGGTAGGGTACATGAAAAATATCTAATTTGCGAGATAGAGAATTCAAAGTTCTCATTGCACGGCTTAAAGGACTAAAACACAAGGTTTGTAATTTCAATAATTTTAATGTCGAAACTGCGACATATGTTTCGCCACAGAGTGGCTTCATCGGGCAGATGATTAATAGCCGTTAGAAACTACAATGTTATCTTATATACTATTGTATTGAAGTGGGGAGAGCAGTTATGAGCATGTGTATTATATGTTGATTAGTGGCTAATTGTTAACTTCTAATTAGTCGTTGAGTAGATTGCCGCGTTTTTTAAATTTATTTATTTCAAGTTGTTCGAGTAGGTTCAACTTCTTGCCTTTGTTGCATGTATGTAATATTTTTAAATTCTCGTTGAATGTGTCTCTAATATGGTTGGCATATGATGATGATGTATTTTTGTTTGATGAAGCTCCTTTTGTGCTCTGATATTCTGTCTTCAAAGCTGCGGCCTGTTTGTCCTACATAAATTATTGGGCAATCACCACACTCTAAAAAGTAGACCTTTTGTTTTTTTTCACCTTATCTTTAGCGTTGTTAATATACTTATGTAATGAATTGTTTGTTTTGTATGTGATAGAAATTTTGTAAGACATTAATTCTGTTTTGATTGAATCAGAGGGGAGGCCAATATAAGTAAGGGAGCAATAGTTAGAATTGAATTTACTGTGAGATAATGGAAATATTTGTTGAATGGTTTTTAGTTTTTGTTTTTTATTTAAGATGTTCATTATTAATTTTGCAGGGAAACCATTATTTGAAGCAATTGTTAGAATTCTGTTTCGTTCAATTTGAAATTTTTTGTCGGATAATGGGGTTGTTATTAATCTATGGATAAACGAATTGTATGCTGCTAATTTATGAGAACAGGGGTGAAAGGATTTGAAGTGGATTATGGTATCTGTGTGGGTGGGTTTGTGGTATATGTTAATTTCTAATTTGTTTGTATGATGCGATAATGTGAGGTCCAGGAAATTTAACGTTTTGTTAACTTCGACTTCCAACGTGAATTTAATATTAGGGTGTAATGAGTTGAGATATGCCAAGAAAATATCCAATTGTCTTGATGTACCATTAAAACATACTAAATGTCATCAACATATCTCACCCAACAAAGACATTGGTTAAATAGGTTGTACGCTCGTAAATAGGCTAGTTACATCAAAGGATGCCAATAAACAATTACTGGAAATGTTAATCTAGGAAATTTTGTTAATCAATTCTGAGGAATTCTTGATTGAAAATTTGGATTTGAAATTTATTAGTTGGGAAATTTCTTTATTTAAAAAAGTAGCTAATTTTTTGGAAGGTGCATTAATATATGACACAACAGGCCTGATGTGCATTTCCGATTTATGGATCTTAAGGAGTCCATACATTATAGGGGGACACGGATTCATTTGAGTAAAAAAGTGTTTTTGTTGTGTTGTTATCGTAGCAGGGCAGTTATCGAGGGCTATCTTTAGTTTTTTAACAAATGTTTTTGTCGGATCTGTGTGGAGAGATTTGAGTTTATTATCATTAATAAATTTACTTACTTTATGTTTATAGTCAGCCTCCGGAATAGCAATGATGGTATTGCCCTTGTCGGCCAAATGCAACATTTCAATTGAATTTCGTTATCACCAAAACATCAATTAATTCTACCTACAATCAAAATACAAATTTCTGAAGATATATTATTAAGGTAATATATGCAGAAATGATTTTTGGCAAATTATAAATGTAATTATATCGTATTGGTGAAATGGAACTGTAATGATAAAAATAATATAGTTTGCTATCCAACATATACAAAATCTAATAACTGGGTAACATAACACATAATATAGATAGTAAAAGTAATTAAATGTATATTATAGACACATACAGACAGACAGAGAAAGAAGTTGGCAATCGTATTGATTTAATTTTTCCATACAGCTTCATATCATCTGCATATGGAAAATTGTCCGAATTAATTATAACATACACTTTTAACAAAAATCAAAAATATAAGTGTCCTTAGGTTAGCAAATTTCTCATATAGAATAGATTGATCTTCTACTATATTCTATAACTTTGCTATGAATCAATTATTAATTTACTAGTAATATTGTAAATTAATAATTTAAGTCTTTAAGCAAGGACACTAGTTTGTCATAAGGATTTAACAGACTAGTGTTTATCTCGGCAGTTTAACATTGCAATTTTTTATATCATTGCCACTAGAATGACATTGACATTTTCTTCTTTCAAACTCATTGATCTTTCAGGGGACCAAATAAAATTATGATGGTTGAATCTTATACTTGTTATTAAAAAGTATCTCTTGATAATGTCTAGCATTGTCTTTTCTAAAAATAGGTTTAAACTGTCTAATTCTTCAAATTAGATAATTTTGTGGATTGTGTTGATCCACTCAAATTTAATTTAATTTTTAAAAGTTTTGCTTTTATAAAACAAATATTGAAACACTTCTATAGATGACTTTATTAAGAAATATAATTTAGATCCATTATGGATATGTAAGGAAAAACATATGGTTTTGTATTTCTCTTTTTCGTATAAAAATATAGTCCTGTAGAAGTACAATACAAATGAATACAATGTTTTCTTCTTTGTATACATAATTACTGTGCAATAAAGTTCTAAATGATTCTACCTCTAGTATCTGTATTAATTAACACACAAGTGAAACATTTTCCTAAACTGTATATAAGTTATATCTTATATTTGTACTGCGTACGCAAAAAAAACTAAATCATAATCTAAAATTCAAATTCCCTTCACTTTCAACATTTAAATGAATTTCATCACATCACCTACTATTATCAGAGACAGACTGACAAGAAATACTTACACTGAGAAATTCAGGCCCAAGAACCGCTATTCTATAACCATTTAACAGACTAACAAAATAATAAGATTGCTATTTCTTATATTACATTTATTTTGATTGTATTTTTGTCTGTTAATAAAAGTGTTGTTTATATAATCTGATCAATAATTCACAAAAATCCGGGAACAGCAATACATTAGGAACTTATTCTTTAAAATTCTTGGCTTCTACTTGATCATAAATTTTAAGTAAGAAAATATTTAAAACCTAGTTTTTTAGTTTTGACTACAAATCAAAAATCTAATTTCTTAGTCGATCCTACATCCATTGCTAAATAGTTTGAATTTCTGAGAAACTTATTCAATTATCACTAAACATTCAAGTTGCTTAAAAATAACCTTCAGAATCCTAATAATTTTAATTAAAAATCTCTTTGATAAAAATACTTGATAACTTTTTGTGATATAGGTCAAATAAATGCTTAGCCAATTTTAAATCCTTTAAATCTCATTTTTGCATAGTGACTTCAAAACCAATACAGTTAGATCACACTGCACTAATATTTTATTTAACTAATTTAAGTTTTTACTTAAATGAATTTGCATGTGATTTTGTATAATTAATTGAAAATCTTAACTTAACATTTTATCTGTAAAAAAACTTGTAACTGTTTATTAATGACATAATCACTAATTACTACTCGATAAAAAAAATTACCCTGATCATTTAATAAATCACTTAAAGCGGTGTTTCCCAACGTGGGGCCCACGATCCACAGGGGGGCAATTCGTAAATAGACTCATAAAAATCCGACATTAAATTAATTTTAACACATACTTTAGTTTTAGTAAAATGAGTGGCGCAAGCAACAAATAATTTGTCAATATTCGGAGGAATATTTACAATTCTCGCACCCACCCACCCTACATATACATTAAAACTTAAGTCACTGTCACTCATTTTGTTCCCTTGAAATAATTGAAGAGTTATTGCTAATGTTTAATAAAACTTAAAATCTATGTTATAGTTTAAATTTATATGTATATGTAGCATGGAGGGGTGGCCACTATCCTTCTCTCTAATATTCTTCTTAATAAAGGAGTGTTTGTTAAAGAAATATATTTTTATAGGAAAGCATATTCAAAGAAATAATTTTATTTTATTCCATCAATATTATATATTTTAATACAACTCCCGCGTATGTTTTGGTGATTGAAGGGTGGAAAAGGGGCCACCCACCCACCCTACATATATATTTTTACTTATACCACAATCATTTTTTATTTCCATGTAACAATCAAAAAATTACTGGTAATGTTTAATAAAATTTTAAATCTGTGTTATAGTTTAAATTTATATGTACATGTAGGGTGGATGGGTGGCCACTATCTTACCCTCCATTTTTCATTTTAATAAAAGTGTGTTTGTTAGAGAAATATATATTTTTAGCAAAGCAATAATTTTATTTTATTGTATTATTATTAATAAAATAGTTTAATACAACTCTCGCGTATGATTTGGTGATTGGTGGGTAGAATAGAGGGCACCCACCCACCCTACATATATATTTTTACTTACCACTATGATCTTTTTTCTTGAAACAATCGGAGAGCTACTGCTAATGTAAAAAGAACATAAGAGCTAATTTAATGTTTAAATTTATATGTATATGTAGGGTGGGTGGGTTGTTGAAAAAGATGACAAAGATGTAAAAGCAGAATAATAGACGAAACTTGTGAAGATATTAAAAACAACTTGTTGAAAAGCTGATTACCAGAAATATCTCAGTGCAAATGGATGAATCAACTATAAAAGACAGTAAGGCAGTGTTAATAACTTACAAAAGATATATTGATTGGCATTTTGCTGAAGACATGTTGTTCTGTAAAAGGTTAGAAAGCACCATTACCTCGAAAGATATATATATATAATACGCTAAAAACTACTTAGCTGTGCTGCAGATGGTGCTTCTAATATAATAAGCACGAAAAATGGCCGCTTAAAATTGATGAAAGAGAAAGATGAGAATCCAGAAATTATTCTTGTGAATTCTGTTATTCATAGGGAAAACTTGGTAACTAAAAACAAGATGCCTGTACTAAATCCACTAATAAAGCGTATCAATGATATTAAAGCTAATGCCAAATGTGAGCGTCTCTTCAAGCTATTTTGTGATGAACAAAATGCAGACAATGTGAGACTTTTACTTTACACTAAAGTAAGATGGCTCTCTAAAGGGAACTGCTTGAAAATGTGTATGGAGCTGTTTGATACTCTTAGTGATTTTTTAAACTACAAATCTGAAATGAAATATCTGTTAACAGTCGATTGTAAAGCATTGGTGAGTTATTTACCCTATATCTTTGAAAAAATAAATATAAAAAATGAGCAACTTTAAGGAACAAATAAAACTTGTCGATGTAAGGGCGAAGATATTTGGTTTGATTACCCTTATTTTATTAAAACTTTCAACAGTTTCATTGGCACCAATATTGTTACTGTCGATCATCTGAAAATTCTATCGGCTTAATTAAACTTTATTTAATAAAAAGGAGTGATTGCATGGCTTTGTGAAGAAAGAGAAATCAAATTCCCAAATTCAACCAAATGTATAAGAAAACTATTGTTACCACTTCCATCCTCATATTTAACTGAATATGGATTTAGTGCTGTAAATGATTTACTGGTAAAAAAGAAATCGCGTGGATATAACATATCGGGGAAGACTTGAGACTGGAATTGGAACCTAACATAAAATATCTGTGCAGCAAGCATTAAGCGTAAGGAGCTCACTAAAATAAAAAAAAATGAATTAATATAGAAAAATCTTTATTAAAATTATTTCCTATTTGAATTCCAGTTTTTCATTTTATGTTTTGAAAATGTACTTAGTGTTTCGTTAGCAATGACCTAGCGATTTCTTCCTAAAGCCTATCGTTTATGTTTCTTAAGTGAACAATTCAATTTTTTAATATTAAAAATTATGTATTTGCTACATAGGGGGGTCATAAGAATTTTAGAAAGGCTTAGGTGGGGCATGGCACAAAAAATGTTGAGAAACACTGACATAAAGGTTATAAAAGCTGAACTTCGTACAAGGTGCATAAATTTATATTTGCATTTTTCTAACAGAAAAATTACTTCAAAGCTATAAACTAGGTTATATATAGAGTATAAACGATAAAAGCAATAATATTCCTAAATGCATACAATTAAAAACCAGCAAAAGCAACAAGAGCTTATCTAAGATAGCAATCGGAATAAAAATTAAGTGGCTTAAATTCGAAGAACGTGAATTATATAACAAGTGCACGACCTATAAAATATATAACAATGAAATAAATTAAATAAAACTCAGTAAATACACTACAACGGATGCATGGCATGTGTCTTTACAACTTAACAGGAAAACATCTACACTTCAAAAGAATCTAAACAATTAAAAAACTTGTCAAAGGAACAATATCCACAAATTTTAATTCACAACAAAACGGAAAAGGAGTTCTTTGAGAACAAACTAAACTTCAGGTCTCAGTTTACTTGAATAATAACTACACAGAAGATAATATCAACGACATTGCTGCCTTAAGATTGGGACCCGACGAAGCGGCACAATTCCGTTTTGTCGCCAGAAATACCCTTAAGAAATTACACACGAGTTAACAAAGAGAAAATAAAATATTTGTACGAGAGATCACCGGAAAGTAGTTCCCGTTTGCATCATGTGGAGCGCTGCGAATGGCTTATCCGATGGATGTGTGCTAACATGCCGCCAGTTAGAGCTGTGATTAGATTTTTCAACGCAAAAATGTACAACCTTGCGATAATCATCATTCATTGAAGGATTTTTATTGAGAAAATGTAATTAATTGGTCGTCTGATCATAATGTCAATAAAGGTAGAGAAAATACATATGATGATAAGCATTCATGACGACCGTCAATGAGTACAAACGAATTGGAGAGTTCAATTAACTAATTCGTGAAAAATGATCAGCGCGTTACAATTGATGAGATCAGTGAACATTTCCGCAATGTTTCAAGAACAGTTATTTATGAATTTATTAATGGCTACTAACATTTTGGGATAAAGAGCTAAATAAAGCTGTGAATACATATCTCAATACAATGCCGGCGGAGAAATAAGAAGCTGGAATTCAAAAACTAGACAAATGCTGAATTTTCCGAGGTATGTTCTTTTATAAATTAAACGTTAATATTTGTTAATATATACTAGCTTTTTAAATTTCCAAACGGGTACTACTTAGCGTATGGTTCTTGTATATAATTATAAAGGATAATAAAATTAAAAATTAAGAAGTTTACCCAAGTTTTATTATTATAATATTACTCTTAAAATCACTGCAAAACCTTGTTGGTTAAATTTATCAATTTTATTTAAACAAATTGCCATAACAAGGAGAAACATAAATACATATAATATATAAAATATTTTCTCTCCATAACAATATAATAAACTTAAGCACCGCGAAGATCTTCCTTTTTTATTCCGCGTAATACTTGAAATTCTGGAACCAAGCCCGCTACACCATATACCCTCATTACCTCGAAATAGGTGCAATTTATCACTATTATTACATTTTCTATGCTTGAATGTTAACCTCATAAAAGCTCATTTGTCTTGAAGGAAGCGCCATTTATACTTTTCATCGAAGGGCTGCATTTCTCCCCCGCTGTAGCGCTGGTATGTTAATGTAAAATTAATACAGCTCAGCATCTGGAACGTTGTGCTTTCCTCTGGATGGATCACACAAATATGAGAGCGCTTTGTCTGGAGTGACGCAGTTGTGTGGAAATTACATTTCGTATTCAATTACACATTTCTGCACTATAAATTTTTATGCCGTGCTCTCGCAATTGTTACAAATTATCGCGCGCGCATTTCGCTACAAAGTAAACACACATTAGCATGAAAGAGACCGCGTAAAATGTTTGCGTTCGTATGATGATTTACTGTACAGGTGACTTTGAAGCTTTTGTGTTGCACGAGTAGACCGGTAATTAGTGACGGTTTTACGGTTTTGCTTTGATTGTACCCAAGTGGTTGAGAGCAATGGGAAATAAAACTGATATTGAAATATTGTTATTTAATTGGGGACACCTTAGTTGTTACAACCTAATAAACAATACTTTTATTATCATTATTATTATTATTATTTCATGCTTTGTTATAAATTCTTCTATTTTAGAGTCTAAAATGACTGCGTTTTTTATACATATACTGAACAATTCTATGCTCATTATAATTGGTAGATTTTATTTTATTATAGTTAGATATAGATTGGTATTAATTATCATTTTCTATATGCATGTTTAAATTCACTCTTACAGCTGTAAACATTAATTTATATTTTAAAGTATCTTAATAGACACCATGGGAGTAAGGACGTGTTGTTATGTTGCGAGGGTCTTCTATGGTGTACAACATGTTCGGTCAAAACCAAGACCATCAGTACATTGTGTAAATCTACATTCTTCACGAAGGGTCCCTGCTTCTTAACCTAACATCTAGACGAGAGAGAATCAATTAAATATCCTACCTATGCTAGGAACCAGCAAAAGCAAGGTAAGAAAAGCTTTGGCCTTGATTGTTGTTGAACAAGAGGCTCGAGTCTAATCAAACAAGAGTCAATAGGCTGCGCTGGCCGATCAGACGGTTGGAATGTATGTGTGGGGGAGGGGGCTTATGGCTGCATCGATAAACCTCACCTTAACAAAATCAGCACTAAACTGTGTGATTACCAATAGCTGCATGGACGATCGCAGTTGGTTTTTGCAACAGAAGAGATCCTCAGGATAATCTGTGTGGATCTACCATCAATAGACTGGCTCTCTTTAAACTATGGTTATATGAAATAAACTCAACATTAACGCATCTATTGAATTCAAATAATACAAATGAATGATCTAAATATAAATCAAATAAACTTACAACATTGCAAGAAGGAGGTATAATTAAAAAAGTAATAATACCCTGGTCCAATTTGCTATTTAGTGGCAAATAGGATATTTGTATTGGGTAATTTAAAAGGCGCCGTCTCCCATGATGCACAAAATCAAAGAGCGCTTGCATGTATATATTCTATATCTCTGTTTTTCACAGCAGATCTTACAGTAGTCTGTTTCAAATAAGAGAATTATCATATCTCACATGAACTGGAGATTCTGATCAGATTCTCTGAAACCAACAACTTCAGTGAACAACAAATACAATATTACTTCAGTTTCATTATATGTCCTGATACTTATGCTCATTGTGAGGTAGCACAGACATCAATAAAAATGGCAAAGCTCTACTCGAATTCACCCATACATACTTTACTTTGTTACCTCAAGAAGTCCGAACAGCTGTAAATGGAATTTAAAAGCGATGACGGGAATTTAAAAAAATAACCTGCAGGACCAAGACTACGACCTTGTTCTAAAGCCCCTGATGACTTGGGAGGAAAGTGGAACCAGGCCAACATGGGATGAAGTCTCAAAATATTCGCCCGAATTGAAGTTATACTGGGCTCAGTGGGATTCTATTGTACTCGACAAAGGACTGCTTAAACGCATATTCAAAGATTCTGAATCTTTGAATATGCGAAGAATGAAGGCAGATTATAATTCCAAATAGTAGAATACCTGAAGTGATGAAACAGATTCACAGTGGATCTTCCGGTGAACACCTGGGTATGTCAAAGACTTTAAACAAACTTCGGGAGAAATTCTACTGGGTGAACTGTAAGGTAGACGTCAGGGAATGGTGCAAGAAATGTGGGATTTGTGCAGCAAGTAACGATCCACAACGAAGAAGGAAAGCACCTATGCGTCAGTACAACGTTGGTAGTCCTTTTGAACGAATCGCAGTTGATGTCGCTGGACCATTCCCCGAGTCTCACCAAGGAAATAAATACATCGTTGTAGTAATGGATTACTTCAGTAAATGGGTGGATACCTATGCGTTACCAAACCAAGAGGCTTCAACAATAGCGAAAGTATTAATTAAGGAGTGGATATGTCGTTTCGGCGTTCCCTTAGAACTACATTCTGACCAAGGAAGAAATTTCGAATCCAATATTTTTCAAGAGGTGTGCAAAATTCTTAAGATTCATAATACAAGAACAACAGCTCTGCATCCACAATCAGATGGTATAGTGGAACGAATGAATGGAACCATCAATCTCTATTTGTAGTCGCTGACCATCAAAGAGACTGGGAGCAACATCTCCATCATTTCTTGCTGGCGTATTGATCGGCTGTACATGAAACAACCGGGCAGACTCCAGCGAGGATCGTCATGGGTCGAGAGCTACGACTTGCATGTGATTTAAAGTTCGGCTGCCCTCCGGGAGAAGATTTGGCAGGGGAAGACTATGTGAGCGACCAGAGACGAAAAATGTACGAAATCCATAATCATGTGCGATCCAATATCCAACGTGCTAGCGACCGAATGAAAGAGAATTATGACGTAAACACGGATAACAATGGTTATGGATATGGTGTGGTTATTTAACCCACAAAGACGCCGAGGTCTCAAAAACGGATCACAGTGGTTATAAAGATGGAGATATGGTGTGATTATTTAACCCACAAAGACGCCGAGGTCTCTCCCCAAAATTGCAAACATCATAGGATGGACCATACCAGATAATAGAGAAAATCAACGACATCGTATACAGGATTCAAAAACCACCCCGAGGAAAACCAAGAGTTGTCCATTTCAATCTTCATGGTTCAGCACTCTGATGGACGTAAGAGTCATTTTGATGTAACGAGAGAAGAACAACGAGATCTATTCCAAGTACCTTCGGACTATTGTCTTGCCCATTGTGTGGCCCAGGATTTGAAGAGGTCACGAGGAATTGCTAGCGTCTTCAGGAAGAAATTTGGAAGGTTGGAGGAACTACGCACTCAATGTCCTAAAGTCGGAAGCATAGTCCACCTAGATGTTAGTAGCCACCTACCGAAAAGGATCATTTACTATCTGGTAAAGAAGAAGTACTCTCATCAGAAGCCAACCTACAGGGATGTATGGCTATCATTAAATGAGTTGAGGGATTCACTTCTACATGAGGATATCAAGAAATTGGCAATACCGAAACTAGCTTGTGGGTTGGACCAATTGGACTAGAGAACAATCAGAAGCATGGTGGAAGTCCTTTTTGCCAATTCTGGGATCGAGATTTTGGTATGCTGTTATAATTCCAGTGGTATACGACATGAGAAACCCATAGACTGCTATTTCTTTCGAACGTCAAAATGTACAAAGGGGTCCCAGTGCAGGTATCGTCATAAGGTGTCGGAGGACTCATTTCGGGAAGAAACATGCTTAGGGAGGGGCCAGTGTCACGAGACGCGTGGGGAGAGGGGATGCGTCATGGACGTGCCGACTAGATCGAAATAAAAAAAACAAGTGTCAGATAGAAGTGTCGGATAGAAATGTCAGATGTAAATACGTGCTGGTAATATTAATTGACTTCAATAAATCATTTGCAATTATTTACACACCCGTATAACGTGCAAAGACGTTACAATACTGATTAATAAAATAAATACTTTTTTAAATTATC